>JANRMT010062792.1:43764700-43808465 GCA_026402145.1 Polypterus bichir lapradei
TGTGTGGTAGATAGGGGGCACTCTCGCTCCCTTGAACCCCTGTCCACGACTCCAAACACCAGGTAAAAGTCCAACAGTTGACTTTATTTAAATGCCACAGTGCACAAAGCACACTCTCCACCACAATACTCATATAAATCACTAATAAACTCAATAATACACAATCCTCCAGCTCCCAGACATGTTGCCACCCTTCCACCCAGCTCAGCTCGCCGTCTGGGAGCTCCCACAGTCCTTTTATATCTCCCAACCCAGAAGTTTTCTCCATTCCCCAGTCCAAGTGACTCTTAATCCCTTCCGGGTCAGGTATGAGTTCCTTTCTTCATCCCGGAAGCCCGTCGCTCTTCCTATGAAGAACTTCCGGGTCATAGGGCATAAATGAGTCCTCGGTCCTCCCTGCAGCACCCTCTTGTGGCCCCTGAGGTATCCAGCAAGGCTGAGGATAAAAACTACAGTTTCCATGATTCCGTGCTGGTCTTCGGGGCACCTCCATACTGCAGGGAGGGCTCCATCTGGTGGCCTGGGGGTATTGGCCGGGGTGACAAGCCGGCCACATCTCACAACAGAGAGGGAGAGAGATGCTAACTGGAAACTCACCAGCAATGCTTCTGAATTTAGAGTCATCTCCCTTGTGTCTCCTTCAACAATAGATTTACTGAACTGTGAGACCAGATGCAGTCACAGATGCCTTGGTTAGGGTTGTCATCTGCTTCTTTCATGTGCTGCAATGTTTGTCTGGTCATGCTAGAGCCAAGAGACGGAACAGCTGGCCTTGCTTTGCTTTTTTAAGGATTTCCTTTACATCAGTGCTTGGAAATAGCAGGTCATAGAGGCACCGGGCAATCCTAAAAAGGTCATTAATGTTAGCACTGTAGTAACTGTAGTAAGTCATGAAGCCAGCTAGTCATTTGTTCCTCTCACTGATTGTGGATTTTCTTTCAGAAGATTTTAAAATCCTCAGTGTTTACACAGATTTCTTGCCCGTTTTAACAAATGTCTCTCTTGAAATTGATAGATAGATAGATAGATAGATAGATAGATACTTTATTAATCCCAAGGGGAAATTTACATAATCCAGCAGCAGTATACTGATACAAAAAAGACTAGATGCCTGTATTGGTAATCACCTTATTTTATTTGCTTGTGTGTTTGCCAAAGCATAACATTGGGTTGCCATTAAAGTGGTCAGCAAGTAAGTCAAAAAGATAGAATGATGAATTCCAGATCGCAGATTTGTTTACTTCTTTTGATGTATTTATTATGCAATGTAATGTTGCTAATGCCTAGGCATTTTGAATATTGGCTGTTCACTTTTACTTCACTGGTAACATAAGTACATGGTACAGTTACATAAATTGTAAAACTTTTATTTTAAATTTCCATCCATTTGTTACTAATATAGAGCCAAACAAAATGAAAGTAAGATTGGGAACAGGGCACTAATGAACCAGTTGCAGAGCACCAGTCTTTCATAGACTTTTCTCCCACATGCACCCCAATACAGGCCATTGTGATGTGTAAAGCCATGCTACTTGAGAAGAATGTACAAATTTCATATAGACCAAAACCAGGCCACTACTCACATTCAGCTTCCTGGATCTGTGAGGCAGCAATGATACAGCTCCAGAATCAAAAAAAGTTGGGATGGTATGGAAAATGCAAATACAAAAAACACTGGCTTTTAAATTTACTTTGAATTTTACTTCATTGCAGAGAGTTTCAAATAAAATCTGCAATGACATAAAAGTTAAAGTAAATTTAACAATGACTGCTTTTTTTTTTTATTTGCATTTTCCAGCCTTTTATTATTTGAGGTTGTAGATGGCCACTGATACACTATGTAGTGCCATTGACATTACAGAGAAAGCCTTTCCAACATGTAGGAAACAATAGGAAAGGGGCCAAAGTGGAGGACACTACTGAAATTTCTTGGCTTTTCATAAACACCAGGAAAAGCTACCTCTTGTGTCTATTTGTAAAAGTTACTCTACAGTTATCTAAATGTGAGGGCAGCTACTTCATTTGCCTCACTTTTAACTTGTAACAATTGATTGCCTTCTAAACCTTTTCTCAGAAATGCCTTCTCAAATCTGATCACAAAATACTTCCTTTTCAAATATTTGTTGTCCCCTTTCACCCAGTCCCTTGAATTCTAGCAACAGAAGTCATTATGTAAGGTGTGGGGCTTAAAATGGGTGAACCTCCTGAGAATAGTACTGGCAGGTAAATCCCAGACACCCTGCTCCCTAAATGTTAAAAGTGCAGGCTCCCAGACCACCCAAAACCTCCTAACAATAGCATTTGTCTAATGTTTAGCATTTCCCAGCAGTAGCATTCTGAGAGCTTTTATATACCTCAAAGAATGGGGAATTAAAACAATACCCCCTTAATTTAGGGTGCAGAACCCCTTCAGACATTACTATGTCATGGTAGCACTCTTCTACCTTTTTCATGTTTGCTGACAGGGGAGCTTCATGATAATGCACTATTTGTTTTATTTTTAAGTGTGAACAGGCAGAATGTACAGATAGGAAAAACAAATCATATGCTCGTAAAGGGTAAACTAAGTTGTACAGGGTCATGGAACAAATCTTTGATGTTTTTTTTCTAAATAATGGAGTTGCCCAGTCTTTTTGTAACACTAGACTGACTTGTCTGCTTTAAAGAACTCTGCTTTCCCATTTATAAAGTCACATTTCTCTTTTTCTTACTTTCTTTTGACTTCCACGTCTGACCATGCACTGTTGCATCAGGGAGCCCATTACTAAAACTCAGCTTGCGACTCGAAGCTCTCGGGTTGAATGTGCAATGTTCTTTGTGTTTACTGGAATTTGCTCATATATGGCCAGCTGTTGCATCTCAAAAGCCCAGAGCTCTTCCGTGACCTTATGCCAAAAGGCATTTTAAGCAGTGACTCTTTTAGGAAGTGGTTTTACAATCTGAAAGAGAAGGATACCTGCCTATCTCCAGACATCTCAGTGTTTTGGTATTGTTCTTCCTAGAGTTACAGCACATCTTGGCTGTCATCAAGAAAGCTCACCAACGCCTTTACTTCCTTGGATGTCTGACAGAATTCCGGATGTCTATATCTATGTTCACAAGCTTTATGATTTTCCACATAAACTTTTCCAGGGATGGTGAAGTGAACTCAGAACACAGTATCATTGTAGTATAGTTTACTTCAGTTGAAAATTATGACACAGTACCATAGAAAGGTAAATAGCACAAAAATGATGCCATGCTGTACTGTCACTTTTCTCCTTCTCCTCTGTTCAGTTCCGTTAGCACTCACACCTCTAGACAACTGTCTGCTCATTACCTGCTCATTAACATCATAAACTCAGGGGCAGCTGCACCATATATAATACAGGAGGGTTGCCCAGTAAGCTCTGCAGCATATTTTTTTATTGTTTTAGGATTGGTTGGTTGCTCATAGGTTAACTAGATGCATTTGCAACACTTCTGATTCTGCCTAATCATTGTCAACGGCTACAGTTTTGACCCTATATGCCCCCTTCCTAATCCGTTACTTGCAGTTACCTCTTTATTAACCTCATCACCAACTGTAACCTATTTTGCTTTATATGAGGAATGTTCGAAAAGTTTCTGCACTTTTTTTTAGCTCTATTTATTAAGTATTTCAAAAACAAATTACATCATTTTTCTATATAGTGACAATTTTTCCAGCGTCATACCAACTTTTTAATGACTAATCACTACTCCTCCCGCCTTCACTGTTTCTAAAGAAAACATAAAATTGCGGAAGGTTTTTGAATGTCCCTAATATGAAAACCTGTGATTTTTGAAGCCCCGTGCAAGGTATCCATATATATATATACAGTATATTGAACTCCCTATGGTTCCTTCTGTGCTACAAGAAATTCAGTAACTGCTCATTGTTTAAAATGATCATCACTACACATAGCCATTGTGAGGGTCAACAGTGCACATACTAAAAAAATGAGTGGCATTAAAAGAGAAAACAAGACAATTCAATTTCAACAGAATAAGTTGCTGACACTTACTCTTTTTTTTTCGATTGAATTAACACAAGATTTTCAAACTCAGTTAATCTAATTCAGGGTTACATGGGTAGCTGGCCCCCATTCTTGGGGCACATCAGGCATTAGGCAGGAAGTGGCCCTATAAAGGGTGCTAGACACTTCAGGGCCCAATCACACATCCATCCATACTCACACAGGTCCAGTTTGGAATTGTAATTAAGGTAACAAAAAATAACTTTGGAGATGTGGAAAATAAATTGGAGCACCCAGATGAAATCCCATGCAGACACAAGGAGAACATGTGCACTCTTCCACACAGACGATAGTGGGGTACGGATTTTAACCCTAGGATTCTGGATCTGTCTGGCACTACTGCACTACCATAATATTTAAACACATAACATCTGATATATTTGCCTTTTTATTCAGTATCTGCTGTTGATATGACACTAATGTCACTTGTCCTTCAGAATTTTGCACGTAAAGCTTTCATTGTACTGCACTGTATATACATAACAAGAACTAGCCCATGAATTAAAGCAATTTGGTGTACTCCCTAGGTTGGCAATCTGTGTATTTTTTAAGTTCATTACCATCTTTTAAATTGCTTATAGAGACTACTTGAACAAATCTAGTCTACTGTATCAACAATAAAAATATCTAGTGATATGTACAAATAGTAATCCATCCATCCATCCATTTTCCAACCCGCTGAATCCGAACACAGGGTCACGGGGGTCTGCTGGAGCCAATCCCAGCCAACACAGGGCACAAGGCAGGAACCAATCCCGGGCAGGGTGCCAACCCACCACAGCAAATAGTAATCACAAATGTTATTGTAAACCCTCATGTTGTAAGCAAGCTGCCCACTGTGTCTGCTGATTCATATGTAATTGTGCTCAAGTGACACTAGGTTAAATCTATTGTTAAACTCATTATGTCATTGTTTATTTCTATTTCAAGCACAGTGTAACTGTACCTCAGTCAGCAGAGGTGACGTTACATGGTGCAGTGTGGATGTTCTGCTAGAGCTTCCAGGTAGATTCAAGGAGAATATTACAGAAACGTAATGACAACAGCCAGCTAATCCTCATCTCATCCATTACTGTCATCTTTAAGTACACACCAGGTAACCTTACTCAAGTGAGGCGGTCCCGAGTAAGAAGACAAGCAGTCAATGAGAATAATTGAAGAAAGAAAAGACATTTTTTAGAACACAAAAAAACCCTTTCTTTACTTTTCTTACCTGTAGATTGTATTGCCTCATTTATTTTCTGATATATTTTCCAAGCTCATTTGTTCCAATACAGACAGGCTGGAACTGATCCAAGCAACACTGTGTGCTAGGACAGTAGTCTACCACAGGGCCCCCTTACTTATAGAAACACTAAGTTGCAGTTGTATGCAGTGGGCAGAATAACTAGAGAGTAAAAACCCAAAACAGACAAGGGGAGACTTCACACAGACAGCAGTGGGATCAGCACTTGAACCAGGATTCTGGTACCTAAAAGCAGCACCACTCACATCTGTGCCACCATTTTCCCTTTGTACCTTTCAAGGTTACTTAATACAACTGTCTCCAGAGGTAGAGAGCTGTTCCCTACAGGCACAAACACATTCCCTTACAGTGCATTGTATTTCACTGTGTGCATTTTTAGCCACAATCTTCCATTGGAATAGCAATGTTTATTTGTTTGGTTCTGTGAAAATTGCAAAAAAAAGAAAAAAGCATAGTGGTCTTCTCTGGCCTCTCCTGTTAAAGAGCTGGGCTTTCTTGTATTGTGCAAAATGCTTACCAGACATTAAAAAGGATTTTAATCCTAGAGGATTCTCTCTTTTCATGGGAGTTAAATAGTCTGCAGAGGCCACCCATGCTTACTCTTCTGTTTTACTGTGCTGTCATTGGTCACTAGCTCAGCTGCTGTAAAGAAGCACAGTAGGTCAGTTGAACTTTACTGTTTAAGATGCTTTTATTCTTTAAATTAATGTTACCTCACATTGCAATGTATATTTGTTTGATTCACTTCATATTGTAGTCACATAAATAGGCTGTAAAGAACACTATAGTTACAAAATATAGGGAACTGATACAAAGTAATAATATGAATTAAATACAAAAAAACAGACACACCCAAGAAACAACTGTACCCTAGAAGTCTGCAAGTAGTTCAAGGTTTTGTTTTTTATTATCCTGTAAAAAAAACAAAATTTAAAATTTTAAGTGGATGCTGATCATTTTTCTTGATCAATTTAGTGGATATAGTAATTATATGTCTTTCTTTGATTTTTAAAAAATTCTTATAATAATATTACCACTACTAACAATAAAAATAACAAATTAACCTTACATAAAATTACTGTCTATGAATTTGGAAATTATGTTAAATTTTACAGCAGAGTGGAGAGAAAAAAAATTGCAAGTAAGAAGCTGATGAAAGAGTTTATCACTAACATTATCTTAACCCAATGTTTCTAATGAGCTATATAGATAACATTATTTTATACCTTTAAATGTTGATTCCTGAAATTGTATTTATTACTGTCACGATATTATAAATTGTAATGTTTTGTTCTCTTGTTTTAATATTTTTAAACCTTTATTTACTCACATGTTGGTGACATCATCATGGACGTCCATTTTAGCATTTGCTAGTTATGAGCCCCTGTGTAGCTAGAGAGTGTACCCTCGAGGTTTACTTAAGCCTGGGATTTTACACCCATTGATAAGCACCTAAGCAAGTTCTTCAAAGCCCTTTCCATCTGCAGCACATTTTTCTCTAACTCTAAGAAAGGCAGCCATCTTTTTACTGAAAATACAGTACACACTACACTTTCTTAGTTGCTTGCTAGAGATAGCATGACAGGATGTTCTTTTTCAATCATAATATAATAACATTTTGAGAATTTGGCAAAAACCACATAGGTCTGTCCTTATTCTTCACCATTTTCAAAGAACTCCAAATTGATGAACTCCCATTTGGTGACACTAATCATTATTATCCTGAGTCAATTGGCTGTAGTTGCTTCCATTTTTGCAAATGCATTTCTCTAAGGACCTTAGTGGAAACAGTGTTAGGCATTAAAACATAGGGACAAAGAATATTGTAGGGGTAAATTAAAAGAACTGTGGGAAAAAAACTAGGACACCAGATTCTAACCTAACCAATTGATTGTGACCTGAACCCAAACAAATACTTCAGAAATGATGTTTCACCCTAACCAGATTCTAACGTGTGGCACCTTTTTGACATTTAATGGCTGCAGCCATATTTTTTATACGTCCCAGGTTTGTCCCCAGTGATTCTGAAGAAGCATTGTTCTCCAACATTTTACCTAAAGATTAAAATTGTTATGACAGAGATGAAAAGAGTGGCATTGTGAATGTAACTAAATGTTAAAACTAAAACTTGGAGTATTAAATATTTTTCTGGTCAGTGACCAGTCAAATGTGAAGTATACTGTATCATTTATTGTATATTACAGTACCATGATTCCTTGCTCAAAACGTCTGCTTGTCATGGCTCCTTTTCCTGTGCATGTGTATCCATTTTAACTCTTTCTGTTAGGTTCAGACTATTGCTCAACAGATGGTCCCTTTCTAAAGCTTGGCTGATCAGACAGTTTGTACTGAAAGTCAAGATTTAGATGGGCATTGCCAGGGAAAACAACAAGGATTCCAAGCCAAACATTACAAGGTACATGAAGGAAAGTCTGAGTTAAAATAAGCAGGAAGAAATCATAAAACAGTTAGACAAACAATGAATGGTTTCCAAATGAGAGGGGACAATTCTAAAAATTAAAATATAAACAATAAGGCATACATTATGGGCTTTTGCACAATAGCACCCTCAAATGATGCACTACCATTTTATTTTGGCCATCCATTTATCTTGTGGCTACTGTATGCTTAAAATTGACAAGCAACCTAACAAGATTGACAAAGATAGTACACAGAAGTTGAGGGAGATGAGGATCCCAGAGCAATATTTGACGATAATTCTAATTCTAATCCATCTATTGATTTTCTGAACAGACGTTTTCCATTATAAGGGTACAAGGAGTCAGATCCTATATTGATAATATTAGACAGTAACTAAAACTTCATCATGTGTAAATAATATTGAATAACTTTATCACATTTGAGTACTGTGGCATGTCCAGATATGGATGGGTGGTTTATTTTCTCCACCTTCCTTGCTAGTTTCGGTTGTTGTTTTCCAGTCTACCTCTCTAGCTATTAGACTTTATGATATTAAACTGGACATTGACTTTTACTATTTTAATAATTGCGGAGTTGCAAATTAGGGATTCTTCTGTTTTTTTCTTTTTCTAACTTTATGTTTATTTCATGTAAAGCACTTTGATCTACTGTGATGTATGAAAATACGCTATATAAATACAAGTTGTTGTTACTGTTGCTGTAAAAGACATCACTTCACAGATGGACATTCTCTTGTGTGCAACCATAATTTATATAAGCACAATTTGGGCCAATCATCCAAAAATACTTATGTTTCAGATATTAAAGAAAATGAGAGTGCCCATATTGAAAATAATGATAGAAAGTGAGACCAGGCAAACTCCACACAGGCTGTGACTGTGCTGTGCCAAAGAACAGAGCTGAAGAAAGAAATGGATCAGAAAATGAAACTTTGTCAAAGAAGCAAAGCAAGAGTCACTTCTAACACGTCAAAGCTAAATTGCTAAACCAAAGTCAAATAAAAAAACAAAAACAGATTGAAGGTCTATAAAAAACACAAATAGAAATAGGTTAGAGAGATATCTGGAATCATGGATATTGTGTAAGTGTGTCATCCAGTGTGACTTACTGAACAAACACCCCTAGCAACCAGCTGTTACATCTTAAGAGGACCAGAAAAATAGCAGCACCCACAAAGAAACAAAATAGCATTCCAAAACGTAATGCCAAAATAAAGCAACGTCTCTAAACGTAAGTTTTCATAAAGGAAAAAAAACATATATTTTGATTGCTACATTTCAAAACCAAAATAAAAAATTAGAACAGATTAAAGAAATATTTGCTCATCTCAAAATAAATTAAAGGAACAAAAGCTAACCTGAGAGCAATCACCTTGGAAATTAATTCTTGTCCACAGAGGTGTGTGGCATCAGAAATATTGATAGTTGTGCTCTTCTAAAATATGTCTTTAAAAATTATATTCTCCTGATAATAAAAAAAAACATGGTGATCCCACATTTGCTCATTGTGCACTTTGATTAATCATTTGAAGATACTGTTCAATGAATTTAAACTTTTCTGATATCGGCCGGGCTTAATTTATATTATGCAGTATCTTCTTTGTTGAGGCTTTTATGATTAATAAATTAAACATTTAAGGCTCAATTGTTTCTATATTTCCTTGTTTGGGGAATTGGAAAGTTTAAATGATTTATTCAGGATCTTATATTGAGTCAACAGAGGGGACCAGAACTAATAATCTTTGACAAGTCACATCTTCAAATATGGGCATTATCATTCTTTTGATCACGAATCCTATATACAGCACACCCATGACGACACTTTCAGTTGCATGTAAACTAGTAGTCAACCTAAAACCCTTTTGAACCCCAGGTGAGTTATACTGAATGCTCCTAAATAGGAAAATCCCACAATTATATAGGGTTAAAGAAAAAAGAATAAATCTCTTTGACATAGGTGAAAATATCCCAGCCTCGAGATATGTAGAGGCCAACATTTTTTAGACCTGTTGTAATAATATAAAGCCAAAAAGAACACAACTAGATTGCTGTGGCAGAGTTGCTGTCCCTGTTTATTCCATGAATGTGGGCACTAATGTTTTGGACTGTCAATGTATGATTAATCTTTTTGGTATTACCTGGCTTCTGAGAAATAAACCCAGTACACCTTGCAGGCCTGAGACATATTAGGTACGAATAGGTGACAACACAATTTAATAACTAGAATGGAAAACTCAGTGTGTAACAGGGACTTCCTAAGAAGAAAACTTGTTCTGCCTCAGCTGGCTGCCCTCAGCCCAAGTTTGTTTAGTATAGTCTTTAGTTGAATTAGCTCAAAAATCGATGGCTCACCCCATTATGATGAACACTGACCAGCAAGATAATGATAAAAAAAAAAAAAATCAAATGACATTGACATTAGCATGCCTGGAATGCATCCAAATGCTATTTTTAAAGGTAATACTTTTAAACATGTTGTTTGTCATGCAATTGGCACAATACATTTTATTTAAGCTGAATGGAATGTTGTGTTTCAAGACCACTTGGCACAAATTCTTACAATCTCCACTTTGTTTTGTATGACTGATTTGAAGTATTATCAAGAACTAGAAAGACCAGAATAGCATGCCAACACAGATTCACTGTAAACACCAGGGTGTAGGCCAGCTAGAGAACTGGGCAATATTGTATTTTCTGTTTTACTTATTTGTTATTATTTGCCCTTATTTGTTACTCAATTATTCAATTAATTTCTTAAGCTGCCTTTTGCAGGGTAGTATCTGGAACAACTGCAGAGCAGAGTGTTATGAGGACTCTCCATATGAATATAAAAGCCTTTATTTTTGGAGTTAACCAGTAAATATCATGTACAGATTTATGATGCAAAATAAATTGTCAACATGAAAGAAGGAATGTGTTGTTGAGAAAGTAAAAAGAAATTCTACAAATGTTTATGCACCTAATGTTGATGATAAGGAATTTATACAAAATTTATTTGCATCCATTCCCAATCTGAACACTCATAAAATTATAATGGCTGGGGACTTTAATTGTGTTTAAAATCCACTCTTAGATAGGACTTCTACCACAGGGGGAACGACAACCCTAACACCGCAAAGAGAATTACAAAGTTTATAACTGATCACAACTTATCAGACCCCTGGAGGTTTCTAAACCCAAACTCAAGAACATATTCTTTCTACTCACCAGTACATCATTGCTACTCAAGGATTGATTATTTCTTTATAGATAATAACTTATTGCCTATGATTAAATCTTGCTAATACGATGATATTGTTGTCTCTGACCATGCACCTCTGATCTTGGAGCTAAAGTTGCTAAGCCCCACACACTCACCTCGCAGATGGCATCTCAACCCGCTTCTATTAGCAGACGAGAATTGTACAGAATTCATATCCAAATAAATCAATTTCTTCCTAGAGACAAATACATCCTCAGAGATTTCTCCAGGAATACTCTGGGAAACTCTTAAGGCCTTCTTAAGAGGACAGATTATCTCATATCTTTCCCACAGAAATAAATTAGAAACCAAGAAATTAGCAGAGATAAAAAGCGAAATTACTAGAATAGATGAAGAACATGCCAGACTACCAAGCGAGACTCTACATAGGAAAAGGCAGGCTCTGCATTCAGAACTAAACCTCCTGACAACTAAAGAAACTGAACAACTAATTTATAAATTCAGACATCATTACTATGAACATGGAGAGAAAGCTAATAAGCTTTTAGCTCAACAAATTCACAAGCAAGAAGTGTGCAACGCAATCTCAGTAATCACTAATGCGAACGGAGATAAAATCATCGACCACAAAAATATAATGCACACTTTCAGAGACTACTATAAATCCCTATATACTACTGAGTTTAAAGAAGACAATACACAATCTAATGCATTTCTGGATACATTACAAATACCAAAAATAGACACTTTTAGTGCAGAGGAACTTAATAAACCTCTGGCGTTATCAGAATTACTAGATGCTATAAAGTCACTTCAAGGCGGGAAAGCAGCAGGCCCTGATGGCTACCCTGCAGAATTTTACAAGAAATTCTCCGCTCAGCTAGCTCCCCTCCTATTAGCAACATTTACAGAAGCCAGAGACAACCAAACTCTTCCTCAAACTTTACGGCAAGCACTAATCACTGTTTTTCCGAAAACAAAATAAGGACTTATTACAATGTGCATCATACAGACCAATTTTAACTTCTAAATAATGACGTTAAAATACTCTCTAAAATCATAGCGAGAAGGATGGAGAAAGTGCTCCCCTCAGTAATATCACAAGATCAAACTGGATTTATCAGGGGCCGACACTTATCTTCAAATCTTAAACGCCTGTTTAATGTAATATACTCACCCACTAAATCAAACATCCCAGAAATATTATTATCATTGGATGCAGAAAAAGCATTTGACATGATTGAATGTAAATACCTTTTTACTACATTGGAGAAATTTGGGTTTGGCCTGAACATTTGTGCATGGATAAAATTACTGTATACTAACCCAGAAGCTTCAGTTTGTATCAACAACACTAGTTCAGACTACTTTAAACTAGAACGTGGTACTAGACAAGGATGCACCTTGTCACCACTACTGTTTGCACTTGCCATTGAACCACTGGCAATACATTGTCGAAATACTGATCAGAAAAAGGGGATTATCAGAGAAGGACTGGAACAGAAAATTTCATTATATGCAGACGATATGGTACTGTATATATCAGACCCAGAAAATTCTGTGCCTGCAGTCTTAACGGCACTCACAGAATTACAAAAGATCTCTGGTCTCAGAATGAATCTGAATAAAAGTGTACTCTTTCCAGTGAATTCTCAAGCATATAATATTAGATAAGACACCCTACCTTTTATCATTGCAGAACAGTTTAAATACCTAGGGGTAAACATCACAAGTAAACATAAAGCTCTTTATCAACAAAAATTTGCCGTCTGCATGGAAAAAATTAAGCAAGACTTGCATAGATGATCAACCCTTCATCTCACACTAGCTGGAAGAATTAACACTGTTAAGATGAATATTCTTCCTCAGCTCCTTTTTTTATTTCAAAACATTCCAATATACATTAATAAATCATTCTTTAAGCAATTAGATTCAACAATAACCTAAATTATTTGGGACTCAAAACATCCACGCATCCAAAGAGCGACCCTACAAAGACAAAAGGCAGAAGGCGGCATGGCTCTACCTAACTTCCAGTTTTATTACTGGGCAGCAAATATACAAGCTATAAAAACCTGGACACAAATAGATGAACATACACAGGTTTGGTCCGCAATAGAAGTAAAATCCTGCAGTACTTCTTTATATTCCCTGCTCTGTGCTCCAATAAACACAAGTTATCGGCAATATACTAATAACCCAATTGTGCTTCACTCACTTAGAATATAGAACCAAAGTAGAAAGCATTTTAAGACGGAGAAGCTTCTATCTGTGGCACCTCTGCAAGAGAACCACCTCTTTCAACCTTCGCGAACATATGCAGTTTTTAATATCTGGAAAAAATTTGGAATTAACTTGCCTAGAGATCTTTATATAGACAACGTCTTTGCATCCTATGAACAATTACATTCCAAATCTAACATTCCAGCTACACATTTCTTTCACTATCTTCAAATCAGGAACTTTGTTAAACAGAACCTTCCAGATTTTCCTCATCTTGCACCCTCATCCATGCTGGAAAAAATATTGCTCAATCTCAAGGACTCAGACACCATCTCTGCAATATATAAAATCATTTTACAGTCCCTCCCTTTCAAAGATCCAAGAGGACACTGGGAAAAAGATCTCTCAATTAATATATCAGAAAAGGAGTGGAAAGTAGCAATGCATAGAATTCACTCGAGCTCCATATGTGCAAAGCATACAATTATACAACTCAAAATTATATATCGAGTCTCGTCTGTCTCGTCTAAAACTCTCCAAAATTTTTCCAGGGCATGATCCAACCTGCGAACGCTGCAACCAAGTCCCAGCCTCACTGGGTCACATGTTCTGGGCCTGCACCAAATTAACATCATTCTGGACCAAAATTTTTAATTACCTTTCAGACAGCCTTGGTCTCACAATCCCTCCTAACCCATTAACAGCTGTGTTTGGGGTTCTTCCAGATGGGTTTAAAGTGGAGAAAGACAAACAAATTGTGATTGCATTCACTACACTTTTGGCACGCAGACTTATTCTGCTAAACTGGAAGAACCCAAACTCTCCTCTTTTAAGTCAGTGGGAAACCGATGTGTTATACTATTTGAAATTGGAAAAAATCAAATACTCAGTTAGAGGATCCGTACAGACTTTTTTCAAAACATGGCAGGATCTAATCAGTAATATTTTAAAATAAGCTCTAAAAGCACAGAGGAAGCAATTATTTCCGTTTTTCTGTGCCATATGCATCCATCTCATCAAATTTATTAATTTAGGTATGTTTACAAGCCTTAAATTTCACGCCGTTTGCCTTGCTCTCTCTCTCAGGGGTGGGGATCGATTTGTTCTTAACTCAATTTTACTTTTTGTAAAAAATTGATTGATTTGTATAGATTGCAATAAAATTAATAAAACTTCAAAAAAAAAAAAAAAGAAATTCTAAAGAGTAAGTGAAATGAAACTTTAGGATAATATTTGTTATGAATTTTCCTGTATTTCCCTTTTCTCTTATCGGATTATTTTATATTCATTTTTTATGTGTGTACTTTTATATAACATTAACTGTTAGGTATTTTTTTGTTTCATTTTTTATGTATGTATCTATTGTTTACTTTAAACTTTGTTTTTGTTTCCATGTAGTTGGTCTAATTTCCTCCTGCATACAAATTTCCAGACTGGAATGGATCAAGATGTGTTTCACGCACTCCAGGGCAAAACAGGCAGTCAGAGAAAATTCTCACTAAATATAGAATAGTCTTGGTTGATCACTGCTAATGAAATTCAAGATGGATGTCTTTATTAACACCAGGTAGTTGGGTCTCCCCATGTGAGCAGCTGGCAAGACTACCAGAATGTAACAGAACAGCCTCTTTTATCAGTTAGGTTCTTTTATATATCTTTTCTAAATATATTTCATTTAGTCCAATCAGCACACCTATAAATAGTATTTTCTAATAACACCCATATGCCATTACGTATTATCTACGTTCAAATTAAAAGTATTTGACACACACATTTATCTCTAATAATAGAAGCTTCTTATTTATAAACTCTTAAAAATATATGTATATATTTAATTATTTTCTCATTGTTTCCTTGGTTACTGTTTAGGACCTGATTGGTACAGGACATCTTAGTAACACAGGAAAGGCACACCCATAACACTGAAATTCTCATAGAAATAATAAAACACATGCGGGATATACTTTTGTGTTTTTATACTCCATAGTCAATCTGACTTCTAAGACCCTCTTTCTCCTTTTCATGACCCTGGCCTCTTCCTGCCACCAGTACGCTGCCAGGATAATGCCTACTCTCTGCATCCAGAGAATTAATAGCCTACACAATGCAGGCACCGGTGCCAGCACTCCAGTAACCAGCTTTGAGATTGCTGTGGTATACGGCTGATCATACACACCAAAGCAGCTTTACAAATCGGGGCAAGCAGATGTGACAGTAGATAAATTAATTATGTATTTGTTCCAAATGGCATCTGTGTTAATCCGTCTCATGTGGATAGAGAAAACATGTCAAAACTCCACTACTATGACTTATTTAATAAATATATTATTTAAAAATAAAAAAACAGCAAAAAGAGTGCACAAAAATATAAAACGCCAAAATAACAAAGCAATATTCAAAGAGAACAAAGGAAACTATCCAGGAGAACAAAATAGAAAACCAACATCCAAAATGCCGAGCCAAAACTCAAAACTATAAAAATGTAAAATTAATTTCTAAGCTCAAAACAAGAATGAATGGTTTGGAAATGAGAAGAATCACAGCTCAAATGAAACAATGCCATTGCACTGAAAGAGTGGCTGAAAGTTATTTAATTAGCCGCAGGTACTAAAGAAAGTCAAACTAAATAACATGGGTTTGCAATCTAATTAGGGTTCTCATCCCTGTCCCATTAAAACGATTAACAAAATAATTAATAGAAGACAAAGACAACCCATTAGTGCTGATTTGACTCTTGCTTCCATTTTTTAAATGACTCTTGGGACTCTAAAAAATGCATTGTTTTGGTCATTTTTGAGACTCTTACATTTATTTCAGTACACTTTTACTTATGTTAGCTTTTTTGTTTTCCTGTAGCACTATCTGATTATTTCTATTTGCACTATTATTTTGTAACATTTTTGTTAGTGGTTGCTATGTGTTTGTTAGGGCATGTCATCAAGGCTCATTGACAATGTGACATCACATTACAAGGTGTTCAAAAATAAGTCCCTTGGACTTCTGGTTTGTCCAATTTATAATTATTTTAAGCAATTTAGCTGCCCAACTACCTCATTTGGCCACTGCTGGTGAATCCTAAACCTGATTCATGTCTCTTGCTGCCTTCCCTCAGCGCCTACAGGGACCCCACGAGTCCTGCTCCATCTCTTGTCTATTGCAACTGCATGACCTTAAGGCGGGAACCCACTCTACTCTCTGCTCACTCAGCTGGAGCAACCCTAACCCTTGAACATTGGCTTCATGATCCTCTTGGGGCCTTAACCTGACCTCCTGCCTCCATCCACAGCACCGCTGTGTCACGATACTGCCTCTCCTTTCCTTTCCTTTCAAACTCCTGACTCTTTCATTTTTGTTCCTATCCTGTCAATCTTTTTTTGCCCCTGTTTCCTGCCCAGGCTCCTTTATACTGTATTCAGGCTCTGGTACCTCCTGATGGTAATGCTGTTGTTTGCTGGCATTCATTAATTAATGCCTGCAAATGTATCCCACAGCTCTACCACACACACACCTGCCAAAAGCCTGAGCTTCCTTTGTTTACATGTTGAAAACTGCTCATCATAGATCTTGTTATTCCACATTTACATTCTATATCTTGCAATTGACCTCATCTAGGGCTGGCCTTAGGCCTTATGTCGAAGGCTGGTGCGAAAGGTCCTGAAATGGTTTAAGTAGGATTGAGAATGTGATGTTGTGCTGTTATTCTACATTATGTAACATTGCTGTGACAACCTTATAATTATACTGTACTCAAACTAAACTAGAACAAAAAATTGACAGGGCTATTTCTTCACTTTCTTCATACAAAGTGCTTCTATTAGATACTTTAAACCACCAATAGTAAAAAAAATTACAAACAAAATATACAAATATTAAAACACAGCTCATGAGATTGCCCAATGAATTGGTTAAATCTTCTACTACATTTATTATGTAGATTACATAATGAGCCTAAAGCAGTATTTTTTTCCATTATTAAATCAATGTTTGCTTTCCTGGGTCTAATTCATACTAACCTTTACGACAAAGCACTTTCTCTAATTCAGTAAATGAGCAGAGGAAGAGGAAGTTCATGACACCAACATAAGTGGAAGGAATTACATAGTGCATGAAGTATCATTTTCAGGATTAGTTATAACCGTGATGTTTTTTCTACGATAACCTGATGCCCTGGACAGGGTGCAGTTCTGCCTTGTACTTTTTGAAAACTAGAATAAGCACTGACCTAAACCCACACCCAGTGTTACACATGAATAGACAAAAATTGTTAACATAATAAAAGGATAAACTATTAATTACAAAACATGGCTGGGGATTGTGAGGCTAGCCAATTGTATCTCATGGGATCAAATAACACTTTGGAACATTTTATTGGTTAGGCAAATGATGTACATGCAGATCTATATCTTGAATCTTGAGAAGCTGCTTAAAATGTTTTGGTTTTTATTAAATTGCATTCAAATGACTGAAATCTCTCCAGTGGTAATGGATAGATTCGAAGAAACAGTAATGTACATTTTCTGAACAGGGCAATGAGCCACAATGAACCATCAAAACAAGAATAGTTTTCCGTGCCTGGAAATATGTTTTTCTCTGACTTCCATATCAGTATTACCTTAACCCACTTCTTTTGATGGAGTGACCTGAACGCCAGTAGGATAGATTTCCAGGTCCTTTTGGATATCATCAGCAAGATAATAACATGTTCCTGACTGCTGTACCTTACTATAGTAACCAGTGCATATTAAAGTATGGTGCAACTGTGCTACATCAAACTAAAGGGATGCATAATAATGAGCCTTTAGTAACTAATTACATATGTGCTAAAAAGAATAAAAAGGCACATAATTACTGTAAATAGGTTCATGCCATATTAAAGGAACACAGTCTCCTAAGAAAAAAGAGCATGCGCTCGCTTTCTTATATAGTTCCTCTGTGTTCCAAGACCAGTCCACCTTGTCATTAATGTGGATCCCCAAATACTTAGTACTGCAACTGCTCTAAATCCATTCCCTGAATAGTGGCTGGAGATAGAGACTCTTTGGTGCAATGAAAGGAAAGTCAATAACCAGTTCCTTGGTTTTGCTGATGTTAAGATGCACACAATTCTCTTTACACCAAGAAACAAACTTCTCCACCTGACCCCTATACTTTATCTCATCCATTTTATCAATACACCCAATAAGTGCAGAATCATCTGAGAATTTCTGCAAATGACAAGAACTGGTGTTATATTTGTAATCTGAAGTGCACAAAGTGAAGAGGAAAGGAGACAGGATAGTTCCTTCTGGTGCTCAAGTTTTGCTTACATCTGTATCAGAACCACAATTCAATAATAATAATAATAATATGAATATGAATAATATTAATACTTTTTATTTATATAGCACCTTTCCCATGCTCAAGGCATTTCACGGTGTCTCAGAAAGAAACAGCAGGAAGATATAACATTGGATACAAATGTTTCCTGAATAAAACACTAAAACAGATACAGGATACACAAAATAATATTAGAATAAAAGACAATAAACCAGAGTAAAATATTATATTCAATACTAAAAGAAAAGCCTAGCAAATAACAGAATTTGTGATACAGTATAACATACATACAAATTATACTATACATCTGGGTGGAGAGGAAGACTGAAAGAGGAGGCAGAATGTCAGGTTAAGTTAAAAGCCTTTCTGAACAGATGAGTTTTAAGTTGTTTTTTAAAAGAATGAATGGAGTCAGCTGGGTGGGTGCTATACAGCTGAAGGCCCTGCCACTCATAGTGTGCAGGTAAGTGTGGGGCACAACAACATTGTCAGAATCAATGGACCTTACTAGGTGAACAGGGGGACAGTGATGGAGAAGGTCACTGATGTTGTCTGGTGCAAGGCCATTTAAAGTTTGTAGGTTAATAATAGAATGTTATATTCAATTCTGTAAGACACAGGGAGCCAGTGAAGGTGAAGCAGGATGGGTGTTACGTACTCGCTATTGCTAATTCATGTAAGGACTCTTGCAGCAGAGTTTTGAATCAACTGGAGCTGTGATATAAGATTAGAAATGGCACCTGCCAGTAGAGAGTTACAGTAATCAATGCAGGATGTAATAAAAGCAGGGAAAAGTTTCTCAGCATTAGAAAAGAACAGGAATGAGTGAACAAGGGAAATGTTATGAAGATGGAAGTAAGAGTTTCTTAATGTGGTTCATGTAGGTGGATTAAGAAAGGGAGGAATCAAAAATTACACCAACATTCCTTGCATTAGAAGAAGGTCTGATGAGATTGTCATCAAGAGTGACTGAAAAGGAGCTCATTTTCTCAGTAGGCTCGTTGGTGCCAATTTGCAGGAGTTCAGTTTTGTTGCAATTTAATTTTGAAGAGTTCTGTTCCATCCAGGTTTTAATATCACTAAGGCAAGTTGTGAGCAGCAAAAGCTCTGATTTAGTTTTATTTTTAACATTGAAATAGAATTGAGTATCATCTGCATGAAAATGATAATCAAGTCCATAGCTAAGAATGATATTGGCAAGGGGAAGCACATAGATACTGAAGAGCAGTATCCTTATCTTTTATCACCCTAACCTGCTGCACATTTTTCCCAGCTCGGTCCCTATGTCTAGCCAGTTGGTTCAGGTCCTTTTCTCCCTCCTTAGTCTCTAACTTCTCATACAACTCATTATGCACCTTTTCTTTAGCCTTTGTCACCCCTCTCTTCACCTTGCGCCTTATCTCCTTGTACTCTTGTCTACTTTCTGCATCTCTCTGACTATCCCACTTCTTCTTCGCCATCCTCTTCCTCTGTATACTCTCCTGTACTTCCCCATTCCACCACCAGTTTTCCTTTTCCTCATTCCTCTGTCCAGATGTCACGCCAAGCACCCTTCTTGCTGTCACCCTTACTATTCTGCCGTAGTTGTTCAGCTGTCTGGTAACTCTTCACTGCCACCCAGTGCCTGTCTTACCTCTTCCCTAAACTCAACCTTGCAGTCTTCCTTTTTCAACATCCACCATTTGATCCTTGGCTCTGCCCTCACTCTCCTTCTCTTCTTGATCTCCAACATCATTCTACAGACCACCATCTTATGCGGCCTGCTATAACTTTGCAGTCTTTAATCTCCTTCAGATTGACTCTTCTGCATAGGAGATAATCTGCCTGTGTGCATCTTCCTCCACTCTTGTACATCACCCTATGTTCCTCCCTCTACGTATTCACCACAGCCATGCCAATCCTTTTCGCAAAATCCACTATTACCTGACCTTCTTCATTCCTCTCCTTGGCACCATGTCTACCCATCACCTTCTCGTCTCCTCTGTTCCCTTCACCAACATGTCCATTGAAATCCACTCCAATCATCACTTTCTGTCCCTTGGGTACACTGTTCATCACTTCATCCAACTCACTCCAGAAATCATCTTTCTCACCCACTGCACACACTACTTGCGGTGCACTAACATATATGCACTAACAACATTCATCATCACACCTCCAATTTCTCTCCATCACATCGGCATCACTCTTCCCTTACCAGTCATACTGACAACATTCAAAGTTCCTACCCTCAGTTCCACTCTGTTTATCTTCATCCTGTCCTCCTGCCTATTGGACACGTCTTCTTCTCCTTCTTCAGCCAACAGTAGCCCAATTTCCGCCAGAACCCTGTTGGCTAATAGTATTGGTGGCGGTCATTGTTAACCTGGGGCTCGACCGATCCGGTATTGAAATCTGTCTTGTTGTCTGCATGTTGATCTTGCAAAATTTTACACCGGATGCCCTTCCTGATGTAACCCTCTCCATTTATCCGGGCTTGGGACCGGCATGAAGAAACACACTGGTTTGTGCCTCCCCTGTGGCTGGGTTCTGTGTCTTACAGGATTAACATATTTATATTAAAATTATATATATATTAAAATATTCTTAATTGTCTATGAGGCCTGCTTTGCTTAATCTGAACAATAAAGGATCTGGAAAATTTTACTGATAGAGCTGCTTTAAGGTAGTAATGTTCCTTGTTTAAGAAAACTATTTCAATACACATTTTTTAAATTGAATTCATAATTTTTAATAAACAGTGGCCGTTCTTACAGATTAAAGCTAATGCTACATAACCACATATTTTAAGTGTAACACTTGGTCTAAGAGGCCAGTATGGCTCTTTCATTAAACTAGTACTGTTGACAGTTCTTATTATACATATTTAAATTTAAATCATCATTTTTATTTTCCTTCTCCCTTTCTTGTTTCCTGTGATGGAGTTGCGCACCACCTTCACTTGGCCTAACTACTCTTCAGCTGCTTCTGATGCTAGAAAGAATGAAGGTGGTCCTTGTAGAGCTGAATCTTATAAAACATTTCTTCCTATGTAGATATTAATGATTTTAGAAGGCCCAGGAGGTTTATTTTTGGAAGCAATCACTCTTCTTTTAAATGTTTATATTTTGTTTCATTTCTGGCCATCTCCTTGTTTTTTGTGGTGTAGTTAGCTTTCCGTCTGCTGGTAGTGTGTCCCCCAGGGTTGTGACCTAGAGGTAATTGCAGTGATGGGATTAAAAGATTGTCCTCACTTATGCACCAGCCCCCGTTCCAGTTACTCCATCTCTTGCCACGTGTTGGAGTGTACCTTGCTGAGCTATAGAGTAACGTTTGATTATTTTTTGAGAGAGAGATCAGAGCTACGTGTGTTTTGGAGTGTAGCTGTTGATTGCCAGAGATATAATGGCCACATGCTTTTCTCCCCATGTTGTCTCATCAGACCTGAACATGATCAGATACAGTGCAAACGTCTATTGATTTTTAAAGTTTGTCCTGTTTGACTACTATGTGGGCACAGCCAGAGGGACAGCTAGTATTGCATATTTGTCAGACTGGATATTTACATTTCCTTTTGTAACTGCAGATATCAAAAAACTGACAAAATTAAGTCATTATTTAATTTATTCCCAGTAATTTTAGGGATTTTTCTTTTTTATACAGTTTTATAACTGTAATTTTTGTTTTACTATTTGTAAAACACTTTGAGCTACACCCTTTTTTTGAAAATGTGCTATAGAATGTTGTTTTTGTAGTCATTGTCCCTTCTAAAACATACAGTTGAACTATCATCACTTATGCCCCTACTAAATGTGTCCTGACAGCAAACATAAAAAAATGAACTGCATGATGGGATTTTATTTGTTTACTTCTCCTAATAGTGACACCTGTGTAGATGCAACTTGTTTTAAAATAGTTGAATTTCTCAGTTTTTTGTTTTGCCAGTTAATTGCCTTCAGTGCTTATGGATATCATTTAGTAATTCCCATAAGAAGTCAAGCAAAGTAACACATTTTATTGGCTAGCTAAGAAGATTACAATATGCAAGCTTTCGAGGCAACTTAGGCCCACTTCTTCAGGCAAGTTGTAGCACAGAAACTGGAGTTCCCTGTGTTTATATACACAATACAATAGGAAAGAAGCAAACCTTTAAGTGACTCTAAGTTAAGTGTCTTAAGTTTACATCTCTCTGACTGACCAAGCCGATTTGACTATAGATCTACATTGTAAGGAAAACTCATCAAAAGACTTTGTTGGACAGTGAACTTATCAAAAGATCTTGACTCTACATTGTTCTCCTCTCCTGCTAAATGAATCTTAGGCTGGAAAGGTCTGTTAATTTTTTATGAAGATGAGCCACTTAAAAATTTTGCTTCTTTCCTAGTGTATATATAAACACAGGGAACTCCAGTTTCTGTACTACAAACCTTCACTGAAGAAGAGGCCTGAGCTTCCTCAAACACATATTGTAATCTTTTTCAATTAGCCAATAAAATATGTCATTTTGCTTCACTTCTCACTGCATCTATAATGGCTAACAGGGTACAACACCCTACTTCTAACTCCCATAAGAAAACTATTAACTTCATTTAAATTTGAAAAAGTTGTTAAAATTATTTATAGCAATTAATATTCAAAATTGTATTACAGCTAAGAGACCCATTGTGATTAGCAGGTTTCATATTTCTACTTTTAATAGTGTATTAGAAGTGAGTATTGAACCTCTAGGATGAAATCAAATAATGTGATACCCATGTTATCCTGCAGTCATTTAGTATTATAATGCTAAAACTTTATACTATCATTTCCTCTCACTGATGTTCTTGGAGGGGTGTGTATTTTTTTATTGTCCCATGGCATATTTTGCATTATACTTTATTTCCCTTGTGTTTGTTTGTAATGACAAACAATAAATACATTAGTAATATGATAATTGTCTTTGCTGGTAGACCATATAATGATACATACCTTGTCCATTCTATACTCCAGAAATCCCGAGATCACGCAGTCTTTCCAGGCAGATAACAGTCATGTCAGCCATATCAGATTAGGCTGAACTGCTGGGGGTGGGGGGGCATGTTAAAAGATGCCTTACAGACAGCTGATGGAACAATCTCACTTCCATCTCCATGAACTATTTACAATTAAATGTCCTTTAGTTTTTAAACTACCATGACACCACAATGGCACAGTAAGGCTAATTCCGTCCACCAATTATTTTCTCCAAAAAATTCAGCATTATACAAAACTTGCAATAATGCCATTATTGCTATTACCAGGGCTGGCTGTAGACATGAACCTGTGTGCAGATAGATAAACACCAGATCTAATTATCCCCAAGGGGGACAAAACCCCTCCCTCCACAAAAAGGCCAATTCTGATCTTCAAGGGGATGACCCCATTAGTTCTCTGATTTCACATGCGATTACAAGTGAGCAAATTCCAAATGGAAAACTCATCAATTTCAGTTATGAATCTGACCCCGCGAATCTATAAGTGGAACTCTCTTTTGGATGTCTTCTTTTTAGGTGCTTGCAACCAATACTGCCAAGAGGAGGAATGTACCCCTGGTTCTTATTACACAGTGATGCAGCACAACATCCTTTGCTAGTCAGTCTGTAGCTAAAATTTATTTACCCATATGAGATTAATCCTAGAAATCTCCTGCCTGGTGATGCAGCTGAGTTCCTGATATTAATTGCTCCCAGACCCACCCAAGCAAGAGGAATCTGTTCCCAGAATTCTCATCAGCATTCACCATTCTGGCTTTAGAAAAAAAAAGTTTGGAAAACTTCAATAACAAGCCCTAAATATTGTTAAATTATACTCATGGACTTGTCTCATATTCAGTCTGGAGACATGAGTTTGAATGGAAGACACTAGGCCCAGAGCGTGATAATATTTCACAGAGATGATTTCTTATGGATTTCTTCTTCACCAGGTTACCTCCAGGAGCGTAGTCATTATTTAGTAAAGTTGAAATGTTCATTGCCTTGGCCAAGTGAGTTATTATCATAAATGTCTGAAGCATGTAGGACCACTTTCTGTGAGGATCCAGGAGCCAATCCGTATATTTCAGACATAAATCTTTACCATAATATAATCATATCAGCCTGTTTATGTAATGAAACAGAGTGAGTCTTAATATTTAAAAAAGATTATTGGAAGGAATAAACTTTATAAAATGTTTCAATTCATTAATAAAAACCAGTATTAAGCCATTTGAATCATGAACGCAATCCAATGGTACTATCTCTACTGCATAAATTCTTTTACTGTGTGAGGGAAACCAGTGCAGATATAAATTAAATTTATTTGAATAGAGCTTATTAAATAAGACTTTTTTAGTTAAAATGTAATAAAAACATTTGTTCTATTTCATTTGAAAAGGTGTCTGTTTCTGATTATAATACCGGATGTAATACTGATGTGTCAAGTCTGGAAACCTTTAAGGATTTCAAATGTAAATCTTATCTATCCTTATATTCATTTCTGTATTTTTGAAAGGAAACAGTTACAGAGAAAAAAGTACTGAAGTGTTTTTTTAGTCTTAGCTACAACTCATTGTCTAATAAAATCCATATTAACCCGTCAAGCTTTTAACTCTAAATAACACCCTAAGCAGGGAATGTTCCGGACCATTTTGAACCAAAAAGTGCTGACGCGTTTATAATGCTGCTTTCTTACAGTCTTGCTGCTACACTCAAGTTCACCATTTGAAATTGAATTGGCTGAGCGATTTCGGAATTTAGACCACCATCTCTTTTCCACTATTCTGAAATTGCTGAGCTCAACTAACAACCAAGGATGCCAAAAATATAAAACAAGAAAAATCTTTATTGCAAATTAAAAATAATTTCACAGGGAAAACACAAAAGTACTAATAATATGAAAATAACAAAGCCCATTGTCTCCAGTGGTCCTGACTGTAGAATTGGTGGTCTCATGCAACTGTGTGGGGTGGCTAGTCTACTTGCCATTATTTAGTGGAAACACTTTTCACATAACTTGCTCTCACAAGCCACTCCTTCTCCATACTCTGGCCTTTCTTCTTTGTGCCAGTTCAACCCATTGCAAAATCTCTTCTTTCTTTCTCCTTGCCCAGCTACTGTTTGGCCAGAAAGGTCTGTCAATCTCAGCCAGTACCTACTAATAGGTGTACCCTATGAATTATTTCCTGGGGCCACAGTGAAGTCATATGCCTAGAGCTGCTACATTTCTTTGCCTCAAATATTTTAAAGAATGACAGATGATCCCCAAGCAAAATATCTTCCTCAATAGTTGTCAAGAGTCCATACATGAGGTAAAATAAAGTGGAGGACTCCCAACGGTTGCTTCTCACTGTCTTTCATTAAATACTTGAGGTCATCATCCAGAAGCACCCCCTTCTGGTTAAAACCTGGGTGATGTGGCCTAAAGGGGTCGCTCTAGCTTCCCAAACGCAGCACAGACAGACACCAAGCACACATCCATCTCAGCACACAAGTGTTTTTATTTGTGGGAAACGTTTTTCAACATTTTCCCTCAGCACCAACACCTATACAAGTGAACACAAAAATAAATAAAGCACACAACACTTTGTCTTCTCTTCTTTCTTTCCCTCCGCCTCCAGCATTTCTGCAGCTCTGTCACCTTTCTGCCAACTCTGGCTCCTGGAGCAGTGGCAGCCGACTATTTTTATACAATCCCTGGGAGTACTTCCAGTGTCCCATAAGATTGATCTGGAAGCCCTTCCAAGTAAGGTGTGAGCCCAATGACGTAGGGCTCAGGAGACACCCCGGAACCCAATGGGGCTGAGCCACAAAACTCCATTTCCTAGTATTCCCTGTGGGAATCTGTGATACTGAAGCAACCCAGGGGTGCTGCCGCCTAGCAATCTAGGGCAGATAACACCCTAAGCCCACACTCTACCCTGGTCCTTCCACTTCGGAGGCTTCCCAGTCGGGAAAGAGCACCCGTCATCCACCACAGTGCCTGATTGCATTAATAACATACCATGACAGAGTTCTCCAGGCTGGACACTGAATATTCTAAGAATTGTCTCCTTGTTCTTGGTCTGTCTTTGTTTTTGGATTTTCTCCAACTGATGGCTCTCAAATATGAGTACATCAGGCAACGATTTTCTTTTTTATTTTCAAAGAAAGAGACACAACCATTGTGCCATCCACATTAATGATTAATGTGCAAGCAGAAGAGTATGCCAATGTTCAATGCATGTGCTGTTCTGTTCTTTCTTGTAAAATAGATTGCCAATGATCTGCCAAATATGTATGCCCAGTGGAATATTGTCAATCAGACCTCCTTCTTCTTTGACCATGGGATCCTATGTACCAACATTTTTGGTAATGTTAAAGGTAATAAGAAGATGGGTGTCTCTCTTAACACTGAACTTAAGACAAAGTGTCAAGGCATGGTGTAGTTTACACCTTTCGCTGAAATGTGATTAGTTACACAAAAGGAGGGATGTGTCATGGGCAATGAATCAGGGGATCTATCCTTTCTGGAGTAAAATGAGAATTATTCCTTTATACTGTTCCCAACTGGAGGCTCAGAATAACAAATAGCATGCTGTAAACTACCACCTTCTGATAAATTTGATTCATAACACTGTAATCTATATATCCTAAAGCATCAGCCTTTTTGTCTGGAATATACTCAGCTTAAACAGCTTGATTTCTAATGTTTCGCAAGTTCTAACATTACTACTAGGGATATCTGATTTCCAGTTAACAGGCCAGAAAGTATTGACTTAGAAAGTTATGCAGATAAATCTTCAGCTCCAACACCTGGGCCACACCTTTTGCCAAAGGCGCTTTTACTGGAAGAACAATATTTCTTTTCAAGTTTAAAAAAAAATCCTTAAGTAGTAGACTCCTCCGTTTATTAAAATCTAAGACAGTTGTTTTAACAAGCCTTTATAAATCTGCTTTGCATAGCAATGTTATGAGTATCAGATGTTCAAAGATATACTTTTAAATATTCAATAAAATAAAAAATCTTTTTCATATTAAATGCTGTCATAAAAATTTTTCAACTTGCTTTCGACTTATGGTAAACGTTCTTCTAACGCATTGGTCATTAGCCTTAAATGACTGTGTTTGGCATCCTCAAGATTCTATACCTGCTTTCAAGGACGAATACAGTTGAGCCCCCTAGCAGTCTGCACTCCCTTTAATCATGGCATTCAATTAGAAGGCCCACCTTTCCTTGACTTTCTTAAATAGTTTAATTATTGGGCATACAGCGCACTCTTAGGAAAATGTTCTGTATGACTTTTTAACGATATACAACACATCAACAACAACAACAACAACAACATTTATTTATATAGCACATTTTCATACAGATAATGTAGCTCAAAGTGCTTTACATGATGAAGAAAAAAGAAATAAAAGACAAAGTAAGAATTAAAATAAGACAACACTAATTAACATAGAATAAGAGTAAGGTCCGATGGCCAGGGAAGACAGAAAAAACAAAAAAAAAATGCCAGACAGCTGGAAATAAAAAAATAAAATCTGCAGGGGTTCCAGACCATGAGACCGCCCAGCCCACTCTGGGCATTCTACTAACATAAATGAAACAGTCCTCTTTGTATTTAGGTTTCTCATGGAAGGTCTAGATGATGATGGTCATGTGGACTTCTGGCTTTTAATCCATCAGTGTAGGAACATCACAGTGCTTTGATTAGGTGGTGGTGCATCAGATCGCCACCACAGAAAACCGGGGAAAGAAACAGAAGAGAGAGTAGGGGTTAGTACTGATTCCAGAGCCACCATTAATAGTTATTATAATGAATTGAATATACAGGGTATCAGGATTAAATGAAGGTGAAGTTATCAGAAAGCCATGTTAAATTAATGTGTTTTCAGCAGTTTTTCAAAGTGCTCCACTGTATTAGCCTGGCAAATTCCTACTTTCAGGCTATTCCAGATTTTAGGTGCATAACAGCAGAAGGCCGCCTCACCACTTCTTTTAAGCTTGGCTCTTGGAATTCTAATCAGACCCTCATTTGAGGATCTAAGGTTACGATTTGGAATATAAGGTGTCAGACATTCCGATATATAAGAAGGAGCAAGATTATTTAAGGCTTTGTAAACCATAAGCAGTATTTTAAAGTCAATTCTGAATGACACAGGTAACCAGTGTAGTGACATCAAAACTGAAGAAATGTGCTCGGATTTTCTTTTCCTAGTTAGGATTCTAGCAGCTGCATTCTGCACTAGTTGCAAAGATTTATGTCTTTTTTGGGTAGTCCTGAGAGGAGTGCGTTACAGTAATCTAGTCGACTGAAAACAAAAGCGTGAACTAATTTCTCAGCATCTTTCAATGATATAAGAGGTCTAACTTTTGCTATGTTTATTAAGTAAAAAAATGCTGTCCTAGTGGTCTGATAAATATGCAATTTAAAATTCAGGTTACAATCAATAGTTACCCCTGAGTTCTTTACCTCCGTCTTGACTTTTAATCCTAATGCATCAAGTTTATTTCTAATAATCTCATTATCTCCATTATTGCCAATCACTAAAATGTCTGTTTTCTCTTTATTTAGCTTGAGAAAATTACTATTCATCCAATTAGAATCACAAGTAAGACATTGTGTTAGAGAAATAACAGCGTGAACTCATGTAACGTTATACACCACTAGTTTCATGGATTTTTTTCAATTGATCTATCTGGTTGTTGCCTACAATGAATTATCCATCCATCTTCACATCTGTTAATGTGGTTAGAGTGCAACAGGAGCTGTAAGACAGGAACCAACATGTTTCTAGATACCAGTCCATAGCAGGGCAAATTCATCTACACAACTGCCCTCATTCACAATAGAGCTGTAAGGCA
Source organism: Polypterus bichir lapradei (assembly GCA_026402145.1). Lineage (NCBI taxonomy): Eukaryota > Metazoa > Chordata > Cladistia > Polypteriformes > Polypteridae > Polypterus > Polypterus bichir. Next base: position 43,793,987 of record JANRMT010062792.1, read on the forward strand.
GCAATGATAATCCACTGTGCTGCCCTAAAATTAAATTTTATATCCAAATTATCCTTTCCAAATGGTTTCAGCCTCTGGAAATTAATAACTGATATAAATAGGAGTAGGGTACACTGTATGAAAATGTCTACAGTAAGGCAAACACTTTATGCAATGGACTGATATATTCTTTGTAGTGGATGCGTCACCACTTATAAATGGGCCTATTTTTGGTTGCCTTATATCTAAATTAATTTGTCTCTGGAATGATTCTTTTCAGAATGTAGCTGGCCTAAATTTTTGAGTTAAAACCATACTGTAGAATTGTAACACGACTTAATCTAACATTCTCAATAGTCCTTTATCTAATATAGGGTTCAAGGAGCACTGGAGTCTATCCCAGCGTCGTCAGGTGCAATGCAGGAATCAACAATGGACAGTGTGTTAGTCCACCATAGGCCCCACTCACACAGGGCCAATAAGAAAATGCCAATTAAGCTGACCTGCATGCCTTTAGGGATGTAGGGAAAAAAACAATGCAGACATGGGTAGAACATACAAACTCCAGGATCTGTGTATTCCATTTTCCTCCTAATACCAAAGATATGCAAACTTGGTTAAGAAGAAACTTAAAATTGCTGCAACTGTGGACATGCAAGGGTGTATTCTCTCCTTTAGCCTATTTAGTGTCAACCCTGAGCATCTCTTGATCTCAAAATTCGATGTAAAAACAATTAACCCTGAATGTGTCTCGGATTAAGCTGTTAAGATTCAACATACAGTGTTAAGACCAAGTTACACTTGGTACAGTATTCTTTTGGCAGCTAATGAATAAAAATAACATCATGTTGCATAAAATAATGAATATTTCTATATGTTTTGACAATCTATAGTATCTCATTAATATTCATGAGTGAGGTGAAGCCTTCAACCAAAACACACAATTGTGTGTAACTGAGCAGCTGTAAAGCCAGTTTTATATTCAACTGGAGCTGAATCATCAGTGGAATCAAGTGATAGTGATGAAAATTTCAAAATGGTCATCAGAAATTGGCACAGATCGTGATGCATACAGTACTGTACAACTGCACCACAATAATATGCTTGATGACTTCAGTGTAAAGCTACAGCAGGGTGCAGTATCAATGTAGTAAAAAGGCAAAGGACGAGAAGGATGTTAGTCCCCTAAGCACTGTTCATAATGCAACAACTATTGATGTTTATGTCAGGGGAAGTGTGGAAGTCACTAAGTCTTGCTCTGTGGTAGCATACAATAGCATAATGGATGTGTTACGTGTGTATATCATACACTGGCAGTCTGCTATCTCATGTGCAAACAACAGAAACAATATTATAAGAAAAATACGCAAATTACATAGATCAGACTACTCATTATTTCTTGGAAGAAATGAGCAACCAGAGAGAAATAATTGTATATTACTTTAAAAATAAGTCAAAGGATCATACTGTTATTTTACTGAAATATTTAAAATATTTGACATTGTACATGATGGTAAGGAAGTCAAAGCAAGTGAATCTGTTTGGAGAAAGAAAAGAAGATATAATCTGTGCTATGGGGCTGGCAAATTCTCATGTAGAATAGTAGGCATGAGACACTTTATTTTTACAGACTGAACACATATGCACAGTTGCTTGGCAAAATTTTAAGGACAGTTGCCTAGGCAATTTTGTTGTTTCATAATATTGTTAGAATTGCTCAAGGAGTGGCTGGATATCAGCTGGCTTATATCAGTAGAACTTTTGCCCTGTCCAGGAACTGAGACTCCGAAGGATCTGTTTTACTCTGGGTTTGCCTTATTAATCGCCTTTTCTTTTGTCACCAAGCCTTGTGCCGTGACTCCTCTTTGCATTTTTGCTTTCTGATTAGTGCTCTGAGCCATGTACTATGATAATGCCATACCATTAAATAACATTTTCAAGCCTGTTTAATCCAATTCAGAGTCAGAGGATGCAAAAACCTATTTAGTCAGTAATGGTCTCAAGGCAGCAAACAACATTAGGCAGGGCACCAGTCCATCACAGGGGCCACTCATGTACAAACTGTCCAATTGTGAAATGCCTAACCAACCTAACCTGCACTTCTGGGCAAGTCGGATCAAACACAATCTGGAAGAAAACCCATGCAGACATGGAGATAATGAGGAAACTCCACACAAACAACAACTGTACACTGGATTAGATCTGAACACAGGACACTGATCTGTCTCCTATAGAATTTTATAGATGCAGTAAGTGTTTATTGGATGTGGCAATGTTCATGTGTGGAGGTTGTCACACATGTGCGAGTAGGAGGCAGCTAAAGGGCCTGATGAATTGTAATAAAACATCTGACCAGGTGGTGGCGGAGTGTGCTGACTGTCTTTCTCAGTTCCCTACAGACCTTTCCCGGGAAATCCTGCAAGGTTCTGTTCTCTTTGATACCATCACTTTCGGTCCAGAAGACATCACTTCCAGTTCTAGGCCCTTAGATGACGTCACTTCTGATCCAGACGACATCATTTCCGATTCCGGCCTCTTTGATTATGTCACTTCCTATACGGGCCTTTAAAGCCTCCATCTTTGTCTCATGTAATCAGTTCTTTTTTGGACTCAGTCTTGTGAACAACTCTTTTAAAATTTACTATATTTGCAGCCAGGATACATTATACGGGTGGCTGCCCCAAAACTTTTATGATGTCTGGTGTAATTATTTGTGACAAGGTATAGAGAGAAGAGTGTTCCCAGTATACTCACCATGTATTCCATCAAGATAATACCTTTGACATTTCATGTCTTGAACGTTTCACAGCAATATCTTTCATGTAGGCAATCTCATCAGTACCTTTTTCCATTTTTTTGCTGAAGTGCTAACTTAATTGATAATGCTTAATCCAGCCAAAGGAGAAACAATTACAATATCCATTCACAACTTCACAACATCATAGCACTAAGCACAAAGAAACAGATCTAGTGTTCATTACTGCAAAAAAACTGTATAATTACTAACAAAAAAATGATTGTTAACACCGGCTGCCTGCACGGTGATCAGTACCATCCTTGCTCATCTATTCCCTAATCCACCCTCATATGGTAGCTATAAAAAATATAATTTTTTAATAGTTTTCTGATTTCATTTTTTGCTTTAATTTGGAATTTTAATAATGTCACAAACAAAACCATGCCAAACCGAAACTCAAATTAAGTACAAATTAAAATTGAGAAATATCTTGTATTTAGGAGTTAACTCCACTGCTATCAATATCTGATAGAGACTCCTTCTGCAGAAATTGCTTGCAAAATTCATTCCAGATGATCATCTACTATCTCTCTATTATAATAAAAAAAATCATGGGAAGAGAGACGAGACACTTTCACGTCCTGCGAGACGAGACTGTGCCAAGAGATTTAACCACTCCCATGGCCAGAAATAAAAGACAAAGAGTAGATGTCAAAGTATAACATCATAAAGAATTCAAAAACATTGGCGCAATAGACATGCAGAGCAGGTTAGAGATAATGGAAGTAGGAAAATTTAAAGTCTCAAAAAAATGATAAAGTAGTAAAGATCGCATTAGCGCAAACAAATGGAAAATAATGTGAAATGTGAAATAATGAAACAGCGAAAAGAGATCGAATATATTGTTCGGATTTAACTTTAAGTCAGAGACTTGTAGATCGTCTAATTCGTGTTGCCATCAGGGAAAAGAAGTATTTCTTCCCAATGAAGAGGCATATCAACGAAAATTAAAAGATTTGTTGTTTGGTGAAAGTGAAATCCCATGAGAGAAAATTTCAAGCTCTGCAAGACAAGACTTTATGCAAAGAGATTTGGAAAAGTTCTGCCCACATCTAAAACATTTACAACCATGCACACAATTCAATCATTTCTCATTTGTGTGAATGCTATTGTCAGACACAGTTTGTGTAGAGAGAAAGAAATGATATTCACTCACGGGCAGTTATACGTTGTGTTGTCACAATGTAATTCCAAACACAGAATCAAAATTTGGTGCAATATTGAAAAAAGGTAAAAGCAAAAAGAATGAAGAGGCCTATCTGCGAGAATAAAAAGTTTTGTTGTTTGCTGAAAGTGAAATCCACATACATGAGGAGTAGAGACGCGAAGTTGCTGGCCCATAGGGCAGGCAGGGGGGTTGGCGAGCGAAGTGAGAATGGGGCAAAACTTCCTAGTCTTTTCAAATTATAATGCTACAATTTTTGATGATTGCTCATACACACCCAAAAATGCTCAAAACTCCATCAAGTTGGATGTGGACAATTGGTAAATGGCAGGTTTCTAATGAGGCTGATGTATAAGCTTTTTTAGGCAGCTTCTTCAGAACATGTTTGTAAGTTATATGTTTTGGATCTTTTTTCCAAAGTCCAACATCTTTTACAAATTTTTACTCAGTAAAATAGAAAGACCATGAAGGAATGGCAGGAGGTCACAGAATACTCCTGGCCTACCAAGGTGACCAAACTGAAACTACAGTATGTTGCCTATTTAAGTGTGAGGACAGAGAGATAGCAGGAAGCTGAATGGTTGCTGGAGACAATATATGACCCTTGAATAAGAGACATAGGACCTCATTCCCTTAAAGACTGGGCTCTTCAAGAACTAATTAGGGTTGAAAAGTGCAGCTATCATTAGAGAGAGATGCAGTGCAGCAAGAAACCCATCTGGCAATGAGCTTGGCTCATTGATGACCCCGGGAGGAGGTTTTAAAACATTCAGGCTAGAGACTCAAGGAGATTACAGTCTGAAGGAGAAGTTCAAGTGAAGTGTCAGTGATGGGAGGAAAAAGCCAACAATGTTAGAGAGGGAAATGGAGAGACAGAGAGACTTGTTAGATTAGGAAGAGTGGTTTGCTGTGGTACTTATTTAATGAGGAAACGTACAAGCCACACAACCAGATAGACAAGGCAACTATGTGGACAGATGTGAACTGAATGACAGCAAGGTTTTATTTAAGTTCTGTTTATTTCTTGCTTCTTAGAGCTCCCTGTTTTTTGCTTCTCTGGTTTTGGCTAGGTAGTCCTGTTACTATCACCTGGAGGAGTGAGCATAAAAAGCTACATAATGCATTGCTTAGCCATTCAGGCTGACAGGGGGGTTGACATACCACTCCTCCTAGCAGTCCACATCTGAAAAATGAGACATTGCTGTTTTTTATTGTACAGAAGCAGGTCCATGGAAGCTATCCAATCAAAAGTTCAAAAAATGTTGCTCATGAAAGTGACTTTGAAATCTGTCAAAATAAGATGGGATACTGAAACATCCACACAAGTTAAGGAAACACTGAATGGAAAATTTTAAAAGTGGTTTTTAATATTTAAACTGTAATATATAATTAAATGTTTTGGATATACTTTTGAAATGCGACTATGCTATCCTTAAAAAGATTAACAATGTGGATATAGAAAATGGACAATTGGGCGAAGGTATCATATTTTTGTGTCTCCCCTAATCTGTCTTTTATTGAGGCCTGTACGTTCTCTAATAAACATGAACTCAGCTTGTGTATGCTAGGCATGGAAAAGGGAAGTCTCTCTAACTCTAAGTGAACTCTTTATGCACATAAACAGGGAGATAACTACACAGTCATGACATTATTTGGAAGTTTCTGCCAGGTAAAAACAAAGTATGCTGTCTTGCCAGTTAATCTGCTTCTTGTACAAAAACAGATTCCAGACCATTGGTTCACCTATTAATCTATGTTACCTTTTTCTAGTCTCAATAACCCTTGCCTTTAATAAGCAGAAGCATTTTGTCACACCCATGCACAATCCCTATCCTCCTCAGTTTTCTTAATAAAATTGGTTTTAAAATTAAGATAGGTAAGATAGGCAAGAGTAATTGTCACTTCTAAAAATAGAACAATTTATTAAACAAATAAAATATTGTCATTTAAGTACTTCTCCTAAAGAAGTGGACCTTTTTGGCATCTCTTCATCACTCAAAAATAGTACCAAGAAGTTAAAAGAGAAGAAAAAAAGATATTTTTATTATCAAACATAAACTTAAGGGAGGGACATAGTACAAAGAGACAGAAGTAATACTTGGCCCTAATTAAATAGGCCTGACACCCCTGTATAGCAAGAGGTGTATCTCATCCACTTGCCTACCGCAGCAATTCACAAAATCATCCCCTTTCTCACTTTCTCTTTCTCCCTGTTTTCTGCCTCTGGGCATTTCAGTGCCTGTCCTACAGAGGAGCTTTAACCCTATCTAGTGTGGCTCTACATTTGGTCCAGGGACACCAGCCTAGTATGCCCGCTATAAAGACTTTTGGTTATGCACCCCTGAGTCTTCTATTGTACAAAAAGACCCAGAGCTCTAAGACAAGTCCCCAGCTACTATATTTAACAATGAGCCTCATTAAGTCCCTTCTGGAAATGTTTGTTCCATATAAGTCTGGCAGACATTAGCGTCAGGCTTTTTTTGATGAAAGACTAGGTGTCCTTACTCATTAGATAGTCCCCTGTTGTTAATGTATCGAGAGTACATTGAATACTTTCTCTCATGTGAAAAGGCAATTTCCCCTCGGGGATTAACAGAGTATATTACATCATATCATATTATATCAAATATCATTGTCAGTGAACTGTCACTACCTTGTTGATTTTTCAGGATATGCAGATCACATAAAGGATGTGTCACCTACTAGCTACACCTATATTCCCACACTGTCACAGGCAGGATGATTCTTCTTGCAAACCTCCCTATCTCTCTCTGTCTCTTGGTTGCATTATGGATAAATGTGCCACCTCTAGCCAACAATTAAAATATTATAAACGTTTTTTAAAACAGCAAGCATAACAACAGGATGCAAAGGTCAAACAAGAATGCTGTGTTTCTTTGAAAGCTCAGTTTGATTCTTCATTTCTTTTGCAGACAGGGTTGCTTTCTATTTCAGGATGTTATGGCTATGTCCCTCTAAGCCATAGATTTTCCCACAGTCAACAGAATTAATTCCAGCTTCAGCTTGGCATGCTTTCAAACTTTTGTTTGTCCAGTGTTGGGTCAGGTATTGTATCATTTTTGATCATGTGAGGGTCATTCTGGTTGATGTTGCTTGCACCATCATTACCACTAATGAGGAAGAATCAGAATGCTTTGTCTGTGTCAGCTTTATTTTTGCATGTTGATTGTTTCCTGAAATAGAATTCTTGAAAGAAAATGATCTACAATATAGTGGCCTTTCTTATAAAGCTAATGATTTGCTCCAACTCTGTCTATATATACATATATATTTTTATATGTTTGTAACTGGAACATTCTCAAAAATTAAGAATTAAAACAAAGTAATACCCTTCTATCAGTCTAAAACTCTAACAACCAATTTGATTCATTTTGCAAAAGAGTCTCTTTACAAAGAGTAAAAGAAAAATTACAATTCCAAAAAACAAATACAGGTACAAAAAGCAGTGAATATAGATTACATTACAGTTCAACTAAGGTAATATGCATTTATCCATCTGCTCCACAAGGCTTATTTTTATCTGGACAAAGCCGGCAGCACTGAGAGGATTATGTTTTTGTTTCTGCAGTGCTTTCAATACCATCCAGCCATCCCTGTTAAGGAGTAAGCTCAGAGATATACAGGTGGGTGAGCCTATGATATGAGCCTATGGAGTCCAGGATAATGGACTATTTGTCGGGGAGACCGCTGTTTGTGAGACTCATGGACTGCATAAATAAATTTTTAATTTACTTGCGGTAAGTGGAACATCACAATGGCAAACTACTAAATCAAACAAGTAATAGTCAGATAAAAGATATGTCCATCTACTTCAGAATTGATATAGATAAAACAAAAGAAAAAACATAAATCAAAAAAGGCAAAAAAAAGGCAAAATAAGACTCATCCTCCATTCAGTTATCCTTTTGCGTGATTATTGTGAATTTAATTCACCCCAAGCTTGCGCTTCTTTGGTAAATGCAAATAGATTTTCTTCTTTTTTTGTCCAAACAAATGTGTTAAAAAAATAAGACAGACAAATTAATTAAGCGAGGTTGTTAAATTTAACAAATGAAGTGGAAATGAAGTTTAAATGTCTAAAAAACTGTTCTTCAATGTAACTTCTCTCCACAACGATGCCACCCACATATGACAGTGCCAGTCGTCAGTGTTTCTTTTCTACATTGATCAGGTCGATTATGAGCATGAGATGTTCTGCCAGACCTCCCTGCCAATAGCTACACAAATTAGCCAGCCCAGACACATACCTAATTGTAAATGTAATGTAGGAAACAAAAATAGAATATCTAGGAGAACAGTTTTAGGAAAAAAATTCTCAGACTGTAGACACATGACCAAATGTGGTCATTTGCATTTGAAAACTTGGATGTTTCACTATATGCTATTTATACAGTCCATACTCTCTCTAGAAAAAAAAATCGATAATTTAATTTATTGTACATTTATATAAAAATATAGTAAGGAATATCAATAAAGCAAAAATAGATTTTTTTTAAATTACAGTTTAATAAGAATTTATATTGGGGGGAAGGAAAGGACATTCTCTTTGATATTTTTTTTGACCAAATGCAATAATAAAATTCCATTAAATAAAACACTTCATTACGTCAGTGGATTTTAAATGAAAAGTTACAATTTCATGGCAACAGCTTGTGATCCAGAGCAGTTCGTTTACCTAATATAATAAAATAAATGTCAAAAAGGCAATGCTTTGGTTTCCTTCATGTACTCAGCTTTCACTTAATCATTCATCCATCTACTTTCTGAACAAACTTTGTTTAATGGTTTACAGGGAGCTGTCGCATATTACGGCATCAACAGACGCAAAACATGATAAGTTGGAACTTTACTGCAGGACACAAACAAACAATAAACTTGACAAATTCAGAGTTACTAGCTAGACTGAGAAACACATCTTTTGGGAATATGAAAGAGAACCAAGATAATGGACAAGGATCACACATATCCTGAAAAAATTAAGATTCTTTTTGTTTCAATATACATCTATAAATCATTTTTTAAGAAATTAGATTCAACCATAACCTCATTTTTTTGGAATTCCAAACATCCACGTATCCAAAGGGCGACCCTAGAAAGACCTAAAGAAGAAAGTGGAATGGCTTTATCTAACTTTCAATTTTATTATTTGGCGGCGAATATACAAGCTATGAAAACCTGGACATTGACACAAATAGGTAAGCAGACACAGGCTTGGTCCACAATAGAAATAAAATCCTGCAGTATTTCTTTATATTCCTTGCTGTGTACCCCAATAAGTACTTACTGTGCATATTTTAGCTTATGTTTTTTGATGTTATTTACGCAAAGTTATGGGACAGAAAAGAACAAAACCTAAACTGTTTATCTATTTTTACTTGAAATGATAGTTTCAAAGTATTACAAACAAATTGCGCCTGTGTACTTCAGTTCACTCATGATATAATACCCATGTTTGCTCTAATACAGGGAAAAATGTGGTTGTTTCATTGAAAAAATATTTGTTAGCTGTTTAAAAAAAGAAAGTTTCATCTCACTGGCACAGGGCTGTCAAATTTGATTACAGTTGAAGCTCCATCTGAAGTTTTCACTTTCTCTTAAAGGGGGCGTTTATGAGTCAGTCTAAACTTATGGTGGACAACCTGTTTTAGGCAACCTTCCTGTTGTAAAGATTGTTTAAAGAGAAATCTGCCAGCAAACTGTAGAGGAGTTTTGTATATCACATTCTGTCATTTTGTTACATTTACATTAATGTTTTATGCTCCACATGATGAATGAAAGTATATCATAGTGCACTGGGAGTTTTTGCAGCTTCTCCTTGTAGTGCCTAGCTACATCTGTAATTTCTCTTTTCCCATTTAAATATACTAAATGACAGCACAGAATGAGATGTTTTACTCTTAAAAAATCATTTATTTTCACTTAAGCTTTGATGGAATTGTTTGCTTTATAACAACTCACTTTTGTATTATCTTCCTTCAGAAAGCTTTACTAGGTAATTAAATCCACACACAAACAGATATAACTCTGCTTTACAGCTTGCACTTCTAGAATTTTTTTTTTTTACATAAGCAGAAGTAAGGCATAGATCAGGTATGCAGATTTGTGTTTTCTGTTAATTCAAATTAAGTTCTACATTTTAATATAGGATTGTTTATCATCCTGCTGGAGAATAGTGAAGTCACATACTCTTTCTAAAGACCCCAGGTCTTTGTCTATTTGTTGTTTCTGCTTTCTTTTTTTTTAACTTTCTAATGCTTAGCATACCCAGACTAGAACTACTGGTTAACTATGAATACTGCATCTCTCTTGTTAGTCATTAGCACTAAAACATAAGCACGTATAAACACATGTATAAGTCATGTCTTGAAACCCGAAAAATCGATCATAAAATCAGACCCCATCTTATATGCCGTTCAAAAATGCAACACTTAATTTATTTTTTTACATCTTCTTGCCTCCTCCAATCTCACACCAGTTCCTCAGACGCATTGAATTGTGTTGCAGCACCGCAGTTACCGATTTCTTTTGCTACTTCAACACCAGCTTCATGATTTCTTCTAATCAAATGCTCCATCGTAGATAAGGGATGCTCTTATAATAAAGGTGTATGAGAGTGTGAGATACAAAAAACACAAATCAGTGCAAACGTTGTTTTGGAATAGTTTGGGTATTACCGTGTGGTCACGTAGGCAGAATAGAGAGAGAGAGGTTAGGAGCATGTGCTGATACAGCGCATTGACGCACCCACATACAAAAAAAAAAAGGCAGTGTGCTCCATGGTTACTCTCTCAGGTGGGTGTTAGTATATCCTAATCTCTTGGACCAATAGCATGAGTTTTCTGCTTTTGACTTATACAACCGAAATTATAAAATACCAGAAATTATGCAATAAAATCAAGTCCCGACTTATCCGCAAGTATTCTGTCCTACTGCCAAGTTGTCTGCCTACCTAAGGAAAAGTCAACTCTGACGGTGGAGCACTGGAATCATCGGGTAGACCGGTCAGCTCACCACTGACTTAGCTGTGGAATGGCCAGAGGGGGAAGCAGAATGGCCAAGGTCTCCATGACTCTGAACAAATCCGAATTATATTGTGTGATATCATCTACTCTAGGCATTTTGCTCTGTACTTGTAATATTACTATTGTACTATTATATTGTATTGAGGATTATTTGTGTTCTGTTCTGTGTACACATCTTTTTTTGACACCCACTGCACACCAAACATACCTGGAAGGGGGTCTCACTTCAAATTGCCTTTCCCGAGATTTCTTCCATTTTTTTCCTATAAGGGTTGTTTTTGGGAGTTTTTCCTTGTCTTCTTAGAGAGTCAAGGCTGGGGGCCTGTCAAAAGACAGGGCCTGTTAAAGCCCATTATGGCACTCCTTGTGTGATTTTGGGCTATACAAAAATAAATTGTATTGCTTTCTATTTCTTACCTTCATCTTTTCTAGATTGACTATGAAGTCAGTTTGTTGTATAAGTTCAACATGACTGTATGCAATGGTATTTTCTTCAAAGAAAATAAATAAAAATTTAAATAAATAAAAATCCCAGGTCTAGGGATCAGTCATTAATTAGGCAAGTAATCAACCTAATTATATGAACTTCTGATAGTATAGGGTTTAATTATGTATGTACTGTATTTGTTAACTGCAACTCAGACTTTATTATAGTTTCCCCAGTGAACAGAAGTATTTGTAGTGTTGTTAAAAGTGAATCAATAAATGATAATCAATGCAGAATATGAAACTGATGCAGTGATTCCTCAAAGGCACAAGCTTGAGGTAAAGGCTGAACTCATATACACTCTGAAAATGGTTCTATAATGGCACTATATAGTTCTGTGTTGTGTAGTTTCATTCTGGAATGGATTCTTTGCAAGTTCCTTGTGCTCTGAAAAGTTTCATAATATGTAGGGAAAAAAAATCTTTAATGTATGGTGGGTGGCAGGACACTAACAGATTAAGAAAAACTGGACTTAACCTGTGTTACTGGACGTATGTAGTGAATGTTCTTTTAAAATCATGATCCACTGGTTATTTACTCTATGGAGCCTGTTATAGATCTAAATAAATAAAGGTTCTTTCTGGAACCTTCATGTGGATGGGTCTTTTGGGAACCAAAAAAGGTTCCCTAATTACATCTCTCTGAAGTACCACTCTTACACCTTTATTTTTAAGAGTGTATAGAAGTATAGTATAAATTACAACATTTTGACAACTTTAGTAACTTAAAATTAATAAAGTAATAATGGATTGCTATGTTGAAATTTTATTTTGCCATTCCCTAGAAAAAGATTATAAATATACCAGTCAATGCAATGAGAATCATTACTATTTAAATCTATACTAATAAAAGGCAAAGCCCTCACTGACTCACTCACTCACTCACTCACTCACTCACTCACTCACTCACTCACTGACTCATCACTAATTCTCCAACTTCCCGTGTGGGTGGAAGGCTGAAATTTGGCAGGCTCATTCCTTACAGCTTCCTTACAAAAGTTGGGCAGGTTTCATTTCGAAATTCTACGCGTAATGGTCATAACTGGAAGCTGTTTTTCTCCATTTACTGTAATGGAGATGAGCTTGAACGCCGTGGGGGCGGAGTTTCGTGTGACATCATCACGCCTCCCACGTAATCACGCAGTACATAGAAAACCAGGAAGACCTCCAAAAAGCGCTGAAGAAAACATGCATTATATAATTGAGAAGGCAGCGAAACAATAAGAAGCGAGCGAGTGACATATACAATCATATTCATGAGTTCTGCTACTTCGGAAACAAAGCACGATGTAAACCTAAACTTTAAATTAAGTTCATAGACAGGCTGCCGCTGGCGTTTGTAATTTAGTGCCTGCCCATATAAGGCCATCCGTCAGCGGCAATCCAATAGCAAACTGCCACTAAATATTCACGGGTGAACGACTGTGCTTAGGCAGAGGAAGATGAGATGGTCAGGGTGGTGTTTGCCACAAACTCAGCGAAACTGCGAGAGAAAGTTTTAAGTGCCGGGACTTAGGTAACATTAGATACAGCCATGGACATAGCACGACATGGCACCAGCACAGCTGGGAAACTTCGATGCATGTACACCGAGCGGCTCACGTGAACTGACGCAGTGCACAGACAAAAAGCAACAGTTCCAAAGAGCGCTGAACAAAAACCGAATTACACAATTGAAAAGGCAGCAAAAAATATGAAGCGTCTGATACATACAAGCATATTCATAAATGCAGCTACTGCGGAAACAAAGCACACGGTGGAAAAAGTCAATGTCCCGCTAAAGGAAGACAGTGTAAAAAAAAAAACCCGTGCATGCAGTGTGTCAGGTCTCAGATAAAGAAGAAGACGAGTTGTTTGTTGATGCAGTAAGAAACGAATCGATGAATGAAACCTGTCATCTTTACAACGATTGACAAACACGGAATGTAACTTGAACACAACACATCCTACAAATACGAACCTGATTGAAAGAAATAATGATAATCAAATCCTTGATGACAGCAACACTCAGTAACACTCACAAAACAAATACTGTATATTGACAGTCATGTTACGTTATTTTTAAAATGTTCCCTTTTATTTTTCATAGCTTTTTTAACACACTACTTCTCCGCTGCGATACGCGGGTATATATATATGTATATATATACCCCGATCTACATACTCGAATAATGGATACTTTATTCGCCATCAATGATTGTTTTGGTAAAGCCATACTCAGTGTATTCATTAGATGAACGGTAAAAAAGTAAGAGCGAGGGGAGGGTGACTTATTGAGGCATGCAGGCAAAACCACAATAGCACGCGGGCTCGATGTACTGTAGTGCGCGTCAACTCTATCTGAATTGCGCGATCACATTTGAAAAAATATATCTTTTCAAGTTCTATTTAGTCCATATGTGTCAAACTCAAGGGCTGCGGGCCACATCCGGCCCGGCGTGTAATTATATCCGGCTCGCGAGATCATTTTATATACTGTATTATTGTTATTAATGGCACGGGTATATGAAGCGCTGGTAACACAATAAACTACAGATCCCATAATGCAGCGCTTCAGCTGCCTTGCCGAACACTTACCGCGTTAATCAAGTCTAGCTTATGATGCTGCAAGTTATTGCGAAGCTAGCCCACACGATGCTGAAGAGAAAAGTTGATTCTGAAAATAGAGCCTTTAAAAACCGATGGGAGGCTGAGTATATGTTTACTGACATTGCCGGTAAACCCGTGTGTCTCATTTGTGGAGCTAATGTGGCTGTAATTACAGAATTTAATCTAAGACGGCACTATGAGACAAAACATCAGGATAACCTGAAAGACCTGAATGCAATGCAGAAGATACAGAAAGCAGAAGAATTAAATAAGAATCTGACACTTCAGCTGACGTTTTTACTCGTGCACAATCACAAAGTGATTTCAAGTGAAGCTGCTTTTTTGGGAGACACAAATGCACCAGTGCAACTTGCCCCACTTTCCCTGTTGCCAAGTAATGTTGAACCAAGTCGTCACTAC
>JANRMT010062792.1:43846515-43871009 GCA_026402145.1 Polypterus bichir lapradei
TATCTATCTATCTATCTATCTATCTATCTATCTATCTATCTATCTATCTATCTATCTATCTGTATAGAAGTATGGGCTTTAATATTTGCTACATAAATGAAAAGCAATATTGACATTGGCAGGAGTAAATGGAATATTCTACCGAAAGGCATGGCAAATGGTGGACAGGGCCTGGAAGCACCCACCCAATGAAAAACCTGTAAAAATATAAATATTTAGGTTGGGCATATCATATCCATTCCATGATGACACTGACCTGACATCTATCCAAACTTTTAATGCAACATGTGCTCAGTTACTGAAGTGGACATGCTGAGATGTTGTACAATAGCCCAAGTATATGTAGTGGAAACTAAGTTGTGACTTACCAAAGGTGAGCCACATTTCCCAAAATACTTAGCCAGGTCTAAGCAACCACCAGGATGACAAACATTCTGATAGTATGTGGGGCACACGAGTAATTGAACTAGTAACAACCTTTATCAATGAAATTCAAACACTTTATTAAAGCATAGGCATGGAATTAGCCATTGACTAAAAGACCTGACCAAGACCAACATATCAAAATGTTCTTTATTTAACAAAAATATATCAGTAACACTTCAGAATAAAGGCTGCCCACATTATATATTAGTTACTGCCATGTAACAGGGTCTTAGCAAACACTTTGTTTATTTTTAACTAGCTGTGTAAGCCCGTGCTGTAAAAAGCACAGACTCCTAGAAACCATAGACTCTGGCACTTCAGTCAACAATCACATCGGTTGTGCCTTAGCGGCTAAGCGAGGTTCTCTTTCCTCGGTGGTTTTGTTTTACCGACGTGCTCGCTTTTGTTGTCTATCAGCGGCTATGCAAGTTTCTCTCTCCTCGGAGATTTTGTTGATGTGCTCGACTAGCTTGTGTATTAGCTGGTAAACAAGTTTTCCTTTTCTCGGCGGTTTCACTTTGGCGACAGAATTGCTTTCTTTGAACTTCATGCTATAGCCTCGCACTTCAGAGCCTGACAGACAGACACACACACTTCCATGCATAGACGTTTATATATAATGCTTAAAAAACTCCAATGATATCAAGAAAGTGGATTTCTACACTATATCTACACGGCCCTTGTGCATGAAACAGTATTGCTCATATATGAACAAAGATTTTTGAAAAGTGGCCTTGCTGTTTGTCTGTTTTGAATTGGTAGATTTGTGAAGTTTTGTAAAGCAGTAGATGAAGATGCTGGTGGTCATGGATTGGCGATGTCAAATGGAAACAGACGTTATTTTTCAGCATTGGGTGTTGTGGTCAAGTAAGGCAATGCAAGTCCCTGTTTAATTCAGTCCAAAGAAATATAATGAAAAGGGCCACTATGTTTGCCAGTACAAATAACAAAAGTAAAAGCCAAAATAGAAAAGCCATCAGGCAAGAATAACGAGATTCTGTTCTCTTTTTCAGGATCTACAATGCAGTCTGCTCACAAGTGACCGCCTCCTAGGAGGGAAAGTGGAAGGGGCGGAGTCAATTGCCCTCACTGGGTGTCTTCTCGGAACTGCGGAAGGAAGAAAAAGAGAAGGTTAGTAGAAGTGCCCCCCATGGACCTGGGGTGGTGGTTCTTGCTTCAGGTGAGCTCAGAGTGTTATCCACCAATGCAGATGTGTGACAGTGTTAAGTGCCACAATGGGGGGCAGAGAACTTGTCTGTCATGTGAAAGCTGAAAGATGGCTGCATGACATAAACGTGTGAAGTTTCTGCAGACTGACGTTACTTTGAATTAGTAAGCAGACTGTGCAAGTTTGATTAAAGAAATTAGTCAAGGTATAGGCATCTTCCCATGACCACATGTTGTAAATACTGTAGTTCCGGGTTAGTTTCTTGTTTTTCCTTTTATTTTCCTTTTATTTTATTTTGTTAATAAAAAAATAAAATGTCTTGCAACACAGAGTTCAGAATAAAATACTCCCACAATACAGTAAGTCCTTGGAACAACGAGCAAAATAATAAATAAATAATATTTATTTTTGAAAAAACGTTAAAATAATTTTAAAGATCAGCTTAAAGTCAATTAACCACACAAAACAGTCGTTATTAAAAAAGCACAAATTTAAAAACTCTTCATTGCTGCTGTTTGATCTAAATATATATACTTTATTGAGATTTTGAGTTTTGCAATGGTGAAATTGAATGTGGAATTTGGCTGCTTTACTCATCCTTCACACTTCTCTAAATATCTTCATAGTTTCAAACTCTGTCTTGCATTTTCTAACTGAACTCAACTTGAGAGATATTTAATAGATATTATACCCATTACACCTTAATAACATTCCAGAATTTAAGATAAAATGTACAAAATGTCAATCAAGATATGCACAATATATTGTGTGAAAATCAGGAACACCAATATTAAATACTGACATGTAGCTCTGAAATGTGCAGGCACCTTTTAGATGCTACGACGCTCGCAGTGTGGTGAAGCAGTGTAAATTGTATTTGTGAGACATTTAAAAGTTTTAAAGTGAAAAAATTTCTTAAAGATATACATTAGGCACGAAATGCATATATTTAACTTTCATTTCATTGCATTATTACTTCACTATCCACAGTATCTGACAGGTAAGGGAATTAAAATGTCTCTTGCCCTACGTGTACCGTCAACGCTTTTGCTCTGCATTCCCATGTGGGTGAATGTCTCTTAATTGGCGCTCCCTCTGTCGAGTGTGTTCCCATAAAGCCTGATCCCTCAGACTCTTACATTATTTTCGAGGCATCTTTCTCACCTCCTGTCCGGTTTTATACTTGCCGTCTTGGCAGGCGACTCCTTTGCCTTTACTCCTCCTCATGTATCTCATACTTGCACTTACTCTTTTATGGTGTTACCAAAGTCAAACTGACTAATTTTATTGCACAGAGAAACTGGACAAACAGACCTCAGTGTTTTTAATATTATAGAAGATAATGCTGATAAAAAAACAGACTTATGAAAATGCTGCCCTGATGAAAGTGCCGCCTGACTCAATCGTCCTGTTGCCTCATCCCATGCATTGGCCCTGGATGCACTAGCTGCTTATTTTTATTTAACAAGACTTTAGCAAAGGCTTTGTTCATATTGCATAAAAATAAGTGCCTGATAGATTCTTATTTCAAATTGTTACCTATATATATCATCTTTAAAAATGGTTTCAAGACTTGTTAGGGCACTTTACTTCATTATTATAACATACAATCTAAAAGCAAAACAAAACAATCCAGGCAAACAAATTGTACAAAAAATCAGAAGGAACCTGGTACTTGAAGAGCTTTGTAATCCAAGCAGAAGAATTCTATGAGAAATGTGGTATTTAATTAGTAAGCAATGAAAAAAAAAAGAATGAGATAGTAATGAGCTTTGACAGTTTAGTCAAGAATCTGGCAGATGAATTTTGAACATATTTGGTGAGATCCTCCAAGTAACAGTGTATTACAACTGTCAAAGCGGGAAGTGACAAATGCATGAATGTTTTGGCTGCCTGGTCAGTGACAGAATAACTGAGACAAGAAATATCTCTGAGCTAAATGAAAGCAGATTTAGTTGCATTCTTTATGTGTATCTCAAAAGACAGGGCTGGGTCAAAAGTGACACCCAAGTTCCTGACTGTATCAA
Source organism: Polypterus bichir lapradei (assembly GCA_026402145.1). Taxonomy (NCBI): domain Eukaryota; kingdom Metazoa; phylum Chordata; class Cladistia; order Polypteriformes; family Polypteridae; genus Polypterus; species Polypterus bichir. Next base: position 43,850,137 of record JANRMT010062792.1, read on the forward strand.
TAGGTTGAAAACTTCCCACAGTTTTCATAAGCTCTGCTTTGGTGCCTATAATCATCTTGCCTCAGTTATGGCTCACATAATTATGACGTCAGCGTAGGGTTAGATGGTCAAATAATGATGCTGGAGATGAGTCAAAGGTGGAGTTTTGTGTGAAACTGATCTGAACATCATCAGCCTACAGTATGTGTCCATGCTGTCAAATAGGTACATAACAGCAGTTTGTTTGCTGAGCCATGCAGAACACACTGAGCACTGCAGCAAACTCGGGATTTGTTGCTGTCAATACTAATAATAAGTTTCTTTTAATTCAATTTATTTATTTTGTATAATGCTCTTCACTCAATGCAGACTCAAAGCAGTGTAACAGGTTTGCAGCTATAATATAAATTACATGATGTCCATAAATAATATATTTGTAATACTAATAAGTGATAATAAGAACAAATTACCTTTCCGAATTAATAAATTTTATATTTTAATAGAGAGACAGTTTAATGAGTCTAAAAAGACAAAGCTACTCTAAAAGCACAAGTATTGTTCCAGTTTAAATATCCTGATGAAATGTCTTGACTTATGGTACAATCACCACTATACAAATTCACTTGGAACAGAGTTTAATAATGAAGAAAATCATAAACACATTTTGTAAAGGTAATGGAATATTTTAAATCTACAACACACATAACCACTGTAACATTAAGAAGTCTCCCCAATATTTGCTCTTTAATATGAGGGCACTATCATAAGCACCATAATCAGAAGGAGCACCCTGTGAATAAGTCAAGAAAGTAAAACTCCAAAATCCATCTTTTTTCCCTCTTCTACTGGAGTATTTCTTTCTTGTTTTTCTGAAGTATTACTTGTTTTTACTAGGTCTTCCACTGATTCTTCCTGTCTCGTATCTGACAACATGTCAAATGAATCAGGCTTTTGGTCATCCAGATGTAGTCATTTTTATACATGCTTAAGTATACTTTGTGGCACATGTGCGCTTAGGGATAGTTTATGGGCTCAAAAATAAATGTTTCTCAGCCAAGCCAGGGGGGTGGTTCAGTAATACTCTCATCTTTTCCCTCTGCAGACCCTCAACAGTACCTGCCTCATAATAACGTCATTTTCATCTGCCAAGATCCCTCCTTCTGAAGACATCACTTCCGGTTCTGGTTCTTCAAGCTCCCTCCTTTTCCTGTCTCCAACGTATATATATGCCATTTTGACTTCTGTGTATCAGTCCCATTTGAACTCCTTGTTTGTAAAGACGTTCCTTTATTTATTTATTTTTTTTTTTGCATCTTTTCAAGTATATGGGGTACAGATTCCCCATACATTTATAGTCATTCCTGACCGTTATTACAACCTATATACCTTTCCTTTTCAAGATGGCTTCTGAGCATGCTCAGAGCACATTTTGTTTGTAGCCTTTAGTAATGTCTTCTGAGCTGATGTACTGAAGGTTCACATTGTTATACAGCCACATTGTTATAGCAGGTCTTTTATACCTCTGATTACTGCTAAAGCAACATATGTTTGGCCAAGGACTGTTTGCCTTTAATTTGATACTGATGTATGACAAATACGTGAACTTTTAATCTGCTTTAAAGCAGCCACCTTTACAGTCAACTGGACTAATAAAATACAACAAAACAAATTATGTGTAGTTAACTATATATGCAAACAGAAGATAAAAATGTGTTATAGACATAAATCACATTACAAAACATTAAAAATCAACAGATATTTAACTCTCACATTTTACAACAATAATACAGATGCAAATTCAACAGTAAGAGAGAATCACAATTATATTGTGTATGTACATTGTGTACATTATATATGTAATTATATCTTCTCAATTATAAGAATAAACACAAATTATAATTTTGTTTCCTAAAACAACCACTCAAATGTCTACTGTTAGTTTTCTCAGTGCCGAGAAACCTATTCTTGATTATATCCCCAATTTACACTTTAGCAAGCACAACACATCCTTAAGCCCTTCCATTTAAATGAAGGTCTTGTGGCAGCCAAAATTTATATTAACAGAATTCAGTGCATAGGTTCCTGAATCCTGGATTAGGCAGCAGCCTTTGCTGGGAAAGCATTGCACACTAAATAGTATACAGTACTTAAAGTTCAAAAGTTAATGTTTTACTGAGAAATACTGAGGCCACAGCTTGTAGTATGCCAGATCTTTTTAACTAAATGTTTTACATCACAAATGATTTAGAGTCTGTCATGCATCTGCACCTGGGGTTCACCTTCAGGTTTTAACCAAGGAAAGTGATTCCTCCTCAGATGAAAGAGCAACTATCACTAACTATTCTCTCTCTTCCATCCACAGTACTGAGAAGAATCACAATGCCTGACGCTCAGAGAAGGTTCTTCCCTTTCCTCCAGGAAAGCAATAAAATGGGGAACACCTAAAGCACTACGTTTCATTTGGACCTTAATCTTGGATGTGGTAGGAGCTCCTGAACTACCTTAAGCCTAATCATGTACTTGTGGCTGTTCTTTTTGTTAGAAAGGCTAGATTGGCTGACTTTTCTTAAAGCCACAATACCTTTATTTTCCTTTCATTAAATGGGGTTGCTTGGGTGACATCTTAATGTTTACTGTTGGCTCCTCAAGTTTTCCTGGCCGTCACAAGTTTCTTCCTCTGTTTCTACTGTGTAGGTGCTTTGTGCTGAAAAACAGTTACATTTAGATTCAAGATTCAGTTCTTTTTTGTCATGTGTACAAGTACAGGTACCGTGAACAATGAAATGCTTACTTGCATGTGCCTCCACAAGCAGAAAACAAACACCACAGGCAAAATAAATACAGAACACAAAAAGTGACAGCAAGTGCTTGTCAAAGATAGCAGTTGTAGTAACAGTGGAGGTGACAAGATTACTGATTATTCATGAGCTTAATTGCAGTTGGGTAAAAATTGATACTGAATCTGAAAGTGTGTGTTCGGATGGACTTTAGACACTTCCCAGATGAGAGGAGGGTGAAAAGTGACAGTGCAGGATGGATGTATACCTTCCTAAGGCAGTGTGTGGTGTGGATGTCATGGATCACAGGGAGTTGAGTGCCTATGATCTACTGTGCTGTTTTCACCACACACTGGAGAGCACTGCAATCCTGAACTGAGTAGCTTCTATACCAGGATGTAATGCATCCTGTGAGAATGGATTCTACAACACACCTGTAGAATCTAAACAAGGTTGTAGCTGTCATCCCGGGCTTTCCTCAGTTTCCAGAGGAAGTAAATGTGTTGTTGGGCTTTCTTAACTACTGCCGAAACGTAACTTGACCATTTAAGGTCATAAGTGAGGGTCACCCTAAAGAACCTGAAACTGCTAACCTGCTCCTCAGCCTCCACTCCAATGTAAATGGGACAATGCTCTATCACTGGCTTACGGAAATCCACGATCATTTCCTTAGTCATTCTAACATTAAGGTGGAGGTTGTTGTCCTGGCACCATTCTGCCAGGAATCTGACCTCCTCTCTGTCAGCCATCTTGTCATCCTTGCTGATCAGACCAATTACAGTGCTGTCATCAGCAAACTTAAGGATGGTATTAGAGATGTACTTAGCCACACAGTCATATGTAAAGAGAGAAAGTAAAGCAGGCAATTCAGCATGCTGCCCTGCAGGGTGCCAGTGTTGATGATGATGGTGGATGAAGTTTTTCTACCAATACGCACATGCTGAGGTCTGCCAATGAGGAAGTCCAGGACACAGTTGTACAGTGAAGGGCTGAGCCCCAGATCCAGGACTTTAGCAGTGAGCTAGGATGAATGTTGGTGTTAAATTCAGATTTGTATTCCATAAACAGAAGCCTAGCATAACAGTTGTTGTGTCATGAAAATGACATCCTCAGTGGACCTGTTGCAATGGCAGGCAAACTGAAGGGGGTCCAAACAGTCAGGGATGATATCCTTAATGTGTTCCAGCACCAGATTCTCAAAGCACTTTATGGCTATGGGAGTAAGTGCTACTGGGCAGTAATCATTAAGGCAGTCCACTTTATTTTTATTTGGTACAGGAATAACGGTTGTGTTCTTAAAACACGTTCAGATCATCTGGGAGTGAAGTAGCGGTAGTTGTAGCTGCATGTGTCTGGGGTTTGTAATCTGTAATTAACTGGATGCCCTGCCACATCCGACAAGTGTCTGCTGCGCTGTTAAACTGAGAGTTCAGTTTATGGGTGTACTGGTGCTTTGTGTGTTTAATGGCTTTCCAGAGATAATACATGCTCTTTTTGCATGCCTGCATATCTCCGGAATGAAATGCACTACTGGGCTCACGGATCCACCATCAGACTATTGCACACATCCAGGGCATCTGTTTGGGAAATATGGGAACAGACTTTATGGGCATGCAGTCATCCACACATTTCCTGATGAAGCCTGTGATGACTGCAACATACTTGTCCAGATTATTGGAGGACTCTTTGAACATGTCCCAGTTCTCAGATTCAAAGCAGTTCCTAGGTTTCTCCTCTACTGCTGGGGTCCAACAATGCACCTCTCACAGGGCCAGATCAACAAACTTCAACTGCTCCTTGTAAACAGGAAGGAGCAGCACAGAGCGATGCTCTGGTTGTCCAAGATTCAACTTGGGAGCAAGGTGTACATGTCTTTGTGTGCAGTGTAGCAGTGGTCTAGTTTGTATGGTGTCACAGACAAGCGATTAGGGAGCAGCTAAAGGACCTGACGAGCAGCGTGAAACCGCAAGGCAGAGGATGGCGACAGTGTACTAACCGCTCTCTCTTTATTTCAACAGGAAAGATGAGAAAACACCGCCGTGAATCTGTCTCCAATACCCTAACCAGAAGTCCGAGCCGCTTCTGGGTTCCTTTATCCCCTCCGATCCTGCTTTGATGACGTCACTCCATCCCAAGATCCTCAGTGTCTCCTTTCCCAGCTTTCCCATTTCCGTTCCCACCTCATAAAATGTCCTTGCCTGTCTGTTATAAACTACTTGTTGACTGACCGTTGTTTTGGAATTCATTGACCTACAGTATACGGGGAAGGAATCACCAACTCTTAAATTTGTTTACTGTGTTTTCTTCACAATAGCTATTTTTGGTAAATCTTAAATCTTATTTTTGGTATTCTTAGAAATCATACAGTGACATAACATTATGAGTAAGCCAGATGGGTATGATTCCTTTAAGACACATCAGATTCTATCAGCCATTGTAGAAGATAATACTTCATGTACCAGGATAAAGTTTAAGAAACATTTGTGGCTTTATGGGAGTTCATCAGAACTACATCCCAAATGGAGCCCCTTCATCTGACACTCAGAATTGCTTCATTAAGTCTTAGAATTTGGTTTGGTTTCCAGATAGTAAATTCTCCCAAGCCATTTTTTTTATTGAAGATTAAAGATTTTAAATTGATTCTGACTTCTGGTGGTTAATATCTCTGAGACAAGATTAGCTCTATAGTCAAAGTTACTCTGAAAATATTTTTATGATAGTTTTCAGTTCAGATGAAATATCCCTGAGTCAGCTTTCATCTCCAGGCTTGCAGTTTGGATAAATTTTGCTTAAAGTGAAGCTTTTATTATCTGAACATGAGGCTAATCTCAACCTCGAAATAACTCGGATTATAGATTTTTTTTCCCTAGTTGAAACCCAGATTTTTTAAGTATATAAAAAATAATTTTAAACACAATTTAAGCTTCACATTTTTTGCAATGAGGTCATCCCCTCTTCATTCATTTTTCCTTCATTTGTCTGTACTGAAAGAGCAGGATAAAACTTGTGTGAAAGCCATGTCTGGCACTACATATTACAGATTCTGTCATACCTGTACCTTACCTGGCCTCTTATCCTGCTTATCATGTAAAGTTATTATGTACAGTCATGGCCGAAATTATCGGCACCCCTGGAATTTTCCCAGAAAATTAGCCATTTCTCCTAGACAATTGTTGCAGTCACAAATGTTTTGGTATACACCTGTTTATTTCCTTTATGTGCATTGGAACAACACAAAAAAACAGAGAAAAAAAGCCAAATCTGACATCATTTTACACAAAACTTAAAAACCGGGCTGGACAAAATTATTGGCACCCTCAACTTAATATTTGGTTGCACGCCCTTTGGAAAAAATAACTGAAATCAAGCGCTTCCTATAACCATCAACAAGCTTGTTACACCTCTCAACTGGAATTTCCGACCACTCTTCTTTTGCAAACTGCTCAAGGTCTTTCAGATTTGAAGGGCGCCTTCTCCCAACAGCAATTTTGAGATCTCTCCATAAGTGTTCAATCGGATTTTGATCCGGACTCATTGCTGGCCACTTCAGAACTCTCCAGCGCTTTGTCTTTAACCATTTCTGGGTGCTTTTAGAGGTATGTTTGGGGTCATTGTCCTGCTGGAACACCCATGACCTCTGACGCAGACCCAGCTTTCTGACACTGGGCCCTACATTGCGCCCCAATATCTTTTGGTAATCTTCAGATTTCATGTTGCCTTGCACACAATCAAGGTATCCAGTGCCAGAGGCAGCAAAACATCCCCAAAACATTTTAGAACACCCACCATGTTTGACTGTAGGTACTGTGTTCTTTTCTTCGTAGGCCTCATTCTGTTTTCTATAAACAGTAGAATGATGAGCTTTACCAAAAAGCTCTACCTTGGTCTCATCTGTCCACAAGAAGTTCGTCCAGAAGGATTTTGGCTTCCTCAAGTACATTTTGGCAAACTCTAGTCTGGCTTTTTTATGTTTCTGTGTCAGCAGTGGGGTCCTCCATTCTCTCCTGCCATAGCATTTCATTTTGTTCAGATGTCGACGGATAGTTTGAGCTGACACTGTTGTACCCTGAGTCTGCAGAACAGCTTGAATATGTTTTAAAGTTGATTGGGACTGTTTATCCACCATTCGGACTATCCTTCATTGCAGTCTTTTATCAATTTTTCTCTTCCGTCCACGTCCAGGGAGATTAGCTACAGTGCCATGTGTTGTGAACTTCTTGATTATGTTTCGCACAGTGGACAAAGGAACATGAAGATCTCTGGAGATAGACTTGTAGCCTTGAGATTGTTGATATCTTTCTACAATTTTTGTTCTCAAGTCCTCAGACAATTCTCTGCACTTCTTTCTGTTCTCCATGCTTAGTGTGGCACACTCAGACACACAACAGAAAGGTTGAGTCAACTTTTCTCCATTTTAACTGGCTTCAGGTGTGATTGCTATATTTCCAGCACCTGTTTCTTGCCACAGGTGAGTTCAAACGAGCATCATATGTCTGAAATGAAATGATTTACCCACAATTTTGAAAAGGTGCCAATAATTTTGTCCGGCCCATTTTTGGAGTTCTGTGTGACATGATGTCAGATTTGGATTTTTTTCTCTGTTTTTTTGTGCTGTTCCAATGCACATAAAGGAAATTAACGTGTATACCAAAACATTTGTAACTGCAACAATTTTCTGGGTGAAATGGTGCATTTTCTGGGAAAATTCCAGGGGTGCCAATAATTTCTCAGTGTTATTCAATGTTTTTACATTTAGTTTACTATTACACTGTGCATTCTATGGTATAATTGACTATTTTTGTGCTTAAAAAAATATATTTGTGGTACCTCTGGTCACGATCGTAAATCGTTCCAAAACTCTGGATGCGATCCGATTTGGTCGCGAATCGAACGTAATTTCCCCATAAGATTGTATGTAAATACAATTAATCCGTTCCAGACTGTACAAACTGTATGTAAATATATTTTTTAAGCACAAAAATAGTCAATTATACCATAGAATGCACAGTGTAATAGTAAACTAAATGTAAAAACATAGAATAACACTGAGAAAACCAAGAACAACAGAGAAAACTAACATTGTAAGAGTTTGTGCTAGACCCTTACAAAGTTTTAAGCAGAGGGAAAAAAAATAAATGGCACTTCTTTTGTGAAACTTTTCAAACCATCCTCTACTGGCTTTAAATTCCTCACCTTCGTCACTCAAAAAAGGATTTTTTTTCAGCAAATCGCCATGAATCTTCCGGGCTTCCTCGCATATGATCGCCTCACTTATGCTATCCCCTGCAAGTTGCTTCTCGTTCAACCACACTAGCAACAGTTTTTCCACCTCTACCAGCAGTTGATGCCTCTGTTTGGTTAACATTGTAACTCCTTTTGCAACCTCAGCTGCTTTGTTAGGCCCATATACGCAAACAAAAGAAAATGGGAAACGGAGATTGGGAGATCATACGTACGAATGCCCGTAGGAAAACTGGCTGCCAGTGTTTTTGTGTTCCACCATGTGGTTGTGAACAGATGCAAACTTTTGGCAAACGTTTTGATCGTAACCCAATTTGTACGTTTGTGACCAGAGGTTCTACTGTAATGTCAATTCTTCCTGCATCAACAGCGGAGCTGTCTCTGGTCTTTAAGCAGCCTGTTACCACACTGCTTTCTCACTGCTCCCTAAATCTCCTGAAATCACTTCTTGTGATGAACATTTTATTCTCAGCTTTTAACTTTAGCCTTTCTCTGACTCTTTGTTTCTGCTTTGGTTGACCTTTCTTACTACATTTGCGCCCAGTTCTTCTTGTTTTGTTCATTGTTGAATGCATTATTTGTTGCAATACACTTTACCTATATTTCTGCTTTAAGCTATCATTGAATCATAAAAATGATCTTTGAAAGGTAGGAAGGGGGAAAGTATTTCTTAAAGATAATATGATTTAATGGTCATATCATCACTTTAACATCAATTTCTTTGTACAGCAAAGCTAGAATAGTTCAACAGGAGGATGTTAAGATTGTTGGTGTCTGACCTGTGGTTGTGGACACAATGTTTCAATAATCAGAAAGGAAGGTAACAATATCTCTTGAAAAGATACTTTCCCCTATTTGTGCCTTTCAAAGATTATTTTTATAACAAGATGAAAGCATGAGTAGACCACTTATGTTTGGATGGAAGAACATATTGAGGTACAGTGATCCCCCGATATATCGCGGTTCAGCTATCGCGTCCTCGCTACATCGCAGTTTTATTATTATTATTACTGTACTGTAATAAATTAGAAGATTCAAAGAGTGTTTGAACTTAAAAGAAACTCTCAGAAGGCTAAGCGTAAACGAAGGAAAACTAAACTAACAGTCCATTATGAAATACTGGACCCTCATATAACTGAATGCAACACAGCTCTCTGTCTTGAGAGGCAGTTCTGTTTTTCTAAAATTATAGATGATAATGCTGGAAATCCAAGAGTTTTATTTTTCAACCACTGATCCTCTCCTTAACCCAGCTCAATCAATGTAAATCACCTGAAAACTTCATCTTAACTTCCACATAAAACTAACAGTATTAGATTTAATATAATACATACTCATTACAATGAATTAAATTCCTTTACTAAATTAGATTTGTCTGAATTTCATAGAATAATTACTCAGATAAAACCTTCCACTTGTATCCTTGACCTATTCCCAATGGGCCCAAGTCTCAAATGTGTTAACTGAGCATTTACCTGACACTTGTTATTATATACAGGGTTCTTCCTAGCACTCTTAAAAACTGCAATAGTTTAACCCCTACTCAAGAAAAATAATCTCGACTCCTGTGTCTTTGAAAGTTTTAGATGTATCTCTAAATTGTCTTTTAGAAGTAAAATTCAGTTTTCCAGCACTTTATTGATTAGTTGAATAAACATTCTAATCTTGATAAGTATCAGTCAGGTTTTCAACCCAATCATAATACACAAACTACACTAGTTAATGTAGTAAATGACTTGCAGGTTTAGTGTTCAGCCTTTGACATGATAGACCACGGTATTATCTATCATAAATCATCTTAGACAATTGGTGGGCCTCTCTTGTAGTGTCTTAAATTGGATTAGATGATAGATAGATAGATAGATAGATAGATAGATAGATAGATAGATAGATTTTTAATTGTCCCCACTCGGACGTTTGGCATTTTACAGAGGCACTTTAAATAAATAAATAGGTAGATAAGTAAGTAAATAATTAAATATACACAAGCACAGTCCTTAAGTCTCACAAACTGCAGGCTGCCTGACAGATCCATTATCCAGGTGCATCCACTTGCATATCTCTGAGTTTACTCTTTAACAAGGATGGCTAGATGGTATTGAAGGCACTAGAGAAATCAAAAATCATAATTCTCACAGTGCTGCCAGCATTGTCCAGGTGAGAATAAACCTCGTGAAGCATATAGATAGATAATTCAGTCTTATTTAATAGGTAGAAAATTATTTATTTGTTGTGCATGCGGGGTACAACAAAAATGTATTCTGGGGCCACCTTTATTTTCAATCAACATGCTGCTGTTGGGACAGAATATTGAAACACAAGGTGAACTACTAAAGTTATGCAGCTGACATGTAGCTTTAAATATGGAAAGAATAAGTAATTGACTTTGAACTTATGGACCCTCTGATCTAATGTCTTACTTGAATTTAGAATAGGCGACTAGTAATTTCCTGAAGCTAAACAAGGAAAAATCAGAAATCCTAATTGTTGGCAAAATGGAAATAGTGAATGTCTTAGAAATAAACATGTTCACTTGACTTTAAAAGTTAAGGCAGAGGTAAAGAATATAGGTATATTTATAGGCTCTAAGCTAAACTTCATATCATATATTAACCATATTACTAAAACTACATTTTTTAATTTAAGGAACATTGCAAAAGTTAAACCTCTTATAACACTCAAATATGCTAAGAAGTAATTCACACATTTCTTTTTTGTTGACTAGATTATTAATTTCATGCCAGACCAGGGGGTGACGAGGTGCAATAATCCCTTCTCTCTTCCCCCTGCAGACCAGTTACAGGAAATCCTGCCAGCCATGATGACATCACTTCCGGTAACAACCCAGAGGACGGCACTTCTGGTCATGGTCCAGATGACGCAACTTCCAGTTCTGGTTCCGTTAATGTCACTTCTTCTACCATCTCTTAAAGCCCCCATCTTTGCCTCATAGAGGCAGTTCTATTTTGGACTTGAACTTGTACACAACTGTACACTAAATCAAATTATTTTGCAGCCAGGGACAATTATACAGGTGGCTGCCCCAAACAGTGGCGGTTCTACATTAAATTGCTCCCCGGGCGAGACTCCCTCCCGGCGCCCCCCCCCCCCCCAAAAAAAAAAAAAAAATAACATGACAAAACTACACATTTTGTACACACCACACGTTTTATTGTAGTAATTCTGTCATTCCGTAACAGACCAATTTTTGCAAAAAAAAAATAAATAAATAAATAAACTGCTCATAACTTAATTATACTCTGTACAAACCAATATTATTTAAGAAAAAATATTTTAAATTATTAAGAATAATATACAAATAAAATCTAGAATAAATCACACTAAAGAAAATTAAATTATTTCACTGCAGAACAGAAAACACAAACTGAAACTAAAATCTGACATTTCTGGCCTTTCTAGATGCAAAGTCATCAATAATGGCATCATATGAGATATGCTCCCCTACTGAATGATTAATGCTTATGACAGCAAGGCCAGTGAGCCGTTCCTGAGACATGGTTGACCTCAGGTATGCCTTGATTAACTTCAGTTTGGAAAAGCTCCTCTCGGCTTGAGCCACAGTCACTGGCAGGGTAAGTGCAATCCTGAGAGCAGTCCAAAAGTTGGGGTAGATCTCAGATAGATCCTTATCGTGCATGAAAGTGATAAGCTCAAGGAGGCTCATGGTTTTTGATGGCAGGTGAGGGAAGTTCTTGATTTCCTGCAAAAGCTCTCTACTGTCCAAATCAGAATGCCCTTCGAAGTGCAGTGTGGTACCTAGTGCATTGCACTGCTCTGCCAGCTCCTCATCTGCAAGACTAGGGAAATTTGTCAAAACCCCAAATTTGTTTTCCACATTTTCCAATGTGGTAAATCTCTCCGCGATGGCTGACAGGGCTGCATCAAGAACAACATTGAAGAATCCAATCTCCAACTTCCTAAGGGCATCACTGAAAGGCTCATCATGTGATTCATATGAGAAGTGGCGCTTTGTGGACCTCAGCCTTTTTTGTTTCAAAACAGCTTCCACATTCATTTCTTCACAAATGTCTTTGGCCGCCATCTGTGCAGTCACAAAGCCACTTGCCCTGTAGCTCTGGAGACCTTGTTCAGTCTTCTTCAAAAGATTCACAGCTAGGTCGACATGCATATTTGGAGACTGCATGAGTTTGCTGACATGCTGTATTGCAGATAGCATGTCATACCAAACAACCGTGCAGATGCTGAAGCGGTACGACCCCACCTCCTCTATTGGTGGGTGGGATGGTAAATCCTATTGGAAAAGTGCCCAAAACACACTACAATAAGGAATTTTGTAATAGTTTCACTTGGAAAAAAGTTAATGGTTCACAATGGTATTTAATAGAAACCATTAGAATTTCTGTGATGGTTTGTATATTAGGCTTTTACTGTGTTTTTTTTTTTTTTTTAGCAAGGTAAGCATAGCATGCATCATAAGCAAGAAGGCTAACAAAGTAAGAGTTAACGTTATACCACTAATTAACACAATGACATGAATACCTTAATCATACAGAGAGAATATTGTTGCATACCTTTATCTTTTGCCCGTTTGTCCTCATCATCTTTTCTTTTTTTCCCGAAATTGGGCACCTGACAGCTTTGGCCTTTTTCTCTCCATCGCTGTGTTTACTAAGTAATCGGCAATCAACAGATTTCCCATCATCCCCCAACGCTGTCACTCACGACCAGAAGTCAAGACTAAACCAATTCACCTCCACATCATAATCGTTTTTTATTACCTATTTTTATTAGCCATTTCACACAATTAAATAAATAAATTAAAATGTGCCAATTATTGGTCTGTGTTTAAAATATTTTGAATGAAATGTGCGTTATTTGTAAGAAAGTCAGGTGTCACTGACATAGTTTAGCCCCCCTCCTTGTCCGCTTCATTTGGGAGAGGTGAACTGTACTCTGCGCCTGGGAAGGAGGGCACACTATTGAACTTGCTCCACTCAGTTCAAAACCCTTGTTCTACTATTGTTTATTTTTTTTTTTTGGTAAAAACTCACAAACACTTGTATTTCAAGTGTGTCCTTCTAAATATTTATTTTTTTCTTTACCATCGCAAGTAAACCTCTGGGCATTTTCAAAATTAGTATAATTTACAATTAGATATTCACACATCTGCATTATGTTATTTTCAGGATCTTCACTAAATGTGGGGGCTTGTGGTAGAGTATAACTTCAACTGATCTACTAATTCATTGCCTTCTCTTCATTGGTACTGTCAGGTCAGTGGAACACATTTCATTTCAAGTAACGGTGTTTTCTATTTGCTAGGCCCCTCTCACCACTTCATCTTCAAATTCTTCACTCTCACATTTATTTCCCACATTCCTCTTTGCATTCTTACACATGATTTTCTTTTTTTTTCCTCCCTTTTTGTTTATTCCTAGCTTACTTCTTACTGCTCTTGTCATTGGTGCTTTTTAATACACTGCAGAATTTTCACATTCAGACTCGAACTTTCACACTCAAATACCAGATGCAGAGGGAGCAAAGTTCAAAGGTTCTTTGTCATTAGAATCTGAAAACATTTTGCTACTTTGTATTGTTTACTTACTTTCCAATAGGTGAGAAATACATCACAAGAGAGGGACACAGAGGCAAATACCAAAAATATTTGGTATTTATAGGTTTTTGTGAGGTAGTCCTTAGTTGTATATCATCATTTCTCTTTCACAATATTACAGCCATTCCATTGCATTGATCATTTTTGGGCAAAATGTTTGTTAAGCCTGTTTTGGCCATTTTAATTCCACGGCTAGAGTAAAACCATCTTAATGTACAATGACAATTCAATATTACTATGCTAGAGTGAGGTTGTATGCTAACAGCTTCATGTGAATTTAGCATCTGTGTTAATCTCAAACCATCAGCTATGAGCACAATGCATGTATAATTTAGCATGGTGGTGAAGAGGTTAGTTTAGCAGTATTTTAGCTCCAGGTTAATTTAATCAGATTTTGACATGGAGTTTGCGGGTTCTTGTGTATTCTCCTCCTACTCCCTAAAAATATGCATGTCAGGTTTCTTGGATAATCTAAATTACCCTAATAAGAGTGAGGAAGAGTGTAAATGTGACTCAGAAAAGCATTGTCACTGGTTGCTTCCTCCCTTAAATCTGATACTGCAGGGATGTGGACCAGGTTTCCATGATCTTGAACTGGATAGGCAAGTTTGAAAATGTATGGATGGAGGCTGCAGATAGTTTAGGTAGACTATATTTTATAAAATTATAGATAAACATTTAAGGATCAAGACTTTGATTAGTTCAAATATCCCACTTTCATATTTAGGTGTATAGAATTTATCTCATTTCATTTGAGATGCAGAAGTCTGCTGGATGTTATGCCACTGTGTTTCACACTATCTAATCTTTATATGGTGAATATTTACAGAGTTGAATTTCTGCATTTTAATATTCTTGTTGCTTCCTATCTCACAATATACCATAGGTACAGTATATGTTTACATATGTCACGCCCAGGAAGAGTCCTGAAGCCCACAATACGTGGGGAGCCAGCCAGGCAACCTCACTTAATGAAAACAAAAAGAAAACATTTGAATTTAAATATAGCAAATAATAATTCAGCCAATCCAGCTTCAGAATTCTTTTGAATTTAGACAACACACTTCAGGAAGATCTGGAGCTGCTTTCACTTTGTAGTCTAGGTCCAGAGTAAGACTTCACTTTCTGGACATGCCTCTTTTTTTCTTGTCTGGACAGGAAGGGACAAGGCCTTCTCTGGGCTCTGCTGGTGGGGCCAGTTACTGGGGTTTCCCTCAGTACTGCAGTTTAAAGAGTAAGGACAGTTAAGAACAGTCTCTGAGTTTTTGATGCTGTGGTTTGGTCCAATGCTACCAGGTCCTTCTGGGAGCTTCTTGAACCTGCCATTACCCATAATGTAACTGAGGGATTAGCCAGGCACATGAGGACACTCACACACAGCAAGGGGTAACTGTGAAAGTGATTTTATTAAAACAATCAAATCAAACATCAAAAAGTGCAGTGCAACAGTTCAATCAATAAATAAATAATGCATAAAAGCATTGTGGACTGCGGTGGGCTGGCACCCTGCCCAGGGTTTGTTTCCTGCCTTGCGCCCTGTGTTGGCTGGGATTGGCTCCAGCAGACCCCCGTGACCCTGTAGTTAGGATATATCGGGTTGGATAATGGATGGATGGATAAAAGCATTGTGGAGGTTAAAATCAAATATCCATTAAAACAAGGTTAAAATACGATGCAGGAAGCTATCCTAAAAACTCAGTCCCCAGTGCAATCCTTTAAAATTGATATCTCCACTGCTAAACCAAAATGGGACCTTGCAGTAGAAGAGTCAGCAGGGCTCCTAATCCAGACCTCAAGTTGCGAAGGCTCAGGCCTCAAAAGGGCTCCTCATCTGAGCCTCCCCAACTCCTGTTGCCTTCTCGGACTCACATGGCGAGTCCCACCAGCAGGTCAATTCAGCTCCCTGGTCGCTCAGCTGGAGTAGCCTTCTCCAGTCCTTAAGCATCACCTGCACGCTCCCCATGGGACTCTCCTTCCAGCTGCCTGCCTCCTCTATTTCTCTCTGGCTCACTTGTGCACCAGCTCTCTCTGACTTCTGCCTTCCCTATCCTTCCTTCTTTCTCTTTCTTTCAATCTGTTTTCTTTTCTTTACCGCCCCCTTTTTTCCCATGTAGACTTTATCCACTGCTGTCTAATTGGGTGTAGGTCCAAGGAGCCACTCCCTCCGTGGCATCATTGGGGTGCCTGACTGACCCACCGGCTTCCACACATGTATGCAGCTTGGACAGCCAATTCCTCAATTAATCACGGAGCGAAACACACTCATGCACATCCACACCTTCTTGGCGCATGACTATTTCTTTAAAATTGGCCACTAATTTCACACAACGCATGTATAATTTGGAAATTTTCTAGCCATTGACCCACTATACCACAGACTTCACCCTTTCTGGTTATTCTATATAAAAAGACTACTTCACAGGATGTTCATGTTTATTTTGGGACCCATAGCTATTACATGCTATTGGGAGTGGCTCTAGACTCCATTTTCTAACTGACTTCCTTTGGATTCCAACTACAAGATAATATAAATAGCTTTTAAATAGGGGGGCCACCTGGCTCCTCAACCCTTCATACCATATATTTTATTGCCTTTTTTTTATTTTTATTACCTAAAATTTTATTGAGCACATCTATCTAATTTAAAATTGTCCAAAATGTTTCCAAGGCAAGATCCAACCTGCGAATGTTGCAGTCGAGTTCCAGCTTCACTAGGCCACGTTTTGGGCGCGTACCAAATTAACATAATTCTGGACAAAAATCTTTACATGCCTATCAGACTAGACTGCCTTTGTGTCACAATCACTCCTAGACCATTAATAGCTGTGCTTGGTTTACTCTCAGATGGGCTTGAAGTGGAGAAGGACAAACAAACTGTAACTACCTTTACTTCACTATTAACACACAGACTTATCTTGCTCAACTGAAAGAATCCTAGCTCACCTCTTTTAAGTCAGTGGGTAACTGATGTTATATACTATTTGAAATTGGAAAAAATCAAATTCTCACTTAGAAGATCTATTCAAAACTTTTTAAAACCTGGCAGAACCTAATCAATAATAGTTTAGAGTAAGCATTTATACTGGGGGGAAAGACTCCTTTTCCTCTATATTACTCTTTAAAAGTTTTGCTCTGGCTGTTAACCTTTTTCTTTTTCTCACGGGTGGGGGATGAATTGAATTTAGTTTTGTTAAGTTTGACTTGATTGTATGGAATGTTATATGCTTTAAATAAATTCAATAAAAGTTTTATATATACTGTATACAGATGGAGCCACGTCAAATAGCCGCGGCCGTGTGAATGGCTTGCGAATGGCGTGCGAATGGCGTACGGCTGCCCTATGCACGCCGTGATCCCCCCCTCCCTCTACTAACAGAAGGAGTGTCAAGATTTCACAGTAAACACGCCCATTCATGCCCTATTTATTCATTTACCTGGTTCCACCACTAGATGGCGCTTTGTTCTCAAGAACACGTTAACACACGCCAGCAATTTAGCTGCGCTGAATTGCAATCACGTGATTTTAACAACCCTCCCCCTCCCCCGCCGAATTGACGCTACCAAACTGCACTACAGAGATTAAGATGGCGGCTTAACACTAGAATTACCAGAGTCTACGAAAAAACTCTTAGATCCGTCCCACCTTAAATCGCTTCTTAAAACCGTTCTCACCTCTCCGCCAGCGTCTTTTGTTAATCGAAATGTGTTGATAAAGAAAAGTTGCAAGTAGCCGGCTATTCCATCCCCCCATCGACTTAGAAAGTGCACAAACTTCTCCCAGCTCATGCCTTGATTGATTATCTGGGAGTGAAGTGGAGTTTTAGAGTGGAAATAATAGATCATTATTTGGAATACACGCATTTCACGTGTGTTCCGTTTCTACAGTAATCCGTGTAAACACATTTTTAAAACAGAAACGTTTTTCATATTGTAGTAGTAAATGACAAAATGTAGGCATAAACTATATAATTTATGAAGCCTGAAGTCCAAATATCCAAATATCATTCTCTCAGTCGTGTTCAAGATCCTTCCCTACCTCCCCCCCCAATCTGAAGACGCGCTATAGCTCTGCAGCGTACTTGTGACTGCATTCTCGTACCAATGTTTTTGTGAACTGCTGTGCCTGCGTGCACTTTTCGTGGTATTACACGTCTATTTTTTTTTGAGCATACCCGGGTCGCTCAAACACAGGAACATCTGTTGTTTACAAGTATAACAAAACAGGTGCACTTTTATTCTAGACTATAAGTGAAGAAAAAATAAAGCAAGTTACAGTAGGCGGTTGATACGACAGCTTGCGTGGGGCAATGCTAAGAACTGCTGATTTCTGATCCGTGCTATATAAAATCATCCCATTCAGATATTAACAATTCCCACACACCCTTCCAACATTTACGGCATGTGTACTTGTTGCACTTTACACACCTCTCTGTACTATGGTTCCTATTACACTGAATGAGCACCTGACACTGTACTTTCTTTCCTATATAAATAACATTCGAGCTATAGCGCGTCTCCAAATAAATCACATTTGAGCTATAGCACGTCTTTATGTGAAAACAGCATTGTCAGATGGGGGGAGTGGGGGGGGGGCCATGAATACGACTGAGAGAATGGAACTGAATTAAAAAAAAAAAAAAAGCTAACCTTTACAATTATCATGCATTTACACTGGCTCTTACAGACTGACTGAAGTCAAATTATGTTTTTATTCTAAAATAGTACAGTACATGCAATATTATTTGAAAACGAACAACGTCAGATCGGGTTTGAATACACGCTGACGCTATTACAGAAGGAGTCTGCTTATTCAGTGCAGCAGTTTCAACACACAGCACATGCAATATTATCTGAAACCGAACAGCATCAGATCGGGAGCATATTCAAACCCGATCTGACGCTGATCGTTTTCAAATAATATTGCATTAGTGCAATGATGTTTTTACATATATTGTCTCTTTCATTCATCTTGCGGTTTGTAATCAGTGACCGCGTGTTTTTTCCCCGATCTTGCCAGTCCCCACATGTTGCTGTATGGTGGTGTTTCTTTTGTACTCCAGGACACGCAGAGGCCAGAATAGTACAGAGCAGTAAGTTCAGCGCTATATGCAATCAGACAGGCAGAGAAGGCATTAGATATATAAATAAACAGGGAAGGCACTATATAATAGATATATAAAAACAGCTAAGGGGATAGATATATAGATAGGTAGGAAGGAAAGGCACTGTATGATAGGCAGACAGGGAAGCTCCTATATAATAATAAAATTATTGTTATTACTATATAGATAGACAGGGAGTTCTGGCAGGCAGAACGGCGAAGGTTATTTATTTATTTTTAACTATTTTAGAATAAAAACATAATTTGATTTCAGTCAGTCTGTAAAAGCCAGTGTAAATGCATGATAATTGTAAAGGTTAGCTTTTTTTTTTTAATTCAGTTCCATTCTCTCAGTCGCGTTAACGATCCCCCCCCCCCCCCCCATGGAGGACTATTTCGGACAAAATTAATTAAAAAATAAATAAATGCGCAAATAAATAAAAGTACTGTGAAATGTACGCATAAATAAATAAATGTATCATGAAATGAAGCTTTAATAAATAAATTTGTCATGAAATGAGAGCATAAATAAATAAGTGTGTCACGAAACATGTTTTTTGTTGCTTATTTATTTATTTCATTTTGTCCGTAACATTCCTGCAAACCGTCATGAAATACGACTTGAAATAAAACTGTCACTTTCACTCGTCAAAGTTGAGAGGGTGGGCTCTAACACGCCCTCTGGTTACTGATTGGTGAATCGATAGCACAAGAATTAATTAGAAAAATGCTTACTACTGCCGATGAAATGGATTCTGCTGAAGATATTACGTATTTCAGAGAGAGAATTGAAGATTTATCGGAAGAAATTACAATGTTTGCGGCCCTTTTAGACTCCGATATAGATGAAACTATTTTTGAAATTATCGAAGAACAGGTGGAACAGACTCTACTACACTCCAGTTCAGGTGATGCAGTTCCCTTCTCTGGACGTTCATCCTTTGACATTCCAGCTGAGTTAATCGAACACATTTCGATTAACAAAAGACGCTGGCGGAGAGGTGAGAACAGTTTTAAGAAGCGATTTAAGGTGGGACGGATCTAAGAGTTTTTTCGTAGGCTCTGGTAATTCTAGTGTTAATGGACTATTCGCGGTAAGTGGTGACTTTATTAATTTATTTATTTTTATAAAATTTGTTTGGGGTAGTTTACAGATTATTTCCCAGTTTAGTTTTTTATTGCCCGTTTTGAAAATCACTGGCAGCACCAGCACCGGTCAGATGTAACTTTAGATAACTTAATGGTCTGTTTACCAAGTCTGGAGTTAACATTACAGCTTACTGTCAGTGTCACAAACTCACAATGTCACTCCTCTTTTAATCAAAAAGACGCTTTGCAGCAAAATATAATTCATCAGTATATTAAATGGAAGTAGGTAAAATACACCGTAATGTAAAATACTGTACATAGCCTGCATTTGTATTCCGTACCTACAATGATCGGTATAGATAAATTACAGACGTACCGTGTCTTTAAGGATTGTTAACCCAGATAGCACACACACGTCGCGGAGACGTCTATGCGACGTCATCTTTTTCATCTGGCAGATGTCTGGCAGAGGGCGTTTGTCTTTAAGGATTATTAAGGATGTCTTAAAAAATATTTTACTAACTAGTTTTCTCGACATTTCCACTTTATTCTCGACATTTACGCCGATTAAAGTCGACATTTCCACTTTATTCTAATAGTTTATTTTGTCAGTAGAATGTCGCAAACTAAACTTCATCGTAAAATGAATGTTTAATTTACTAGATTTTCTCAAACCGCGTCATTAATTAATGTAGCACATTAAATGCTTTATATTAAGTGTTCCTCGACCCAGTTGTTAATCTCTATGCGCTTCTTAAACTGACTTCCTCTTGCACTGAGAGGCGCAGACAGCGATCGCCGCACATTGACTTCATGATATTCCTGCTCTAAGAAAATTCAGAATACTAAGAGAAATGCTTGATATCTTCTTCACGATGAAATGCATTAAAGCATGTATTAAACATGGGTGGCGGGGGGCACGGTGGCGTGGCTATAGAGCTGCTCCCTTGCATTAAGGGGTCCCCAGTTGTATGTTCAGTGTAGTGAACTTTATGGCAGGTGTGACGAGGCTCCAAAAAACTGGATACATGAATGGGTATCGCACAGGTTTAACTTAAATATTGGGCTCGTGATGTGGTGGTCGGAGACA
>JANRMT010062792.1:43876009-43917654 GCA_026402145.1 Polypterus bichir lapradei
TGTCTCCGACCACCACATCACGAGCCCAATATTTAAGTTAAACCTGTACGATACCCATTCATATATCCAGTTTTTTGGAGCCTCGTCACACCTGTCATAAAGTTCACTACACTGAACATACACCTGGGGACCCCGTAATGCAAAGGAGCAGCACTACAGCCACGCCACCGTGCCCCCCGCCACCCGTGTTTAATACATGCTTTAATGCATTTCATCGTGAAGAAGATATCATGCACTGTATGTTAGTATTCTGAATGTTCATAGAGCAGGAATATCATGAAGTCAATCTGCGGCGATCGCTGTCTGCTGTCTGTGTGTAAGAGGAAGTCAGTTTAAGAAGCGCATGGAGATTAAAAACTAGGTCGGGGAACACTTAATAAAAAGCATTTAATGTGCTACATTAATTTATGACGGGGGTTTGAGAAAATCTAGTAAATTAAACATTCATTTTAAGATGAAGTTTAGTTTGCAACATTCTACTGACAAAATAAACTACTAGAATAAAGTGGAAATGTCGACTTTAATCTCGACATAAATGGCGAGAATAAAATGGAAATGTCGAGAATAAAGTCAACATGTCGACTTTAATCTTGACATTTTGATTTTTTTTTCTTCACTGTGTCCGTATTTTTTTTTTCACCGTGGCCCTAATACGCTTCCGTATCATCATGAGTTGTGTATTGAGTGATTTAACACATCTGTTTTATTAATCGGTTTGTTGTTGTTTTTTTTACCACGTCATCTATTTATGAAACTACAGTATGTTGACAATACAAGAACTGCCTGTACAGTATATTAAAGATACGGTATAGGGCTTCCTGGACACTGCAGTTAACTGAAGCAGTCAATGCTCCATCTGGCGGGATTATACAGCATTGCAACCATCTTTTTAGAAAGCGCATGGGGGCGTTTATGGGGAGGGGCATCGTTAACTGCGTCATCGCGGGGGATCACATTCCGTGCAAGGATCGTGCATGGTCCTGTCATGGTCCTGTCATGGTCCTGTCATGGACCTGTCATGCTCCAGGCGGCTGTTTGACGTGGCTCCCACTGTATATATGTATATACTGTTAGAGATGGCTGGGGTGGCGACCCGGCCAAGACGCCCAGGAAGACCGGAAGAGGGCTTACGCTTACCTCAGACCACGTTGGGGCGACCACCCTGGTTCCTTTGGGGGCCACAGGTACAGAACTTTGAAGCTCTACCCTGCAGGGGCCCGTGGTCACCGCCAGGGGGCGCCCCTATGCCTAGAGAGCCCTGGACCTCAGCACTTCCGCCACACACGAAGAGGATCGGGGACACACAGGGGCATGCCAGAGGAAGGTTACTGGAGGACACCTGGAGCACATCTGGGTGGCTATAAAAGGGGCTGCCTCCCTCCATATGATGGTTGGAGTCGGGAGGAGAAGGACAGAGCTTGGTGGAGGAGGCAAGGAGATGGCCTGAAGAGAGTGAGGCATTGTTGTGGCCATGACTTTGGGTGACTTTTGGGGTTGTGCACTTGTAAATAATGGACTTTGTGAATAAACGTGTGTTGGGTGACATTAACGTGTCCGCCTGTCTGTGTCCGGGCTGGCTGCCACAATGGCATCCCAGATGGGACTCTCTGCCTGGTTCAAGGCAGGGACCCAGAGAAAATAATTTTGTGGACGGCCTGGCGCAGCAGGTGCTCCCACACACGTGCTGTGGGAGCGGTGCACATGCAACCCCTGAGGAGAGAGTCGCCCTACAGACCGCTACCGGACCGGACTTGTTCTCACCTGGTGCGGAAGAAAGACAATGGGCAGGGCAAGAGAACAGCGGGCTCCGATGAGCATGCCGGCGCTGGAGGCGCCCGGGACGGCATGTCTCCTAGTGAGGTCATGCCAAGGATGATTCCTCGGACAGACAGGATCCGGGAGGTAAGTTCCCTGCTTGCTGGGCCGAGTGTGTTTTGTGTTTGCAGAGCAGGGGCTGCCCGGATCCGCGTCGGTGGCGGGCACGTGTCAGTTTGCGGGGCTCCGGCAGCGCGGCAGCAGTTGTGGGAGCTGAAGAGAGGGAGCTGCTGCAGCTCGAGAAAGATCAAACACGGCGCTGCACCAGGAAGATGAGAAGCAAGATGGCCGCGGACCGGAAGTCCCTGCCTGAGACAGGCACGGGATTGGATGGTGTGTCTTACGTGCCCGCTGATGACTGCAGAGAGGCGGGACCAAGGAATGTCCATCTCGGGCCAGGGAAGGACCTGATTGGGCCGGAGGAACAGGCTGCTCTGTGTGAGCTGGAGGCCTGCCTTTCACCCGGAAGTGCTGGGGGAAGAGGAAGAGGGGAAACTCGGAGTGCTTCCGGGTGCACAGCCAGTGCTTCCGCCACACAGGGGCATATCGGCGGAAGGTTACTGGATGACACCTGGAGCACATCCGGGTGGCTATAAAAGGGGCCACCTCCCTCCATATGATGGCTGGAGTCGGGAGGAGAAGGACAGAGCTTGGTGGAGGAGGTAAGGAGGCGGCCTGAAGAGAGTGAGGCATTGTTGTGGCCAGGACTTTGGGGGACTTTTGGGGTTGTGCACTTGTAAATAATGGACTTTGTGAATAAACATGTGTTGGGTGACATTAACGTGTCCGCTGTCTGTGTCCGGGCCGGCTTCCACAATATCTATATATAGGGGGACTAGGAAAGCAGACACTTTGTCTGTTTTGTCTTGTGACAGCATGCAAAGCTACATGCAGCTCCTTGCCAACTCTTTATCACACTCTGACAGAAATGTCTGCAAAAAAGGAGCACAACAACAAAAAACATAAAGCATAATGGTTTAGCTGCGCATATTCTCAGCTGCTGTGACAGTACTAAGCTCACACAATGACTGAAGTGTTTAAATGAGAGAACAGCAACACTGCTACTGATTCACTCCCTAGATGTCTCTTCTTTGAAATCTCTTTCAGGCTTTTTTAAGACATTAGATTGAAATCTGCCCCCAAGACTCCTAAGATTTCATCAGATGAAGACGATTTTATTGAACTCTGTTGAATGCTGGCAGCATGAGCGAGTGCACTTACTGGTGTACAGAGCTGCTACCGTGATGGCTGCTTCAGCATGAAATGAAAATTTTCGCCCTCTTTTCTAATCCCTGTGCTGAGTTTTAAAAATAAAGTGCTGATTGCAAGCAAAGAAGAGACCTGGTCTGAAGTACCATGGGACCTTCTACTGTATTGCAGCAATATAAAGAGTATAGGAAAGTTCTGTGATGGAGTAAGTAACATTTGAATACTTTTTGGAGTGATTTGAGTCTTTGGACACTATATATCAAAATCACATTTCACAATCCAAATGAAACTTTCCACAGATGTTGGCTTTGTAAAATGCTAGAAGCCTATTTATTGTGAACAAAGTCATCCTAGTAGAATTTTCTCTGCACAAATTAGTAAATATGCTGTTTCAAAGTTATATTAGGCCAAATTTTTGACTTTGAGTTTCCAGTAGGTTTACATGTTTTAGATATCCCTGAACATGTTATAACCAAAGTGAAATCTCTGTGTGTGTCAAAATATCTGTGGACATGGTTACTCAAAAATATATTACTCAGTCCAGAGGAAATATTTTAAAAATAGCATGATGCTCATGGTAGATAATCAATTAATTTTTCTTACATGTTCCTAAAAGATATTCATTCAAGATTTCTAGTTTTCCAGTGCTAACTAACTGATTCAATTGAATACATTTACAGTGTAATGATTGCTGCCATATGTAATGATCAAAAGTGCAGGCCTCAAAAAAACGTCAAAAGCCAAACCTGCCTGCCTTGCGGTTTTGGAGCCAGTGAAAAAGCCTCATCCTGAGCAGCCTCACCCCAAGCTCCTTCCCAGGCACAAAAATACAACTGAGACTTTTAAACTCAAAGATTAAAAAATGTCCTTTTAAAGGAATAAATGGGAAAGTGTTAAAATCGCTGGTTCAGTAGGTAAACAAAAACAAAAGTCTTTATAATTTTGTTAAAGAGTTAAAAATAAGAGAATCAAAGCAGATAAAAAAAGAAAACATGTTTTGTCTAAAAGACAAACTAAAGTAAGCAAATCCAAATTTTCCACAAACTAGTAAACAGTACCTTAATCCAGAGCCAGGGTCAAACCCAAGGAATCTGATAAACAGTACAAAATACAAAAAGCAGGAATCAACATCAAAATTGAAATGCTTTTTATATAGTTGGGGCAGCCCCATAGCTGCATAATCAGGTGGCCTGCCTCCTTGGGCTCCACATGAAGGAGAAAGGGCAGATAACAGATGAAACTACTATTAATATACAGCTAGACGATAATTAATAAGCATAAATATATTAAAAAATACAAAATATTAAGAAAAGACAAAACTAAATAAAATTAACAACAAAATATTAATAGTAAAAACCAAAACTTAAAACTAAAACAAAACATACTTGAGCCAGGGATCAGACCCTATTAGCACACAGGTTCCTTTCTCAAAATGTCTGCCACTGCTGGCCTAAGCTTTAGGACATGGAGACAGTTGCCTTTGATTGACTCCTAAGTTGATGCACTGACAGAAAACCAGCACATGCTTTAGGTGATTTATTCATTTGCTTTGGGTATTTCGGTTTGGTACAGCCATATGGGCACAGCACTGGCCACTTTAATGGGTGAAATTGTGAAGGGGCCCATTGGCAATGTTTAACCTATGGTAACATTATACAGTATTGCAATATTGTCTAACAGTGTGGTGTAGTGACTTGTCTGCAGGCAGGTTCACTTCCCACCTCCCCATGACCCTGAGAAAGTTACATAACCTGCCTGTGCTCCAGACTATAAAAAATATATGTAAATAGTGGTAAGAAGTCAGCTAAGTATGTAATACAAAATACACAAGACATACAGACTGATGTGCTGCAGTTTGCATTGCATTACTATTTTTATTTGCATTGTTTTTTTAGAGTTTTCAAATGCAAGGGCTTAGTGTGCCTTTTTTGAGGAATTATTGGAAAAGTACACCAGGGAGTTATTAATCTTCTGCACTATTACTTATTTGTCTGTCTTTTCAGCCTTCAGATCAAGAGTTTCCCATAATTAAATAATTCATCAAAAAAGAAGTCAACAGACATTTATGTAGTTTTTGAGAAAAGCATATCGGCATTGCCTGAGCTGAATGAGATATCATCATCCTTAAATGGGGGACACCCGTGGGTTCTCAAATATTTATATGTGTTTTGCTTTTTATAATTTGTAATTGTAATTTATAATGTTCTTTTTAGAATAAATTATTTTAAAGTAGAAGTTGGACTCCTTAATTTTTCTCTTCTGGCTCCTGTCAGGTTTCCTCTAGTCTCCTGTTTCACTCATAGCCCAGAGAAGCCGCCCCTTGAGGGCAAAGGAGTAAAAGAAGCCCCGCTCCTTCCATGCCAGCAGGTATAAAGAAGGAACGCTCCTTAGAGATGGTGTCTCAGTTCAGACCTGACAAGCCACAAGGAAGGTACACAAACATCTCAAAGCTATTTACACAAGTTACTAATCCTTATTGCACCATTGCATGCTCCTTTCTATTAGAGATTTATTTTTCTTTCTGTGGCAATGTATTAAATGGTTCTTGCCTGATTAGCACCCCAGGTTCTTTTGGTCTCACCTATAGTCATCCCTGGCCCCTCTACACTGTACATAATCTCATTTAGATATGCAATCTGCCTTACCCCTGACTTTATTGATCCTGAAACAAAATGAAAGGAATAAGAAGAACTGAGGTATGTAGTATGTTGGAGTTAATAACTGTGAAGCAGAAATCCCAGTCCTTACTATGGCAAACACAAGACAACTAAATGTTTAGTTTATTAAAGAAATAATCAAAAGTACATGGTTCTCTGAGGAATTAACAATCAAATGAATGCATTCAGTGAATATCCATGTATGAATTTTTAATGGACAAGTTTTGTCTTACTTTGGTCTGTGAGCCTATCTTGCTATCAAGAAGAATGAGGTAACTAGAAATAAAATTCTGTTCTTCAGTGAACAACCAACACAATCCATCTATTTTCTGCACCTATATTTCCCATTATAGACAGCAAATGGCGTTTACAGGTGTACTGAGAGCAAGGTAAGAACCACCACAGACTATTAATAAGCCTGCAATTACATTCAAACACACAATCCTTTGTACATATTAAAACCCAAATTTCACAATGTGTGGGATAAGGGAAGAAACTCAAGTAAAAATAATAACTTACTAGGAAGTTAGTTCTATAAAGCTGTAGTGCTAATCACTGTCTCATGTTTAACATCCCAGTTCAACATTATTAAAAGGATAATAAAAAAATAGCAGATTAGAAATATGCCATACTGTATATTTTAAGGAGTTGGACAAAACGGCAAATTAAACAGAATTTTAACTTTGAAGTAACTGAATCACAATTGCAACTACAGCTACAAACATGAGTTGTATTAGGCTACCAGTTAGTAGTAAACAGTATGTCAGATATTAAAGATAACTAGCTGACCCTTGGAGCAGTATACGCCACATAATTATTTATTGATGGGTGAACACTTCCTGAAAGACACAGTTGTCTAAATGGGGTGGGTTTGAGGATACGACTGTGAGTGAATGAAAAGATGGAACTCTGGAGAGAGCAACATACAATTGTCCGTGACTGAAAACTGGTTTTAGCAGATACAGGCATATCTTTTTGAAAGTTTGGCCCTGTGCCTTATTAATTGTCATTGCAAAGGCTAATCTAACAGGAAATTGTCTGTGTGTAAAAGTAAAGGGCAAATTTGAATCTGATGGGGTCAGGGAAATCCGGGGAATAAGGACAGTTTGTGAGGTAGCAGCTGTGATAGTTTTACACTCCAGTACATTGCGGTGAATGCTGGTAACAGTCAGTCTAGTGCCATTACAGAGACCTCTTGGTGGAATGAGGTTTCTGAGAAGCATGACGACTGAACCAATTTTAATTTTGAGTTTAGGTGGAGGCATGTCAGTGGGAGTAAGACTGTTAAGAAATTCTTCGGGGAATGAAAGTTGATCTCTGGGATCGTCTGTGATGATGGAGTCAACGCTGGTGAAAGTTACTTCGTTGGTAGGGATAAGTTTCAGTACTTGTTCATTAAGGTGTAGCAAGTCTTCGTTGGTGAAGCTTAATATAGCTCGCGTACTGAGTTGTTCCGGAGTGACAGTTGAGAAGTCGATGCCTCGAGAGCGAGGGTGGACGCGGGAGGAGGGTTAGAGTTGGTGGGCGGGGCTCTGTCGTGCATACCCCATGACGCAGGAGGAGGGTTAGAGTTGGCGGGCGGGGCTCTGTCGTGCGTACCCCATGGTCGGGCGACTTGGTCAATTATATATATAGAAAAGCAGCCGGAACCGAAAAGAACAATGAAAAGTCAACATGGCTCAGAGGTGCATGTGGACTGTAGCAGAGACAAAAGCGACTGAGGCTGTGTTTGGTGAGGTGTTGCGTGTGGGCACATGAGCAGGCAATGCGCATGCTTCGAGAGTGAGGGTGGATGCGGGAGGAGGGTTAGAGTTGGTGGACGGGGCTCTGTCGTGCGTATCCCATGATGCGGGAGGAGGGTTAGAGTTGGCGGGCGGGGCTCTGTCATGCGTATCCCATGGTCGGCCGACTTAGTCAATTATATATATAGACTAGCAAAATACCCCCGCATCGCAGCGGAGAAGTAGTGTGTTAAATAAGTTATGAAAAAGAAAAGGAAACATTTTAAAAATAACATAACATGATTGTCAATGTAATTGTTTTGTCACTGTTATGAGTGTTGTTGTCATATATATATATATATATATATATACACACACACACACACATATAAACATATATACATATACACATATACATATATACATATCTACATATACACATATCTACACATACACATATCTATATATATTGTCACGCACGTGCAAGTAGGAGATCGCAGACGGACCTTAACATGCTTCGAAAGAGATTCGCCAGCAGGGAGTGGCGGGGTACTAACCTTTCTCCTTTGCTTTCTTGCAGAACAAAAGACGCTCCGCCACCATAAGCCTCATTTTCCCGCAGCACGTTACTTCCGCCCTTCCTCCGCCATTGTTCCTGACATCATCGATCCCATCTTCCCTCACGGTTCCTTCCCAGCATTCCTCCACTTCCGGCTCCTCCTTTATAAAATGGCCGCTGACGCTACTATTGGTGTCCCGCTTATGAACAATTTATGTTTATATTTTTGACCTGTTTTTGTGAATATTTTTACAGTATATGGGGCCAGGAACCCCAAACCTTTATGCTGTCTC
Source organism: Polypterus bichir lapradei (assembly GCA_026402145.1). Taxonomy (NCBI): domain Eukaryota; kingdom Metazoa; phylum Chordata; class Cladistia; order Polypteriformes; family Polypteridae; genus Polypterus; species Polypterus bichir. The sequence continues at coordinate 43,884,264 of JANRMT010062792.1, forward strand.
TTTGTTTTCTTTAAAAGTGGCGTAGCTGGCAGGATACTGTTCTGAAAAATGACGGAGACAGGACCTCAACACCGTGCTGCAGGGGATGAATGCCCAGATCCAGTCCCTGCAGCAAGCACAAGCCGCTACTACTCAGGAGTTGGAGGCCACGAAGGCCAGGTTGGCAGAAGCCCAGAGGGTAAGGACCGACCCACCTCGACCAAAGCTTCCACCTCTAGTGCCAATGACGGAGGCGGACGACGTAGAGTCGTACCTCGGCATATTTGAAAGGACGGCCACCTGGAACGAGTGGCAGCGGTCCAAGTGGGCGTCCATTCTGGCGCCCTACCTGAAGGGGCCCGCGCAGCGGGCTTACTATGATCTCCCCGAGGAGGAGGCCGCAGACTACGACCTCCTAAAACAGGAGATCCTGGCACGCTACGGCATCACGCCGAGCCAGCAGGCGAGTGAATGGCGGAGCTGGCAATTCAACCCCGAGAGGCTGGCCCGAGCACAGGCCTTCGACTTCTGGGGAAAAATGGGGCATTGGCTATGGCCCGAGGGTCCCCAAGCCCAGAAGGTCGTGGAGCAGGTGGCCTGTGAGGGCCTGGTTAATGCTCTGCCTAGCTCCCTCTCCCAGCAGGTCTGGCGCCATCCATATAAGGACATGCCAGGACTCGGTTTTCCGAGCCGGGGGGTCAGAAAGGCAAGCCCGTGAGAACCGACAGGGACGGGCGGCCACCCCCGAGCCCTCTCGACGCGCTGCGGAAGCGCCGCAGAGACCCAAAGAAAAGCCGGCCTCCCCGCGCAGTTACAAGTGCTGTGAGACCGGCCACCTACTGCCGACCTGCCCCTTGAACACCTCCACGGAGCCGATGGATTGCACCTGGGCCACCGCAGACAGGTACTGTACTCCGTCGCATCCCTTAGCGAGTCCAAACACGGGAGTGGTGTTAGTAAGTGGGCATTCGGTGGTGGCTCTGTTTGATTCCGGCAGCAACATAACCATTGTCGTTTGCCGTTATGTGTTACCGCGACAGTGGCTTAAGCAACATTTGCAAGTCACTTGTGTGCATGGGGAGACCCGGTCTTACCGTTCCGCACAGTGTTACATCACCTGGAAGGGGGAATTGTCTAAATTGTTGGTTGCGGTGTTGCCCGAACCCCCCTATCCAGTAATTTTGGGACAAGACTGGTCACAGAAAAAATGCGGTAAGACACACACTGCTCCCGGAGCCTCATTGGGTCTAGCTATGAGGGGGCAAGGCACCCTTCCCGCGGTCTCCACGCCGTGCCCTGGGGCAGGCCGTAATGGCGCAGGCACATCAGGGAACGCTTCCCCGGCGACAGACCCTGAGCCAGAGGTATCCGCCGGTGAAGGGACGAGCCAGGGAACACTCCCGCTGACCGCCTCCCAAGATCCCCTGAGTAACTTGGACCATCAATTCCGGTCCACGCCGGCCTCATTTAAGAGGGAGCAGTGGAATGACTATTCCCTGCGGTTTGCCCGGAATGCAGTTGTTCTTCCAGGCAGCTCACCAGCTGACGGATCCATACCACGCGAGCCTTTTTTTGTGCTTGAAAACGATCTGCTGTATCGGGTAGCAACCCACGAGGGCGAGGTGCGGAAGTTGCTGCTAGTTCCGCGTACCTTCCGGCGGGAGGTATGTGAACTAGCTCACGCTCACCTCCTAGGCACCCACCTCGAGGCCAAAAAGACTTTAGAAAGGGTAAAACTCCGCTTTTACTGGCCCGGGATCAACGAGGAGGTCTGGCGTTTCTGCCAATCCTGTCCGGAATGTCAGACTCGCCAGATTCCTAGGAGGGACCCCACTCCTCTCGTCCCTATACCCCTGATAGATATTCTCTTTGACAGAATAGGGGTGGACTTAGTAGGACCCCTGGAGCCCTCAAACTGTGGCCATAAGTACATATTGGTCATGGTGGATTACGCTACCCGAAAACCCAGAGGCAGTTCCCCTGTGCTCCGCTAATACAAAAAATATCGCACGGGAACTTATTTTCTAGAGTGGGTATACCCAAAGAAGTCCTTACGGACCAGGGTACCCCCTTCACCTCGGATACGTTCAGGGAGGTTGCCAAATTACTCCGGATAAAGCACCTGAAGACGTCTGTCTATCACCCGCAAACAGACGGGCTGGTAGAGCGTTTTAATCAGACGCTTAAACAGATGCTCCGCAAAGTAGTCAATGCTGATGGCAGGAATTGGGACCAGCTCTTACCGCTCGTGCTTTTTGCCTACCGCGAGGTACCCCGGGCCTCTACGGGCTTGTCCCTGTTTGAGTTGCTGTATGGGCGACAACCCCGAGGACTTTTGGACATACTAAAACAGGGCTGGGAGGCTGAGGCCCTTCCCTCCTCCAATATACTGGAGTATGTGGCGCAACTGCGCGACAGGCTCGCTAAAATCAGGCCACTCCTAAAGGACCACGTGACTCGTGCGCAGGCAGCGCAGGCCCGGTGTTACAATCGCAACTCCGTCCTCCAGGAGTTCCGCCCGGGTGACCGAGTGATGGTACTCGTCCCTACCTCCCATTCCAAGTTACTAGCTCACTGGCAAGGGCCATACGAGGTTAAGGAAAGAAAGGGGCTCGTCGACTATTTGGTTAAACAGCCTAATCGTCGACCGAGTGAGAGGATCTACCACGTCAATTTATTAAAACCCTGGAAGGACAGGGAGGAGTCTCCCAACACACGTAGATCCCTCTCCCTATTCACAAGCACATCTGCCCTTAACCTCGGTGACGAGCTGACACTCCTACAGCGGCGGGAGATAACCCATGCAATCCAGGCCGTCCACGAGGTAGTGAGCGAGTCACCAGGCCAGACCATGCTGATTGCGCACAATATAGTCACAGACCCCGGAGTAATCGTCTGGGAGAGACCCTATAGACTCCCGGAGGCAAAACGCGCTGAAGTGGAACTAGAGGTGCAACGGATGTTGGATATGGACATTATCGAGGAGAGCCATAGTCCCTGGTCCAGTCCTATCGTCCTCGTTTCCAAGCCGGACGGCTCCTGGAGGTTCTGTAATGACTTCAGACGTCTGAATCAGGTCTCCAAATTCGATGCCTACCCGATGCCACGCATTAATGACCGACTTGAACGGCTGGGTACGGCTCGATACTTGACTACTCTTGATATGACGAAAGGGTATTGGCAAATTCCCTTAATGGCATCTGCAAAAGAAAAAACGGCCTTTAGCACCCCTAGTGGACATTGGCAATACAAGGTCCTCCCATTTGGGCTGCATGGGGCCCCGGCGACCTTCCAACGTCTGGTGGATAGAGTGCTGAAGCCCCACCAGTCCTATTGTGCCGCCTAACTGGATGACGTAGTCATCTATTCCGGCACCTGGGAGGAGCATCTATTGCAGGTCTCTGCTGTCCTCACGACACTAGCTAAAGCCGGCCTCCGTATTAACCCTCGTAAGTGTTTTTTTGGCTTGAAGGAGGCCAAGTATTTAGGCTACCTGGTGGGACGAGGGCAGGTGAGACCACAATGTTCAAAAATCAAAGACATCGTGGAATGGCCCCGTCCGAATACCAAGAGACAGGTGCAGACTTTCTTGGGGCTGGTGGGGTACTACCGCCGGTTCGTACCCCGCTTCTCCGAAAGGGCAGCACCCTTGACCTGTTTAACAAAAAAGGGCGCTCCCTTACTCGTGGTATGGAACGAAAAGGCGGAACACGCATTCAGTGACCTGAAAAAGGCCCTAACGTTGGCACCTGTATTAAAGATACCCGATTTTGGGCTCCCTTTTATTCTCCAGACCGACGCTTCGGACACAGGCCTGGGTGCCGTGTTGAGCCAAAGCGTCGATGGTGTTGAACACCCCGTGATGTACTTAAGCCGGAAACTGCTGGACCGAGAGACCAGGTATGCGGCAGTGGAGAGGGAAGCCTTGGCCATTAAGTGGGCAGTGACCCACCTCCGTTACTACCTGTTGGGTCGCGAATTCACTCTGGTGACTGATCACGCTGCGCTTCAGTGGATGTCCCTGCACAAGGAGTCGAATCCACGGGTCACCAGGTGGTTCCTGGACTTACAACCGTATAAGTTTAGTGTCACTTATCGCCACGGCAACCTTCAGGCCAATGCCGATGCCCTCTCTCGCATCCACGACCTCTCGGTTAGGTCCACCCGACCTGACGGTCTTGGGCTGAGGGGGGGTCGTGTCACGCACGCGCGAGTAGGAGATCGCTGACAGACCTTAACATGCTTCGAAAGAGATTCGCCGGCAGGGAGTGGCGGGGTACTAACCTTTCTCCTTTGCTTTCTTGCAGAACAAAAGACGTTTCGCCACTATAAGCCTCATTTTCCTGCAGCACGTTACTTCCGCCCTTCCTCCGCCATTGTTCCTGATGTCATCGATCCCATCTTCCCTCACGGTTCCTTCCCAGCATTCCTCCACTTCCGGCTCCTTCTTTATAAAATGGCCACCAACGCTACTATTGGTGTCGCGCTTATGAACAATTTATGTTTATATTTTTGACCTGTTTTTGTGAATATTTTTACAGTATACGGGGCCGGGAACCCCAAACCTTAATGCTGTCTCTTTGGAAAAGGGTAGGCTTTTAAAGGGGAAGACAGGAAGTGAGGTCATAAGGATCGGGCACGTGTTCATTATTCATTGGATCAGGCCCGGATGTGACATCAGTGGGGCCGGAGCTGGTAAGGTCTGTTTCCATTGGTTCGGTCCCAGAAGTGATGTCAAGAGAGCCAGGTGGAGCCTCCCGGGTTTTGTCTACAGGGAAGTGAGAAAAAGAGTTAGTGCACTCTGCCACATCCTGGCATGCCTCAGAACTGCCTTCACTCGAGCCCTTTAGCTGCCTCCCATGCGCACGTGCGTGACAATATATATATACACATACATATACACACATACATACACACACACATATACATATATACATATACACATACATACATACATACATACATACATACAGATAAATATACATATATATACACACATACACATACAGTACATATATATATATATACACATACATACATACACACACACACATATATATATATATATACACACAGACACATATATATACATATATATATACAGATCTACATATATATAAATATCTACATATATACACACATATATATATACACACATATATATACATATCTACATATATATCTACTGTACAGTATATAGCAAAATCCCCACGCTTCGCAGCGACGAAGTACTGCTTTGAAATTTTTATTAAGAAGAAAAGAAAACCTTTTTAAACTGAGTGAAAATATACCAATAACTGTCTGTTAAGGATCTCTTTGTATACCATGTTATCAGTTCAGCACTCCGGTTGTAATATGACCAAGCTGTGCACTGAGCTTACTTTTGAGAATGCAACGTATAGTTGTCCAGGAGAAAACCAATGTTGCCTCAAATCAATGGAAACCTTTTGTAGGGTCTGTCCCTGAGACTTATTAATTGTCATCGCGAAGCAGAGCCTTACTGGAAATTTGAGGCATTTGAATTGAAATGGGAGATCAGAGGGTATAAAGGTGATGTGAGGAATACATTCAGAGTGTGGCGCTCTGCTGTTTTTTTGTGCCTTCACACAGCTTCTCCACTGCTTTATAAACGAACGCCATATAAGGCCGTCGTTTCTCCTTGCTTCGCGGTTCTGTACTGTTTTATTGTTCGTTTATTACGATTGCTATAGTTATTGTGTAGCTATTTGAGACTTACTTTACTGTTCAGGTACCCATTTCCTTTATTTAATCCGCGGCTTGTACGCTATTTTTTGTTCGTTTATTACAATTATAGATATTTATTGATTTCCTTCTTTAGCTGACTGCCTGCTCATATAAGGCGCTCCGCTGTTTTTTTGTGAAGCAGCCTTTACACAGCTTCTCCGCTGTTTTATAAACGAACGACATATAAGGCCATCCTTTTTCCTTGCTTCGCCAAGGAAGCTGCCTTTTTATTTAATCCACGGGTTCTCCGCTGTTTTATTGTTTGTTTATTACGATTGTTATAGTTCTCTTTAAATAGCACGTTGTCAGTTCAGCACTCCGGTTGTAATATGACGAAGCTGCGCAAGCTCACTCTTGAGAATGCAACATATAGTTGTCCAGGAGAAAAGCAATTTTGCCTGAAATCAATGGCAACCTTTTGTAGGGTCTGTCCCTGAGACTTATTACTTGTCATCGCGCAGCAGAGCCTTACTGGAAATTGGAGGCATCTGAATTGAAATGGGAGATCAGAGGGTGTAACGGGGATGCAAGGAATACATTGAGTGTGGAGAAACTCTAGAGACAGCGTGTGTATTAACTTGTGGATTTTTCTGTGAGTATTTGGTGGCAGTGTGACGAAGTTGCTTCCGCAAGACCGCATTAGCTGTGGAGCTCAGCTCGGAGCATATTCTTTTCCTACCTTGACAATTGTGTAATGCGTTTTTTGAACAGGTTTGATGCATGGAAGTGATCACTCGTACTGTGTTCAGTTAGTTCACGTGAGCTGCTCTCTTGTGTGATGTTGCGATGTCCACGGCTTTATTTAAAGTTAGCTAAGACCCGGCACTTAAAAGTTTCTCGCTACAGCAATTTTAACTCCGTTACAAAGTGATCCAAAGTCTTGTTTATACCTTGTGTCTTTTTATTAAACTTGTATCTCGCGAATAAAGTATTCGACGAAGGCATGACAAACTTAATTTAAACTTAAGGTTTACACCGTGCTTTGTTTCCGCAGTAGCTGCACTTATGAATGAGCTTGTATGCGTTTTTCTTCAGGGTTCTTTGGGAGCTCTTCCTTCTTTTCTACGTACTGCGTTCACAGTCAGTTCACGTGATTACGTGGGAGGCGTGATGATGTGACACGCAGCTCCGCCCCCCACGGCCATCGAGCTAAAGTCCATTACAGTATATGGAGAAAAATAGGTTCCAGTTATGACCATTACACGTAGAATTTCGAAATGAAACCTGCCCAACTTTTGTAAGTAAGCTGTAAGGAATGAGCCTGCCAAATTTCAGCCTTCTACCTACACGGGAAGTTGGAGAATTAGTGATGAGTGAGTGAGTGAGTGAGTCAGTCAGTCAGTGAGGGCTTTGCCTTTTATTAGCATAGATAAATAATTGATTATTCTCCTGATGTGTAACTTGCTAATATTAGCAAAAGAGCAAACAGGCCAAATAGCCACAATCACAGTTTCTTCAGTCATAAAAATGGCAAAATTATTTCCAGTGTCAAGAGGAAAAAAATAATTTCAAATATGGACAAACTACATCAGCAAGGAAAAGCAGTGGACATAAGTTGAAACTAACCAATAGAGATATATGGACACAGAATAGTTGTTAAATACCATGAAAGTAAAGCCTCAAAAAAATCACACAAAGAAATACTGATTTTTAGGAACTTAAAATAAAGGTTTAAATACCTATTAGTCCATTTTATCACAGAAATGTCTTAATCCAGTTTAAGGTTGTGGGGAGCCAGAGTTTTTCTTACATCATCAGTAAGTCAGGAGATAGATCTGTTGATTGACACCATAGTCACTCATGGTGGACCAATATAGCTCCATCAGTTAACCTAATACTTGTGTCTTTGGAGTGTGGGAAGAAATTCTGGAATATCTGGAGAAAAAGTTACACAGAAGGAGAGGAAACAGACAGAAAAACACCAGCCTGCTATTGAACCTATGCTCCTTTGGCTTTGAGGCAGCAGAAATATACACATTGCCTATGGAATAATACACCTCAGTAAAATAATGTTTCAGAAATGTATTACTAATATGTTACTAATTAAGTAAAGTCTTATTAATTTTATTAATTATTTTTGTTTATGTCATTCCATTGACATTTTGTAAACTTGTTTCTAATGGGTGCCATCATTTTGATGTGTTCATTTTCAAGGAAGCAGTTATGGCGTTACCTTGTATATGAACTTTTTGACCATCTGTCATTTCTGACTCACTTAACTTATATTCATTTTGATATTCTGTACTTTGTTGTAAGAAGGTGATTATTGTGTCATCATTTTTGGCTATAAACTGTTGTATCATTTGTTTTTTTATCAATTTCCCTTACCTGCTGCCATGTTTCTTATGGCTACACTGCTGGTTTCTGCCGCCAGGACTGCTGGCATCATTATGAATGATGTCCTTGTGCTAACTATATTTAACATGGCACATTAAGCCTGGCATACAATCTTATTAACTGAAATAGATAAAAGCACCTTTGGATTGCCAGGATGTTTTGTTCTGTTTGACAAAATCTTTGTGTCCTAATATTTCTATGAAGACCAGATTTTTTGTTCTTTCTTATTAGATTTTAGCTAGTTTCCTGACTGTTTTTTTAGTCTTTCTTTCTTCACTGCTCCATTTCTTGGTTTTTTTTTTTTTTGTTAATTTGCTCATTACAGATGCCTTTATTTACGGAGCTTTGGGAGTTGCATGTTACTAAGTGCTTTATGTGTATGATAAGAATAGAACTTGACATCATGACAGTCACGCTATGAAAAATGGCCCCAAGCATTTAACAGTGTCTGAGCTTTAACGAATTAAAGAAGTGATTGCAAAAGATCTGTGCTCAAATAAACTTTAAATTTGTTTTATGTTTGTTATTATCTGCTACTTTAGCGCATCCCCTTTGCTAATGACCATGACTGTTCCATAGTCATTAAATATTACATTATAGGAAGCAGACATGTAGATTTGAATACATAATGTCTGAAACTTGAAAGGATCCCTTATGAGAAATATCTAAGAGTTGTTATGGACTCATCTAGGTAGTGTACTGAATCCATTACAAAGGCAAACAGGTTGTTAGGTTACTTGGAGTACTAAAATACTGTGTGCATTTTTTATGTCCAAATACAAAAAAGACATAGTAGCACTAGAGAAAGCTGAGAGAGAAGAGACTAGGCTGCTTCCAGGCCTGAAAATGATGAGCCGAAGGAGTTAAACATTTTCAATTTAAGCAAACGGAGATTAAGAGGTGACATTACTAAAGTTTTTAGATTTATGAAAGGAATCAGTACAGTGGATCAAGACTGCTATTTTAAAATGAGTTGAACAAAAACAGGGGGTCACCATTGAAAACTTTTTAAGGATAGATTTCGCACAAACATTAGGAAGTTTATCTTTACACAGAATACCATTGACAGTTGGAATAAGTAAGTACTATAAGCAGTATGGTAGACAGTAGGACTTTAGGGACCTTCAAAGTCAATCCAGAGCTGTTTGCTGTTCACCAGTAATTATTTAATCTTTTACCATGTGGCTCACTAATATTAGCAAAAGAATAAATCTTTAATTAATTACTATTCTTTACTGTGTACCACTAGAATGGGTCAAAAAAGTTATCCATGGGGTGTTGGGTAGTCTGCAGCCTTCAGTATGTTAGAAAATGGTGATTCAAGGTCAGTTATAATACTGGACAGATGATATTTTGATTCAGTGCCTCTAAGTGGTGCTGATAAAAATGGTAAGAAGAGGGGATATTGCAAATCCTGAAAAGCAGTAGAAACCAATTAGTGAGGAAGACTGGCAAAACTCAGCTGCTTTCACTATTGCACCATTACAGGAAGACTGCAATAGATTAAGAGTTTTCTCCCAGGTTAGCCATTATTGCTGTTGAACCCTTTTTTGAAATATTTGGACATGGCGGCACTTCATTTGTAATCGTCACTGTCCACAAACAAATAGAAGATGGCCTGAGGTGTTAATTGATTTTTGGGTTGTGCAGTACAGCATGATTGCAAACACTGAGTGCTTTCTAATAAATTCCGAATGCCAAGTTCACTGTCTTCCTGATCCATGAGTCCACAAAATTTAAATTTCTGCCATTGCTCCGGGAGAAGGCCTAGAATTAACTAAAGGCTGCAGCTGAACTAATTTTGTGATATACAGTAACAATCATTAAATATACAAATATTTTCATTTTGTTTACATTGAATTTGTGTAGCATAAACCTATTACAAAAAAGATTTTTGCTGGTTTCAGTCAAATGCAAGCCAAGTTTTTAAAGACTGCTGCTAAGTATAATTAAAGAACACGAAGCAACATTACATACCAAACCCTTTAAACAGCCACTTATTAACAATTCCAGCTCTGTTTCACTGCCTTCTTCAAAAACCATCTGTAACTCTTTCCCTGTAGAAGGCATTTGGAAAATATCATTGAGACTTTCCACAGGGAAACTGTGAAAGCAATGTTACCTGACAGGGTGTGTAGTCAGGCCCCAGGCTTGTGTAATGTGATAAATGCTTGGAATTCAGGAGGAATCTGGCAAAAAATGCTCTCAGTAATCAGAGATATTTTATGGGTGGAAGATACACAAATGTTTTGCTGGCAGTTGAAAGTACGCAGAGGTTAGATTTATAGGCTCAGAGAAAGTGTATCATCATTAAGAAATTAGGATGAGACACAGTAACTCACTAACAGGCTGGTAAAAGTTGGCTACAGATTATTTAATCAACACAGATGAAATGTGAAAAATTTAAATGATGTGTGATGTGGCTGCTGGAGATGGAAAGGAAAATTACTTTGATGAAGTTGGGCGGAATGGTACCGCAGAGGCTGGTTTCCCTACCTCACAGTTCCAGAGTCATGAATTGAAACATTAACACATTATCAGAGTCTCCACATGTTTTTCACCAGGTACACTAGCTGTGCTAAAATTTAAATAATCAATGCAGACATCAGCTTATTTAGTGTTAACATTTGTAGTGCACCATCTTTTGTGATTTGTAATGCCTGTAGTAATAGAATGCATTGCATGTTTCATTACAACACATCACAAATATTCACAATTCTTTTTACCAATCCCATTCAAAATTGATACACCGCAACCAGAAGGGCACACAGATACAGAGACAAACACGAAGATACTTGTCCTTTTATTAATTATGCAAGTTAAGCTAATTGGCAAATCTGAATCGGCCTGGTCTGAGGGAGTGCATGCATGTGTCTGTTTTATAAAGAAATGGTGTCCCTTTCTGAGATGATTCCTGTCTTGCATCTGATGCTGCTGGGATAGACTTTAACACTGGTGACCCTGAATTTGAAGTAGATTCACAAATTAACAGGTGGGAATTTTGAAAAATGTTATATTTTACCAAGGGTTCTTCCCCTGGCTGGTGGTCAGATTCCCTTTTCATGTCCTTTTTGTCTAATTTTTTGTTTATGTTATTAGTATTACTGGTGTTAAATATTTGCATTATTTTTTGTTTTATTAGTTTCATGTGTTATTTAGTTTCTATATGTCTATGTATCTTTGTCTCTATGTATGTTAAGGTTGGTTTCCCAAAAAGAGGAATCACCTGTCAATCACAGTCAAGGAATTGCCCTCAATCTTAATAAAGTCCATTGCTTGTTCATTGAATTGTGCTTATGCTGTTGGTGAGTTCCAGTATCTATTGCTTTTCTTATAATTTTTTTGTTTTAGATTTTGACCTTTTGCTCTGTATGTTTTACTCTTCTTTTGAATTTGTGTATTGGGAATTGTTTGTTATGGGATTTCTATTTCAGACAATCCTGCTATGCCTTCTGTGTTTGTTGGACCATCACTGTTTCAGAGCATTTATTCTGACAAAAAAAAATCATTTTTAAAGATCCTGTGTTTGCTTTGTTGAATACTCCCACCTTTAGTAGGTAATTTTGGTGTCATTTTGGGACTTACTGTGCTGAAGAACTCCAAGTTCATGATAGAAAAGAACAGACCATTCATTTCAGATCATCAGTTCATTTTAGCTGTGTGCACCTAATACAGCGTCTCTGCTTTGTCCTGTTTTGTGTCACATTGATAGGCAATTGATTTTGCTATGTTTATAATTTACTGAGTGAATAACAGTTTCTGAACTGGCTTGAGACATTGTGGTCTAAGCAATAGAGAAGGTTGCACTGAGGTCACAGCAGCACATGATTTATATTTTTACTAAAGATTGTTCAGTAAACGTATGGATGGATTTAATATAGTTAGAAGTGTGTGGTGTACTGCATTTCAGACACATCAGAGTGAAACTTTAGCATGCTGTTTAATGATGTGTGTAAGGACAGTAACTAAAGGCACATGAAAAATTTAAACTTTTAACGCAGTAAATCTTGAAGTCTTGCTCCTTACCAAAAGTTATTTTTTTCCTATTAGAATAATTCAAACTGTTCAAAATTGATCCCTGAAGTTTAATCTAACTGTAAGGGAATATATTGAGAAATGCCTAATGTTTCAGTAGTAAAGTTTTCATATTCAATTATTACTCAAGCAAGCAAATATAACCAATCATTAGAAAAGTTGAAAGGTATGACAAAACACAAACCGGTCTTCTTTTAAATCTCTAACCTAAGCAGTGATAGATATATTAATATATATTTGATCACAGATTACTTGTACTGTTTTCTTGAGGAAAGGATAAGTTTCCTGTTCACTTGTTGGCTCTCAGTCATCATTGTCAGTGGAGTTTTGACATTTTCCACAGATGCCCTACCAGTCAGCACTTTTTTTGTAGTTTCAGGCTCTATATTTTCCTCTTTTAGTCTGTCCAGGTCTGTTTCATCAATAGGCATCTATTGCCACGGCTAGTAACAAACGATGCTCTGCAAAAACATTTGCCATGTGCCTGATACAGTGGTAAAGCAGTCAGCATTCCATGAAATCATTTGATTTGTGAAGGTATCCATCAAACTATTGTATTTATACATGATTTACAACGTGTGCCTTCTCCAGTGGCATATGCTTACTCAAGTCACATTTTTTTTGTTATGCGTGTGTATTAAAAAAAAAATCATAAGCAGTCCTGGCACACACACTGAATCATATACACACATAGATCTGCTGGCGGATTTGCACTCAAATCATTGATTATTTTTCTTAAATGACTCCTCATATACACTTACGTTCTGCACTGCTATAGCCTTGGTGCAAACTCATATGCATGTCCACATCAAGGAAAAAAAATCTGTAATTCATTGTCACATTTACATACATTGTAGGGTTTGCCGTGTCTGTGAGTGTGCCACCAGCATTGTACTCTTCACCTGTAGCTTTCTCCTTCCACTCTGCGCCATCTTCTCTGTTCACCACATGGAAACTGGTGCAGGCTATGTACCAGTCACTCCAAGTTATGTGTAAAACATTGTGATACTATTCTTTGTAATTTTATAGGTGGTAGGGGCTTCTTTTTACAACATTCTTTGTTGCTATGTTTTGCATAGCATATCAAGGGAGATTCATGCTGAGTGGCAGCATGGTGCAAGACGGTCAAGCATGTACATAAGAGTTCTATATTACTTTGTATACACAATAATAAATATTTGAACTGATTTCATTACATATTTTTTATCGAAAAATCTTCTGCCTGTTGTGAGAGATAGGGGGCGCTGTCGTCCCCTTGAACCCTCAGATCAGATGCCAGACACCAGATAAAAGTCCCAATTTTGACTTTATTATAATAATAATGTGCGCAAAGCACTCTCCACTCCACTATACTTATAAACAATCCAGTAATCACAATAATCAATACAATCCTCTACTCCCAGACGCATTGTCATCTTTCCTCCCAACTCAGCTCAACCTGCTGGGGTTTCCCACAGTCCTTTGATATCTCTTAACCCGGAAGTGCTTCAGATCCCTCAGTCCATGTGATTCCCCAGCACTTCCGGGTTAGGTGAAAAGTCATCTTTTTTCTTCAACCTGGAAGTACGTCCTAGGCACAGGGACAGAGAAAATGACGTACTTCCGGGTTATATGGAAAATATAAGTCCCTGGGCCTCCCTGCAGCGTCCCCTGGCGGCCCCCACGTTATCCAGCAGAGCTGTGATGAAAGACTCCAAGTTCCATGATTCCCTGCTGGGAATCCATGTTGCAGGGATAGCTCCATTTGGCGGCTTGGGTGTATTGGCCAGGATGAACTGCCAGCCATATACCACACTGTCAATATGCTTGTTCCTACCTTGTTGCCTAATGGTATCAGGATGGCCAATTGCTTTATGTGGCCCATGGAAAAGATGGATGAGAAACTAAATGGATGAATAGATTGAGCATGGTAAAGGGGCTATATCAATAAAAGTTATTATTATTATTCCAGGTAATTTACTGTCAAGATAATAAAATGATCCAAAAGTATTCCCATTTAACAGGCAATACATTTAATAATATTATGGAGACCTGTTTTTCTAATGATACTGTTCTGAAGTAACATTATATTAAATGAAACTGTGAATCACTTGAAAATCAACAAATTCCTAAAAAGCTTTAGAGAATTTGCAACTGCAGCTGTAGATCAAAGATCACACACCCATTTCTCTGAGCCATCATAAAATCAAGCTCAGGTATTATTGGTCTGCCTGGCTTTGTTGTCTCTGAAGGGTCTTTTCTTTAATATTAAATGATGAAAGAAAATTTGAAGTCAGTGTGAGGTCTTTGTAAATGACTTGCCCTAATAAAAAATGTATTTTGAGTGTCCTTACGAACAAAGGCTTGGATTGTAACAAAATAAGTAGAAAATCATTTATGTTTAGGACTTTTTGATGTGCTCATTAGGCTGAAAGCCGATTCTAGATTTGCCTTTTGTGAATGTGAGTATGAGAGTGCAGTTAGGAGACCTGGGTTCGCTTCCCGGATCCTCCCTGCGTGGAGTTTGCAAGTTCTCCCCGTGTCTGCGTGGGTTTCCTCCGGGTACTCCGGTTTCCTCCCACAGTCCAAAGACGTGCAGGTTAGGTGGATTGGCAATTCTAAATTGTCCCTAGTGGGTGCTTGGTGTGTGGGTATGTGTGTGTATCCTGCGGTGGGTTGGCGCCCTGCCTGGGATTGGTTCCTGCCTTGCGCCCTGTGTTGGCTGGGATTGGCTCCAGCAGACCCTTGTGACCCTGTGTTTGGATTCAACGGGTTGGAAAATGGATGGATAGATAAATTATGATCATATCGTGTTGATGAGTGATTTTAATATACATATTGATGTGGAAGCTGACACTTTTAGCAAATGTTTTACTTGCTTGCTAAACTCAGTAGGGCTTTGTCAGATTGTCAGTGGCCCAGCTCATAGTTATAACCACATATTAGATCTAATTATTACTTATAAAGTTTAAATATTTCACCATTAAGTGAAGTTACTTCTGATCACTACATTTCATTTGCTCAGACTTAATGAAGTACAGAGCAGCATCTAGATTGTAACTCAACATTAAAGTTTGTGGATATTTTGAGAAACTCAGGCATAACTGTGGAAAACAATTTAGATCAGCTAACATTAAATTATAAAGGAAAAAATAATTTGTATATGCTATCTCCCATTCAAACGAAAGTGACTAATGTACATAGAAACTCACACTGGTTTAATTAGAATACTCAGCTCTTAAATTACAGTGTCAAAAACTGGAGCGCAAAGCAACAGATCTTCTGGACTGCATTGAAAGAAAGTTTTAAAAAATATAAAAAATCTTTCTTTATAGCTTGCTCAGAACACTACTCTAGATTAATAGAGGACAACAGTAATAATCTTTATCTAGTGTTTTGAACAGTGGTTAATCTAAACAATGGGAATTCTGAACTACAATGCAAAATACCTACAGACATTTGCAGTGCAGACTATGAACTTCTTTAATGAAACAAATTGACAGTATAAAATCTCAGATCTCAGTACTAGATCCGCACACTCTGTATTTTCTTTCAAACACCACTTTAGTCATTTTAATTTGGTAACAGTACTAGAACTTATAACTTTAATTTCTAAAATGAAACCTACCACTTGTTCGTTGACTTAGTCCTAACTAAACAAGTAAAAAGCTCAATGGATGTTTTGGCAGCACCCATTCTTAGCATTATCAATATTTCTCTATTAAATGTTGCAGTTCCTGATGCACTAAAAGTGTCAGTTATCAGACCATTACTTAAAATGCCAGAGCTAGACCTACACACAATTAATAATTATACTCCCTTTTCAAATTTACACTTTCTCTCTGAAACACTTGAAAAAGTAGTTGCCACAAGCTTGAGTCTCACTTTATATATCACGATTTATTTCAGAAATTCCAGTTTGGTTTCTGCACCAGTCATAGTACAGAAAATGCGCTAACATGTGTTCTAAGTGACCATTCTTATATCTTCCGTTGAAGGAAATTCCACAGTAATTACGTTGTACATTTAAGCGCAGTGTTGATACCGACTGTTCCATTTCACTATACAGATTGAGCTCAAAAACATTGTCCCTGCCTGGTTTAGTTCTTATTTATCAAATTGATTTGAGTACGTACAGAAATGTGCTGACAGTACTCCATCATTTTATAAAGAAGTGAGATATGGTGTCATGAGGGGTTCAGTACTGGGGCGTTTACTGCTTTCAATTTACATGCTTCCAGTGGGAACTATCATTAAAAACATAACATTAATTTTCACTCATATACAGATGACGCCCAGTTATACCTTTCTGTTAGACCAAATGACATTTCTCCCTTGTTGCCCTTAACTAGTTGTGTTAGTGAGTTAAAGGAGTGGATGGATGAGAACATCTTATTTCTGAATACAAATAAAACAGAAATGTTAAATATTGAAGGGAATAATTCTGACTGCAACAACATTTTGACATTCTTTAACTCAGTTGGAATCACCATTGGTTTTACTTTATCAGCACAAAATTTAGGTGTTATCTGTGATACTAGAGTGTCATTTAAAACACATCACATTCTGTTTCTCCAACATTAGCTTCTTTACACTGGCTTTCTATCAGTTTTTGAATTGATTTTAAAATGTTGTTGCTAGTTTTTAAATCTTTACATGGGCTTGCTCCTGCCTATTTATCTGAATTGTGTGTTTTACAGCAGCCATCTAAAGTGCTTAGATCTTCTGGTCAGTTGTCTCTTGTTGTCCCTCGTACCAAGTGTAAAACTAAGGGGGACAGGGCTTTTGCAGCTGCTGCTCCTCGCCTGTGGAACTCTTTACCTCATCACAAAAAGGGGTCGTCTACAATTGAACTGTTCAAAACAAGATTATAGACTCATTTCTATTCCCTTGCATTCCGTGACCTTCAGTAATACTGATGGTTTCCTCCTTGTGATTATGTAACATTGCTTCTATTTATTATTTATTTTATTTATGTTAATTTGTTTTATTTTTATTTATGTTATTCATGTTAATTGTATGTTTTTCTTTTATTCTATTATTGTAAAGCACTTTGGCCACAGCATTCCTATGTTGTTTTAAATGTGCTATATAAATAAAAATGACATTGACAAAACTATCCAAAACTTCTTTTTCCCATCTTAAAAACACTGGAAATTTTAACATGTTTTCTAAATATGCAGGATACTAAGAAATTAATTAATGCATGTATTTCTAGTAGCATTAGTCAGTCAGTCAGTCATTATCCAACCCGCTATATCCTAACAGAGGGTCACGAGGGTCTGCTGGAGCCAATCCCAGGAAGCACAGGGCGCAAAGCAGGAACAAATCCCGGGCAGGGCAACTCTAGTAGGATTAACTTCTACATGTTCAGTGGCTGTTCACTTTTTTCTTTATGCAGCTTTCATTTAATTCAAAATGCTGCTGTAAGAATTATTACATGAACCAGAAAAAATAAACACATAACTTCAGTTCTCACTGTATGTGCACTGGCTCCCAGTTAAGTCTAGGGCTGATTTCAAAATCCTTCTTTTAACATCTTACATAAGAGACACCCCGTCAGACTCAGCTTTTAAATCCAGGCTGAAAACTTACAACTTTAGTCTAACACACCCTGACTAGAGCTGCTGGTTAGTTGTGCATGCTGCATTTCTATTTGGTAGTCATTTGCACAGAAGTAGAAGTATCACAATATTTATAAACTGTTACTAACCCTCCTGTATGCTGTTTCTCTTCTCTGTATGTTGATGGAACACTTGGTACAACTGCTCTACTGGCTGCTTCCCTGCATATGCAAAAATCATCTTGGATAAAAGAGAACTGGAATCGTTTCATAGAAAGATTCTGTCATCAGATTTTTTGGCAAAGCATCAACTCCAGTATAGGATGCCCAGGAGATGGTCGGTGGCTAGTTGGCCAAGGTCTCCAGGGCCTTGACTGTATCTACCTTTGTCTTTGACTTTCTGTTTAACAATTTTATTCTCCTCCCGTTATCAAGTAGTCATAGTACAATTAATTAATGGACAGATACTGTTGGTTTCCATTTATGTTAAGCAGTTTCTGCTTTGGTTCCTGTTTTTATTAACAGATCTCTAGCTTTACATTTATTAATTCTGTATTTAGTAATTATAATAGTCAATACTATTTTACATGAGAATTTCTTCGCAGCATGCTTGCATTTATTGAAGTGCACTGTATAAAAATTAATTGTGTTGTAATTTATTATTGAATTAATAGAAAGTTCCAAAACAGCAGTACACTTTAGAAAACAAGATGGCTCCATAGGAGAATGCAAAATATTACTAGCATACTGTAAGTAAAATTGCATAAAGCAAAAAACAATTGTGACAATTTGATTCCTGGGTCCGAAAAACCTCCAAAATGAATGTTGTGGTATTTCCTGTTTTTATGAATATATACATTACAAAGTTGAAGAAATAACAGATAGTGTGAAAAGCAGCAAAAACAACTCAGAAAGACCTATGTAATCTTCAAAGAGGGAAAACATAATCTGAAGTTAAAGTGCTATTATGCAGGCAAATGTCATAGTAATTGTACAGTAAATTGAAGATGGGTGTTTTATAAGTAGCATGTCTGGAAAAGGGGTTAGGACTTTCTTTGATGCATTTTTCTCATCATCTATGCAGAGTGCAGAAGCAATTAAAAAGCCAAATAAACTGCTGAATATAAGTCAAGGGATGTCATGCTTAGACTGTATAATGCACTACTGAAATGCATCTGGAGTTTTGTGTGCAATTCTGTCCAAAATAAAGAAATAAATACTGTAGCACCACTAGAGTATGTAGAGAGAAGAACAAACAAGTACATCTCAGAATTAAAAGGCATATCCTACACCTGAGTCTTGAGCAAAATTTTCAGAGCTAATCCATTAGAAATGTTTTAATTTTGTAGCACGTCGTATATTCAAGGCCACAGGAATGAGGAAGCAGTTCTTTACACAAAGATGTACCTGGTACATACTAATAAGTTATAGAGCAGAAATGGGAATCTTCACAACATTTAAAGAGTATGTAAGATATTGTGACAACTTAGGTTTTAGCTCACCCAGTGAGCATGAATAAACTGAATGCACTTGTCTCATTTGACAGACTTCTCGTGTTCTTATAAACATCTTTGTAAGTATAGGTTACAAGTTTTGCTGTTCACCATAATGAGTTTGTGATCTGGCTTTCTGTCATTATCCAAGTCATTCCATTATATTCCACATCAAGAGAATACGTAAAATTGCAGCACACTTGATTGAAGGCTGTTTTCCTTTGCTGACCTTCAAATAATCAAAATGTTTTCAGCATTACAAATATATTTTTACTTATTCAGCTTCATTTTTACTTATTTACTTACGCGCATAACTAATTAAATGAGATTATGCACAACAACAACATTCTAGAATTTAACTGTGTGTGCATGGGTTTGCCGTGCAATGTAATTTAGCACCTTCGCAACAACAACAGCAACATTTATTTATATAGCACATTTTCATACAAATGATGTAGCTCAAAGTACTTTACAAAATGAAAAAAGGAAAAAGAAAAATATAAAAATAAGATTAGGCAATAATAAGGAAAAAAGAATAAAGTAAGGTCAAATGGCCAGGACAACAGAAAAAACAACAATAAGAGAAAACTCCAGGGGGGGTATTTTTCGTACGTGGATTACTCACTTAGCCGGATGTAATTGTTGACGATTTGGCCTGATCCTGGATCTGTCGGTTTTTCAAAACTCTTGCTGGAAGTGTTGTCATAGCAACACATCCTAATCCTCAAACCTGCTCAGAGCAGGTTTGTTCTATGTAAACAAGGATTAGCTCACATACGTAATCAGTGACGGTGCATGGAATTCATCCAGTCATGGCTTCTCCGTTCATGAATGAGCAACCAATTGATATTGGTGCGCATAGTATACGAAGAGAATTTCATATAGAGAGGGTTTTGCGCGATCGGCAAGATCCTTTATTGCTCCCGGAGGGAATTCTTTTTGAAAGATACCGCTTTAGCCAAGGGGGAATATTGTACCTCAAAGATTTATTAGCTCCTTATATTCGAAGTCAAACTCAGCGAAGTCGGGCTCTCACAACCACACAGACAGTATGCATTGCTTTGAGATTTCTTGCAAGCGGCACTTTTTTATATACTGTAGGCAATGCGGAACATCTATTGAAAGTGCAGCTTGCCAGGCAATTCGTAAAGTTTGTTTGGCTCTGAAACATTTCCTTCAGGTTTTCATAGTGTTTCCTGGACACCTGCGTGTGCAGACCATAAAAGAGGAGTTTCATGCCATTGCAGGTAGGTAATACACAGGAAAAAACACCCACAGTTACATAGAGAATCTTACAATCAGCCTAACATTCTCATTACCCAGGATTTCCAAATGTGATTGGGGCACTGGATTGTACGCAGATCCGAATAAAGGCCCCATCAGGTCCAAATGAGCCAGATTATGTGAACAGAAAAGGCTTCCACAGTATTAACGTGCAGGTAATGTCACTTTTTGAAAGAGTTAAAAATAGCCAATAGGTATGTTGACAGTAAAATTGTTTGATCTACATGCTATCAATTCTCAGATGATCTGTGATGCATCCTACCTTGTATCAAATGTGGATGCTAAATGGCCAGGGTCTGTTCATGACTCAAGAATTTTTAAGGAGTCACACCTGTATCGAACAAGGTAATAATCTAATTATAAATCATGGTGATGTGTGTATTGTATTCACAATTTTTACATATTCCACAGGTCATCATGATGGAATCCTGCTTGGGGACAGGGGATATGCCTGTAGGAATTTTCTAATGACCCCGTTTCTGGACCCCAACCCTGGGCTGCAAACTCGATATAATGCAGCTCTGTCTAGGACAAGGGCACGAATTGAAATGACCTTTGGACACCTGAAGGAGAGATTTCAATGTCTAAAAAGGCTGAGGGTTGTACCTGACAGAGCATGTGACATAATTGTTGCATGCTCTGTCTTACACAACATAGCGACCATCAGAAAAGAGAGTCCCTGAGGTTTTGCTGCAGCCTGATGATGACCTTGACCCAGTGCACCTTGAGCAAACCAGTGGCAGAGCTGCCAGAGACAGAATTGTGGCCCAACATTTTCAATGAAAAAGACAACAGTGGTTTCACACAAAATTGATTTATTATATATTAAGGACCTTCAGCCTGTAAGGAGGAGAACATAAATTAAGGATACACTCACGCATACACATCATGGGAAAGAGAAGAGAATTTTGTTACCAATTGGTTTTCTAGTATTTTTATCTGCAACTTCATTTTGGTTGTCTTCAGTTCATGAAGTTCCATGTCCTGCTGTATTTTCCTCATTTTTAGTTTCCTGTACGTGACTTTCTGCTGAAGATATCTCTTGTATAGAGCCCTCACATTTTTCTGCAAATAAATACACAATTACAAATGCCTTTTTTCCTCTATATTGTATACACAGTATATCATTTTGAATCATTTTGTATCAAGTACAACAGATGGCTCAACCAACCTCACCATCTCCTTTTTTTGATGTGGATGTTCCAAAAGATACATGTGTGCTGGCTACAGGCTCCTGCAACACAGTTATATCACGATTAGCACATAGGACTGATCAGAGTGGAGTTTGTTCAAACATTTGGAATATTTACCTCTCCTCCTGATGAATAATCAGACACAGTGTCTTCATCAAATATTTGACATTCGTCAATAGCTCGGTGGTCAGACACAGGTTCTAGGGATATGACATTCCCTGCAACTGACCCAACAAAAAAACAAAATAAAAAAGAGGGCTAAATGGGACATACACACATTGAGGACAAAATATATGCAATGACCATCCTTTACCTGAAATGAAGTTACCACTGCATCCTGCCACTGGTTCTGAGGAGGAGCTTCCCCCTGGAATGCCCTCAGAAACCGGGCGATGGGCATTTTGCTGGAGAGCCAACTCTTCTGCAGGGGTTAGGTCTGGACCACATGGACCTCCACCTGTTTTTTGCTTGTCTGCCTTCTTCTTATTAGCTTACAAAGTAATGGTTTTTCTATTATATATGATTCTTTATGTCAACAATTCTTTAAATAGTTATATACCAATATTTACCAGTTTGAAGTGTATTCTTGTACTTCACTTTAACCTGTTCTCATGTTCTCCTTGTGCTCACGTTTGATCTGGAATTATGACATATTAAATAATAATTAATGTGACACATAGGAAATGAAATGCTGCATTCAGTAAATACAATGCACACTACTTACGCGTTTAATTTGTCGGCCACTTTTTGCCAGCCATCTTTTCTAGTTTGGGCTGCTTTTGCAGTGTTACCTCTTGTACATATTAACTCTTGAAATTCTTCATATCCTTTGAGTAACAGGTCCTGCTCCACTTGTGTGAAAGAATGAGCCCATTCTTTTGTCATTTTGTTGCAGCCTATCAAAGACTTGCTGATCATGTTTTCTAGACTCAATATATACGGGCTTTTCAATCAGCGCGGACGCGCACAATCATCTCAGATGATTAGATCCAGCTAGACTAATCTACTACACTGCTGCGTTTGAAAAACCGACCTATCCCGGATGAGTGTAACCGGCATTAACTTATCCAAGATGAGGCACCTGATCTCGGATGATTTAAGCAATGTACAGAAAATACCCCCCTGGGGCTGGAGAAAAAAAAACAAACAAAATCTACAGGGGTTCCAGTCCAAGAGCTCACCCAGCCCCCCACTGGGCATTCCACCTAACAAAAATTATCTAAATCAGTCCTGATGGTTTTCAGGCTTCACGTGGAAGAATTAAATGATGTAAGGACTTTAGATCAAAGTAAGGACTGCAAGGTGCCTTGATCAGGTGATGGTGCCACAGATCACCACCATAGAAAACCAGAAAAAGAACAGCAGAGAAAGTAAGGGTTAGTACGGATTGCGAAGATATGATAAAAATGATAATTAAATGCTTATACAGAATATCAGGGTTAAACTAAAATGCTAAAATGAAGCTATAATAAAGCCATATGAAAATAATGGGGTTTTAGCAGTTTTTTAAAGTAAATATATATATATATATATATATATATATATATATATATATATATATACTAATAAAAGGCAAAGCCCTCACTGACTCACTCACTCACTCACTCACTCACTCACTGACTCATCACTAATTCTCCAACTTCTCGTGTAGGTAGAAGGCTGAAATTTGGCAGGCTCATTCCTTACAGCTTACTTACAAAAGTTAAGCAGGTTTCATTTCGAAATTCTACACGTAACGGTCATAACGGTCGATAAAGGTCGACAACGTCCGCCATGTTGAACTTTCTTATTTATGGCCCCATCTTCACGAAATTTGGTAGGCGGCTTCCCTGTGCTAACTGAAACCGATGTACTTACTTATTTCGATGGTATGACGCCACTGTCGGCCGCCATATTGAACTTTCCAACATCACCAATTTTCCAACTTCCCGTGTAGGTAGAAGAATGACCCCGTCTTCACAAAATTTGGTAGGTGGCTTCCCTGCGCTAACCAAAACCGATGTGCGTACTTATTTCGGTGGTATGACGCCACTGTCGGCCGCCATATTGAATTTTCCAAACGTCACAAATTCTCCAACTTCCCGTGTAGGTAGAAGGCTGAAATTTGGCAGGCCCATTCCTTACAGCTTACTTACAAAAGTTAAGCAGGTTTCATTTCGAAATTCTACGCGTAATGGTCATAACGGTCAACGACGTCCGCCATATTGAACTTTCTTATTCATGGCCCCATCTTCACGAAATTTGGTAGGCGGCTTCCCTGCGCTAACCAAAACCAATGTACATACTTATTTCGGTGGTATGACGCCACTGTCAGCCGCCATATTGAACTTTCCAACGTCACTAATTCCCCAACTTCCCGTGTAGGTAGAAGGCTGAAATTTGGCAGGCTCATTCCTTACAGCTTACTTACAAAAGTTAAGCAGGTTTCATTTCGAAATTCTACGCGTAATGGTCATAATGGTCAACAACGTCCGCCATGTTGAACTTTCTTATTTATGGCCCGATCTTCTCGTAATTTTATAGGCGGCTTCCCTGCACTAACCGAAACCAATGTACGTACTTATTTCGGTGGTATGATGCCACTGTCGGCCACCATATTGAACTTTTCAACAGTCTTTGTTACTTATGGGCCCATCTTCAAGAAATTTGGTACATGGGTTCCCAACGCTAACTGAATCCTACTTATGTACATATATACGTCCATAGCCTGCAGCTCAGTCACTGTGTGAGGTGGCGTTGGGTCCCCCATCCCAACGCCTCCCACGTTGTTGGCTGCCTGCCTATATAAGACCGTCCGTCGCTCCGGTCTCTACATTCCCTTCCTTGCTTTGCCACGGGATTCACGTCTCCCTACTGATAACTACAGCCTTTTTGTTTAATCCACGGCTTCTCTGCTGTTTTATTGTTTGTTTATTACAATTATAGTTATTGTATAGGTATTTTAGACTTACTTTACATTGCTCAGGTACCCATTTCCTTTATCATTCCAACCCCCATTACCATGTCTATCGAGGTGATCACTATCGATCAAACAACTGTCACTTACTGAGTGGTTTTCATGCCCGGAGATGGCATCTACCTTTTCCATTCTCTTTGTTACATATTGCACGGCCATATCAGGCTCACTCTTGATATCCGGAGGAACATTGTGTCTTATGTATTGAATGACTGGGACAGGTTCAAGGTGTGGACTGATGACGGAACAGGAGATAATTATACTACACAGGAGCACTATAAGAGTGGAATGCTTAAGCCCTTCACCTATGGTTCTGCATGTGAGTTGATGGCTGCCGCTGAATTGTTTGGTTGTCGCTTTCAAGTGTACCGAAATGGCTAAATATTTTAAACCTTTCGACAACCGCCAATGCTTCTTAAACATCTTAGATTCACAGGTGACGATTTCAGTAGTGGACACTTTGATGTTTGTGAGTGTTTAAACTCTCAAAAGCTGGATGTGATTTTATCGATGAAACCGGTTGTGTGCTTACAATGCTTGACAGATGCCGAATGTCACTTCAACACAACAAATCCTGCAAATACTATCGTAATTGAAACAAACCATGAAACTCAAACCGATTATGACAGCAGCAATCCAAGCTGTGAGATTTGAGACAAGATTACTGTTCACATGGCCAACTGTAAGTTACATGCTCAAGAGTAAGCTCAGCACACAGCTTGGTCATATTACAACCGGAGGGCCGAACTGACAACATGGTATACAAAGAGATCCTTAACAAATAATTATTGGCATATTTTCCCTCAGTTTAAAAAGGTTAAATTTTCTTCTTAATAAAAATTTTAAGGCAGTACTTCGCCGCTGCAAAGCGCGGGTATTTTGCTAGTATATAAATATATATTGTCACACATGTGCGCATGGGAGGCAGATAGAATTCTTTATTGTCATTATGCATACAAATAACAAACATTTTTTGTTGGTAGGACTCGGCTTCAAGGCAGAATACTTAAAATACACATCCATCCATCCATTATCCAACCTGGTATATCCTAACTACAATGTCACTGGGGTCTGCTAATCCCAGCCAACACAGGGTGCAAGGCAGGAAACAGACCCCGGGAGGGACACCAGCGAAGCATACTTAAAATACACAATACACTATAAATAATAAAATTAACATAATAAGTATAAAAGACAGCAGCAATAAAACATCATCAAATCCAGACTTTTCTTGAGGTAGTACGCCTGCAGAGACCAGTGATCTGTGTGCGTGGGTCTGCAGGGGAGGAATACGAGTGTGTGTGTTTGATTACGAGGAAAAGTGCGTGTGCATGACTACAGGGGGCAGGTTAGGGGTAGATGTAGATGTATGTGTGTATCAGCAGGGGCAGATGGACTTCACAGCTCTGTGGAAAAAGCTGTCTTTCAGTCTGCTGGTACGTGTTTTTATGCTTCTGTACCGCTTTCCCAAAGGCAGTGGTACAGAGAGGAGATACAACACCTAGCACTATGGTGCTCAGCGAACAACCTCATCTTGAACACCAGCAAGACCAAATAGGTCATTTTGAACTATAAGAGGTCCAGAAGAACAGAACATGCTCATATATTCATGCATGAGGAGGCTGTAATATGTGTGGACCATATCAAGTTCTTGGGTATCCACATCACATCGGATCTGACCTGGTCTTTGAACACATCTCACCTGGTAAAGAAGGCCCAACAAAGACTCTACTTCTTCAGGAAGATGAGACATGCTGGATTCTCCTTTCAGCTGCTCACAAACTTCTACAGATCCGCTATAGAAAGCATTCTCTGTCACAGTATGACAGTGTGGTACGGCAGCTGCACAGGACAGGAAGGACTTGGCATGGTTGGTGAGAAGAGCAGGGGATCGAGGGAAGTCCTCTCCTCTCCTCTCCTGGGTCTAAATGAGAGTAATTCCATGCCAGACCAGGGGGTGGTGGAGTGCACTGACCTTTTTTCTTACTTTCCTGCAGACCATTCATGGCAAATTCCGCCTGGCCCTAGTGCGTCACTTCCGGTGAAGAACCCATGACCGAAGAGACTTCTGGTTCCAGCCCTTTTGATGACTTCTCTTCCTTTTCAGGCCTTTAAAGCCGCCATATTTGACTAACCTAGTCAGTTCTGTTTTGGACTCTGTTCTGAGCACACCATTTGCAGCCAAGGACATAATATAATATTATTATATAATATATCGGTATAAATACAATAAAGGTATATATATATATATATATATATATATATCCATCCATCCATCCATTATCCAACCCACTGAATCCGAACAGGGTCACGGGGGTCTGCTGGAGCCAATCCCAGCCAACACAGGGCACAAGGCAGGAACCAATCCTGGGCAGGGTGCCAACCCACCACAGGACACACACAAACACACCCAGCACACATTAGGGCCAATTTAGAATTGCCAATCCACCTAACCTGCATGTCTTTGGACTGCAGGAGGAAACCCACGCAGACACGGGGAGAACATGCAAACTCCACGCAGGGAGGACCCGGGAAGCGAACCCAGGTCTCCTAACTGCGAGGCAGCAGCGCTACCACTGCGCCACCGTGCCGCCCATATATATATATATATTGTAAAAGATAGAGGGCGCTATTGTCCTCTTGAACCCTCGGACAATACGTCAGACACCAGGTAAAAGTCCAATAGTTGACTTTATTAATAATATACAGCGCACAAAGCACCCTCCTGTCCACAATACTCATAAATTAACAATACTCAATAATCACTATAAACCAATCCACCACTCCCACACATGTTGCCACCCTTCCACCCAGCTCAGCTCGTCTGAGGATTTCCCACAATCCTTTATAGTCCTTGACCCAGAAGTGTTTTGCTCTCTCTGTTCATGTGACTAGGAACACTTCCGGGTCAGATAAAAACTCCTTTTTCTTCAACCCAGAAGCACATCATTCCTTTTGTCCATGTGACTCGGACGTACTTCCAGGGTGTAGGGCAAATAGTCGCTGTTCCTCCCTGCAGTGCCTTCTATCGACCCCCATAGTCGCTGTTCCTCCCTGCAGTGCCTTCTATCGACCCCCATAGTCGCTGTTCCTCCCTGCAGTGCCTTCTAGCGACCCCCGTGGCATCCAGCAGGGCTGTAGAGGAAAACTCCAATGTCCATAATTCCCTGCTGGCATTCGGGGCACCTCCGTGCTGCAGGGAGGGCTCCACCTGACGGCGTTGGGGTATTGGCCGGGATGAACGGCCGGCCATATATCACAATATATATATATATATACAGTAGCACCAGAATTGATTTCTGTCCTGCACTGAACACTGTAAGCAGCAATTGACTCCATCCAGCACTGTATTACTAAAACAGACATGAAACTTTAAGTCAATACTAAGCAAATTTCCAACTTGGAAAGTGTTTTACAGAGCAGATCCTTCCCACTGTGTGGTCTAGTGGTTTCATTTAACAGGTATGTGAATTTGTGAATTAAGTCTGGGTTTATAATACATTATACAACTCTAAAATATGTTCATTTAATGTTTATATAATGGATTAGTTGACTTCGGAGCCCCACTGTAAGAAAAAAAAGAAATAATTTTAATTTTTCTCCAGCAACCAATAGTAAATGCACAACTTATATATATAAAGAGTGGACTTGATGTACAAAAGGGAAGATAATAATGGTATTATTATAGGACAAAACAAACAATTGAATTACTCTGAAAACCAGGCAGACTTCTTTAATTACTTATTTATAATTCTGAAATGATCATTAATAAAATAAACAAGCCTAACATTCTCAAACTTGTAATGAATGTTAACACAATAAACAAATGTAACATTCTCACACCCAGTTAATCCAATTAATTTACAGCAGAGGGTACAAAACAGAAACTAGCCCTGAACAGAGGGGCCAATCCATTGCAGTGCCCACTCATGGACATTCCCAAAATAGTGGCAAGTTAAAGCTGCCAATTAACCAACCAGCAGGTTTTAAGGGAAGTGGGAACTGAACTGAAGGAAAACCCAAGCAGACATGAGAGGAATGTGCAACTTCTATGAGGTGTGAAATGATAAGACTCAACACACTTAAAAAGGTTTGGGGCAGCCACCTGTATATTATCCTTGGCTGCAATGGGTTTTAAAACTGAGACTGAAGTGTCTCTGATGGAGTCCAAACAAGAACAGGGGATAGTTGAAGAAGGGGAACTGTAAGTGATGGGTTTCTGGCGTTGTAACTGGAAGTGACATCTCCAGGGTTGATTCAGGCAGATTTTCCCGTTTTTGGTCTAAACAATTTTTGTGAAATAAATTTAATTTTGAAAAAAAAAATGTTCATAGTAATCTCTAAACGAATGACATTACCTAACAATTTCGAAGAATTTCATAATTTGTGAATGTGTATTTGTAAAGTTCCTCTGGGTGCTCCTAAATCCTAAGATATGGATGAGTTAGGGTAGTAGGTGATTTTAAACTGGTTTTATATGATTGAGTGTGTGAGTGTACCCAGTATTGAACTGGCATCCCATCTGGCTTAGTGCCCAGAACTGCCAGAATAAGCACTGGCTTCCGATGAGCCTGATCTGGATAAGCAGCAAAACTGAAGAGGCAGAAACAAATGTTTAAAACTGAAAAATATGTACAAGCATGAAAAATGTGTTTCTGGTTTACAATTAAAACTCAAGTACTTTAGCATTCACATAGTTCTGATCCCTTTGGATATGAAGATAAGATTCAGATTAATTCAAATCAAGCCATAACAGAATTAGCTACATCATTACAAAATGTCTGATGTTTGGATCCATGCTTTGAATAGTTGCATCATGTCACTGATGTCAGACATCATGAACACTCATAGGTTTCCATACTCTGTTTTGGGGTGGGCTCAAGCTACCATGACTCGCTCATACCTATTAGGTAATCTAAAACACACAATTTTGGGGAGCATGTCCAACAGAACAGGTGATAATTATTATAATATATTGCGACTTCAAAAAATAAACAAATGCCTGTCATAAGAGATCATTTTGCAGGACAGTAGTAACAGTTTTATATATAACCTACTTTTGCCCACTGTTCTTTACTTCTGGATGATTTGAAATAAAAGCTTTGCTAGAACTCTACCTGCTGTCCTACTAATCTAAGATGTATTGAAATCTACGTAATCAATGTACACCCAAGCATTAATGTTTGTCATTTCAATAGATGGTGCATCGCAAACATTTGTTTCAATAAAGTGCATCATCATAAATGTTTGTAATGCACCATATGTTGGAATAGCAGAGTCATAGCAACGGACAGATAGACAGACACTTATCCTTTTATTAATGTAGATATTATTCACTAGGGAATTGTGTTGAGTTTGCAGTCTGTCATGGGCCTATCAAGGATTTCTTAAGATACTCCAGTTTCCTCTACCATCAGAATGTTATTTTTAGTTTAATTGGTAAGATTAGAACTTGTGTAGTTATGAATATTCCTTACATTGACCTGGTATACTATACATGCCGTTTTCCTGCTGTGGAAAACAGTGGGTGGAGAAAAACAGATATATGGGTGCTTTTGGTTTAAATGTGTATTAGCCACTAAAACTTTTACTTACTAGTTTTGTGCAGCTACAGTATATAATAATGCTAATTAATAAAACTGTAAATGTGATATAAAAAAAACCCAAAAGAAATCAATCTGACTTTCATTCTTGTGATTTAAAAAATTTACAGAGACACTTCTTAATATCCGAAACAAATTGTTTGGACTCTCCCCTTCTTTCCCTCTTTTTAAACACCCGACCTCAGTCGTTTTCTGCAGATGTATACCTAATTTCATTTTTAAAAAAGATTCACACACTGCCAATCAGTGGTGTGGTAGCTTACAATTTTGACTTGCAAATGCACTCCATTCAATTCAATTTGCATTGCATTTGACTGAAATAAATGCCACTTATTATATCCCATATGTTTTACATTAAAAGGAAATGGAAAAAAACCTAACAGCCAAAAGCAATTCAGTAAACCACTGAGGTATGCAGATGCTCTATCAGTTGAATGAAGAGGAGGAGTGACATTATATTAATGCAAAATTTATAAACCACAGAATGTAGAGCACTGAAAAGAGGAAGCAAAATTGCTCAATATATGCATTGTGAAGGGCAAATGTTGCCTTTATAGTGTACTTTAACAAATTCATTTTTCTGCTGCAACTGGTAACCTATTGCCTCCTTCACCCTGTCTGAGTAGTGGCTTTCATAATCAAACCAGTCTATATATTATTTACAGTATATTCGTTCCATGAAAATCTCTAGAGTGAATCCAAAGATATATTTGTTTGCACATAACAAAGTCAAAGTAGGCAGATAAAGCAACATCTAAAAGTTTACTTTATATAGTGCTTTTTCATCAAGCACATCATCCCAGCGTTCCCTGTAGACTACACAAGTACTATCTATAATTCAACTTCTTAAGGTTACACACTTGGTCATTTACACTATGCAAATATTTAGCCGTATTGCCTACCATAGCAGAAAATATCCTGAAGCAAACTACTCACCATTACAGCAAAAGACAACTTGAAACTGATTTTATAAGTTTGGCATTGGTTCCAACTAAATCCCATTTTTACATAAACAACTAGAGAAAGTTCCAAGGTTTACCATCCAAGAATTTTACTGGGATTTACTTGTTCACACAAATCAGGACACATCAACATTCTTCTGAGTTGACAGCATTAAAATATAAAAGGATGATTGCAAGTAAAGGGGCAGAATCCTAAAAGATTTCAAATATATCTTTTTTTTTAAGCTATACCGTTGAGCAGTTATGATTAAATGTTGCATTTGCTTTATTTGTTTACTATTTTCCACAATTTACTTTCAAAACATAAATGATATTCATGAAAACTAGAGGGCTTTGCCCCCCGTTCGCTTCACTCACCCACCACCTTCTGCCGCCCCGGGGTGCGCTATGCGCCAGCCACTTCACATCTCTGCCTCTCGCGTTGTGAAGAGGGGGGATGAACGTATGCTAAGGAGACGCAGTCACTCCTCCGAAACCCCCTCTTAAATGGTGATACAATGGGAAGCACGTACAGTTTTTTTTACCTCTTCTATGCTCGATCAGCTGGCTTGCTTCTGCTGCTGCTTGTGCTGTGCTGCATGATCTACATGTAGCGCAGCGCTTCGAACATTTAAAAGCCTGTACAGCAGCTGTCCTTTTGTCTCACTGCCTTGTCTCGGGGGACATTAAAGTGTCTCTGAGAAATTGTTTGTAAGTAGGGTGTGACGTGCAAGTGTCTCCAAGAAAGTCACATCTCGAGCCAATATTTTTTTTATAATAGAGAGATCAGCATAGCCAAAAGACATTTGAACAAGGATCCAAAGAGATAACACTGCTGCATTTCATTTGTCAGTCAGTCATATTCTAACCCACTTAGTCCTGAACTGGGTCGGCAGTTGCTGCAACCCATCATAGCTAGCATAGCAGGAACAAACCCTGGACAGGGCACCAGTCCATCACAGGGCAAACACACACACACACACACTTCAACCACACACTAGGGCCAAGGTAGCATCACCAATCCAACTAACAAGCATGTCTTTGGAC
Source organism: Polypterus bichir lapradei (assembly GCA_026402145.1). NCBI lineage: Eukaryota > Metazoa > Chordata > Cladistia > Polypteriformes > Polypteridae > Polypterus > Polypterus bichir. The sequence goes on from JANRMT010062792.1 coordinate 43,916,419, forward strand.
TGTGGGAGAAAAGCCACACAGGCACGGGGAGAACATGCAAACTCTAGAACTCAAAGAACCTGGGATGTGAACCCTGGTCTCCGTAATGTGAAGCAGCACAGATAATCCACAGATAATCCTCTTCTTTTTTGCTTTCATGACTGCTAGATAATAGCAGTTTGATGCATGGAACTCACCAGGCTTATCAGTTTACTTCTAATTTTTGACGGAGAGGAGAGGAATTATTTTTCAATCCATCTTTTTTTCAGATATATTTTAAATGGCTAAACTTCCCCATTATGATCCAAAATTATAAAAAAAGTATATATACACTTTTGTACTTTATTTCTTAAATCTAATATGAACATTAGGATATCAAAAATATTGAAGTTGTGATGTTTTGCCTATATTTATTTGACTTTGTTAATATATGTGCTCACCAATTTAAGGAATTATACTAGGCCTTGTCTTGCTTGACTTTTCTGAGATTATTGATATGTCTTTACTCAAACATAATTTTAATCCAACTAGGGGGCTATGCCCCCTGCTCGCTTCGCTCGCCAACCCTCGTGTTTGGTTTTCCAGATACACACTTTTACAATATTTTTTTTTCTTGGAATTGTTTCTGTTTCATTAGTTTCCCTTTTATTTTAGAACTTCACTAAAAATAATATTTGGAATTATTTTTTCTTCAAGATCGCATTAAATTTTGATTCTGTTTTTGGACTTACATCGTGACAATGCAACGTATAACTGTCCATGAAGGACAGGTGATTGGCAGTAAACGCCGGACTTCATCCTGTATCCAAACGGTGCCATCTTTCACCTTTACGCCTGTTGAAGCTGCATTGTTCTTATATGTGAGTGGACGTTTCCTGTGGGGAGGACTTCTGTTCTCTTTCTCCGATCTGAGTTCACCTCTGTTATAGCGCGTCTTTATTTGAAAACAGGTGTGTCAGATCAGGGCGAGCATGAATGCGACTAAAAGAATAAAACCGCTAACCTTTACAAGTACCATACATTTACACCGTCTGTTACAAACTCAAATCAAATGTATGCTTTTATTGTATAACAGTAACAATAAGATCAACTCACTACTCAAAACATTTATTTTGGGAGGTGTTAAGACTCGAACCCAGAACCTTCTGAATTGGAGTCAACAGCTCTAACCAGTATACTACCCGTGAAGTCAGGACAATCAGCAACACTAACCTGATATCTTTTTCTTCAGCTATAGTCGGGGGGGGGGGGGGGGGG
>JANRMT010062792.1:43943162-43980130 GCA_026402145.1 Polypterus bichir lapradei
ATATATATATATATATATATATATATATATATATATATATATATAAAGCTCTTCAGCCAACATTTTGTGTCCACTAAAGGGCTGGTTGACTAAACTGGTGACTAATTCCTGATGTCCTTTTATATCCTTGAGTGGAAGATGAGACTTTGAGAGCAGGTCATTGGTGGAATTAATCCTGTCCTTCATGGGCATCATATTCTGTGCTGGGAGTCAGTTACAAGTGCAACTTTGTCTACCTTCCTGTGTGCCTTAAAATTGGTCTCCAGAAGAGATTAACCCAAGTTAATTGTGTGAAATTGCTCCACACTAAGCACATCTCTACGGATATGAGAATACCTGACTGCAAGAGAGAAAGCATCAGCATTGTCATGGAGAGTCCTTTTAAGAATATTTAACTCTTTTGAGGATGCTAAATAAAAAACTGCTCTGCTGTGCATCCATCTATATGTGGATTTAAATTTCAACATCTTGCTGGTGCATCTAAACACCCTTTTGAATGTGGTTATTCTTATTTTAGCAGATCAGGGTAAGACTCAATATTATATTTTTCTTTCATAAGCAGAAGTGATTTACAAAAAAACATGTTAGGAGTCAGAATTAGGGGTTGAGCCAACAAACGTTTTGTTTTACAGCCACTCTTCAACACTATTTATCTCTTTATTTAAAAACTGTTGCTTTTTCAACAAGATGTGATAATCTGTGTACTTTTACTTAATTTTCTGCAATCACAGGATTTGGGAGAACTGAGTAGTTTGTGGCTGAATGCCACAGCTGGCTGTTGACTCTTATTACATACTTGTCTGTTTCATAATAATTGACTTCCTATGCAGCAAGCTTGGCCACGACAAAGGAAAGTAGGTCAGACATAGTGGCTTTGTTCAATCAAAGCTAGTGAAGTTTGTGCTGGAAATACTCCTTTTATGACCACGACCAACAGTGGAAACTAAGTATAAATTATACATTATATACTGCCAAGTGAAAATGAAGTAATAAGAGACATATAGATTTATATTACATCGTTCTTAAAGTTTTAACATTTCCACTATATAGAATAATTAGAGGGATAAACTGGCTTCCTGTGACTCTAAACTAGATAACAACTTAATAATGAGAGGGACTCTACGTGGTCTTTTTTTGTTTTGTTTAAATGCATTTTTTCTTTCAGGTTTTCAATACATTAAAGTTAATGAAGAACTGAAAATTACTTACTCTATATTTTTCCCTGCAAAATGAATCACAGAAGGCTTAAAAAAGACGACCAAGATGCTTAGAGTATTAAAAAATTGACAGTTACTTTGATTAGTTCAGAGAGTGGTGTCATATATTGAAAAAAGGTTTGAATTTCTCCTCATAATTTATTATTTCATTATTTTATCTATTATTAAGTAATATGGAACACCATTTTGCCATTTTAGTACAGAAGGTTATTACTAGCGATGAGTGAAATGATTAACACGAAAATTTAATTTTCAGCAAAACTCTGTATTTTCTTCATGAAATACATTGGACAGCACATAGGCTTGGGCAGATTTGTGGCAGATGAAATGTAATGTCAGTAAATGTAAAGCATTACACATAGGAAGTAAAAATGTTAGGTTTGAGTACGCAGTTGAAGGTCTGAAAATCGAGAGTACACCTTATGAGAAGGATTTAGGAGTCATAGTGGACTCTAAGCTATGGACTTCCCGACAGTGTTCAGAAGCCATTGAGAAGGCTAACAGAATGTTAGGATATATAGCACGATGTGTGAAGTACAAGTCCAAGGAGGTTCTGCTCATACTCTATAATGCACTGGTGAGGCCTCATCTGGAGTACTGTGTGCAGTTTTGGTCTCCAGGCTACAAAAAGGACATAGCAGCACTAGAAAAGGTCCAGAGAAGAGCGACTAGGCTGATTCCAGGACTACAGGGGTTGAATTATGAGGAAAGATTAAACGAGCTGAGCCTTTACAGTTTAAGCAAAATAAGATTAAGAGGTGACATGATTGAAGTGTTTAAAATTATGAAGGGAATTATTATAGTGGATCATGACTTTTATTTTAAAATGAGTTCATCAAGAACACATGAAAATGGTTGGAACTTGTTTAGAGTAAATTTCGAAAAAACATTAGGAAGTGTTTCTTTACACAAAGAACAATAGACACTTGGAATAAGCTACCAAGTAGTGTGGTAGACAGTAAAATTTTACTGACTTTCAAAACTCGACTTGAAGTTTTTTTAGAAGAATTAAGCGGTTAGGACTGGCAAGCTTTGTTGGGCTTCTTCTAATGTTCTAAAGATTGTTTTTTAATTTCAGGAAATTTACAGTATGAGGTCCGGTGGATTAAGAAATTAGGCACATCAGTATTAAGAACTCTTTGTATGCTGCAATGAGCTGTCACTAAATGCAGCCAAATATATGAATATTAAAGACTGGGACTCCAGTTGATCACTTGACTAATGACATTTTTTAATGTTTAATATGCATACTGCATCCTGATTCAGAATAATTATTTTAAAATAGTGGTGTGCACTCAAGCACAATTTTGATTTCCCAGGAAATTCACATTCAGACAGGGTCAGTTTAAAATTTTTTAGTTAGCTTAAAGCTGATGTTACATTACGTGACTTTAAGTCATGGGATATGTCAGATTTGCCAAATGCAATTGCTGATCTTGTCTTTGGAGCATGATTGAAAATTGCTGGCCGTGTCACATTTAGAGATTGCATGCTGATCTTCAGCAAAATTGTGCTTGTCCTTTTTTCTGATAGCCAATAATGTACTGCCTAACAGACCCAGTGCTGTTCAAAATGGTAACAGGTATGATGAGTTCAGTCACAGTCTTTGCCCCTTTTTCTCTATTTTCCATTCTGTTGTGGTATGTAAAACAGAAACATTAGAAAAAACAAACTTCTCTTCTGTTTTTACAGTCCAAAGTGCCCATGTTTCTTATTCCTCATCGCTACATTAAATACATTGTATTTCCAAATGATCATTTATTGGTTTTCTGCTCCCATGTACACAGAGCTCTACCCTACGGCTGAAGATGAAATCAAACAGGTTTGATTTTCTCTGAGCCAGTCATGAACTAGTTGGACTGAATGTCACATTATGCAAATGGCTTCATGAGAGTACACAAGTGACTGCCTCCAACTTGTTAAGATTATGTACATGATGGCTACAACTGAAGATTGCAGGAAAAGTCATATAATGTGACATAACACTAACATGTATGCTTTTAGGTTGTGGGAGGACAACTCCAGTATCCAGAAAAATGAAACTCACTTATGAGCATAAACTCCACACAGGCGGGTGTGTAAAATTCAGGCCCAAAATGGTGAATATGTAAGACAGCTGCACTAACCACTCTGCTATGTGAAAAAGGTGAAAAAAATTGTTTGGAAAAAAAGTGTCTATATGGTGGAAATCAATTTTATTTGGAAGAAACAAACATGAGTATGTAATAGCCTTAGGCATGTCATCTGCTTTGACGTTAATAAAGCTTTCATAAAATTACTTGTGTGAGATGAAATGAGAAAGAATGCAATGCATATTGCTCACAGGGCCACGATTAGCTTAAATACAAAAAACGTATGACTTAAACTTCTTTTTAATTAAGAGATTTCAAATGTGGTGTCCCAGCAAGAATTTATGCTGGGCCTGCCATAGTTTTTACCTTATGTAAGTGATTTAAATAAATTGTAATCAAAAGCAGAATAACCAGGCAAAAACGGATAGACAGATTTTTTTAAGAATAATGCAAGGCTAGTTAAAAGATTTCCTGGTTTCAAGATTAGAGCTCCACCTAGGCAAAATTTACAGTTGATTGGCTGCATCACAAATTAAGTTTACTATAAACATATTGCAGTAAAACAGACAAGAAAGGGTTGAGATACTAAAAAGATTACCCCCATTTGATTATATTAAGGAAAGAGGGAAAAATGCAAAACGTTTCTCAAACTGTGGTAGCACTTGGTCATCGACATTGGTGAGCTTTCCCTATGTGGTGCACATACAGTTCACGCCAACTTACGGTTTCCTCCTGTTATTCAAGGATGGAGCCAGAGGAGGAGGAGTTGGAGGCATAGTGGACATGTTCTGGGCTGTGATCTTCAGGGCTAAGGATGGATGTGGAAAATGGAATGTTGATCCTGCTACATCCAGTTCCTTCCCCTGAGTCACTGGTCCTGGTAAGAGACTCATACTTGTAAAAAGTTTTATATGTAAGAAAGAAACATATGCATTCATTCATTTGGTCTATGACCAGAAAGTGTTTTTTTCTGAAAAAGGTTTTGAAGAGCTAATAGATTTCTCACTGTAGACTATGTAAAGTAGTAAATGATTTGCGGGTGAATGCAGACAGAGGCCATTTATCTGTTCTTATCCTCTTAGATCTGAGTGCCGCATTTGACACCATTGATCATAATATTCTTAGAAATCGCCTTAGTCAATGGGTGGGCCTCTCTGGCAGTGTCTTAAATTGGTTTGAATCCTACCTGACAGGGAGAAAATTCTTTGTTAGTTGTGGTAATTACAACTCAAAGACACATGATATCCGATATGGTGTTCCACAAGGCTCTATCCTGGGTCCGCTGCTCTTCTCAATCTACATGCTCCTGTTAGGTCAGATTATCTCAGGGCACAACGTGAGCTACCACAGCTATGCTGATGACACACAGCTGAACTTATCAATAGCACCTGATGACCCCGATTCTCTTGATTCACTAACACAATGTCTGACTTGTATCTCAGAATGGATGAATAGTAACTTTCTCAAGTTAAATAAAGAGAAAACTGAAATCTTAGTGATTGGCAATAATGGATACAATGAGGCTATTAGAAATAAACTGAATACATTAGAATTAAAAGTCAAGACGGAGGTAAAAAGCTTAGGGGTAATTGTTGACTGTAATCTGAATTTTAAATCACATATTAATCAGATCACTAGGAAATCATTTTTTCACTTAAGAAACATCGCTAAAGTTAGACCTCTTATATCACTGAAAGATGCTGAGAAATTAGTTCACGCGTTTGTTTTCAGTCAACTAGATTACTGTAACGCACTCCTCTCAGGACTACCCAAGAAAGACATAAATCGTTTGCAACTAGTGCAGAATGCAGCTGCTAGAATCCCACCTAGGAAAAGAAAATCCGAGCACATTTCTCCAGTTTTGATGTCACTACACTGGCTACCTGTGTCATTCAGGATTGACTTTAAAATTCTGCTTATGGTTTATAAAGCCTTAAATAATCTCACCCTATCTTATATATTGGAATGTCTGACACCTTATATTCCAAATCGTAACCTCAGATCCTCAAATGAGTATCTCCTTAGAATTCCAAGAACAAAACTTAAAAGAAGTGGTGAGGCGGCCTTCTGCTGCTATGCACCTAAAATCTGGAATAGCCTGCCAATAGGAATTCACCAGGCTAATACAGTAGAGCAGCTTAAAACACTGCTGAAAACACATTACTTTAACATGGCCTTTTCATAACTTCACTTTAACTTAATCCTGATACTCTGTATGTTCAATTCATCATAATAACTATTCATGGTGGCTCTAAAATCCGTATTGACTCCTACTCTCTCTTCTGTTTCTTTTTCCGGTGTCTTTGTGGTGGTGGCGACTCAAAGCATCATGATGCTCCAACAATGATGGATTGATTAAAACCCAGAAGTCTACGTGACCATCATCATCAAGTCCTTCCGTGAGAACCCTAAATCCAAAGAGGACTGTTTCATTTATGTTAGGTAGAATGCCCAGAGGGGACTGGGCAGTCTAATGGTCTGGAATCCCTACAGATTTTATTTTTTCTCCAGCCGTCTGGAGTTTTTTTTGTTTTTTCTGTCCACCCTGGCCATTGGACCTTACTCTTATTCTATGTTAATTAATGTTGACTTATTTTATTTTATTAATGTGTCTTTTATTTTTCTATTCTTCCTTATGTAAAGCACTTTGAGCTACTTTTTGTATGAAAATGTGCTATATAAATAAATGTTGTTGTTGTTGTTGTTGATGAAGGTACAAGAAAGAAGAAGATGATAGGTTACAGTGCACGCTGTGTGGAGTACAAGTAAAATGTTATGCTTAAGCTGTACCACACATGAAGAACTGTGTTTAATTTTGCTATCCATATTACAAAAAAATAATAAAAATGGAGTATTAGATGTAAGGAAAGGCTGGAGAAAGACCGAGCATCAGTTTTTAAGCACATTTATCTCAGGGTCACGGTAAAAAAATTTAATACAACTAATAATCTGTTATTTTGAGAGGTTTCTTACATTTTTCTTTGTGAAACAAGCTTTTCTTTAGCAAAACTATAAGGATTGTATGGAAGTAAAAATCTCCTCTGCTGATACTGGAGTCCAAATCATCTTTACACTTCTATCCAAATCCAAGGTTACACATGCTACAAGTAAAACATGCACTGTGCTGCTCTGCATGCGTATTATTGTTTGACATTTGATCTGTAAACTCTGCAGCTCATTAATAGGTGCTTACATTTATAATGTACATTGATCAAGTGCACATCAGACAGACAGACTGGATTCAGAAACTATTAAATGAATACATTAGTCATTTTTTCCTATCAGTCTACACTCAATAGCCCATTATTACAAAGTGAAAACATCTTTTTAAAAAGGTTTGCACATTTATTAAAAATTAAAACCTGAAAACGTATAAGTGTGTGTGTCTGTCTGTCCTGCCCGGAAGTGTAAGGCTATAGAATGACACTCAAAGAAAGTGACTCTGTCACCAAAGTGAAACCTCTGACAAAAGAGAAACTCGCAGGCCACTAATACAAAAGCAAGGCAAGCACATCAACAAAACAAAACCTCCCAGGAGAGAGAAACTTGCTTAGCTGCTGATAGACAACTGAGGCGAGCACGTTGGCAAAACGAAACCGCAGAGGAAAGACAACCTCGCTTAAAACGAAACCTCTGAGGAGAAAGTTGCTTAGCCGCTGATAGACAACAGAGGCGAGCAAGTTGGCAAAAAGAAAACGCCGATGAAAGAGAACCTCGTTTAGCCGCTAATGTACAACCAATGCGATTGATTGATTGAAGTGCCAGAATCCATGGTTTCTAGGAGCCCAAGCTTTTTACAGCACGGGCTTACACAGCTAGTGTTTATATAAGTATTCTGATCCTTTGTTGTTGCACTCCAAATTGTGGTCAGGTGTGTCCTGTTTGCTTTAAATATTCTTGAGATGTGTTGTCATGTACGTGCAACTAGGAGGCATTCAAAGGGCTTCTGTGTCCCTGTTATTTACATCCTGTTCTCTTCCATCTAAAGACAAGAAGCTTAGAATGTCGAGGATTTGTGAGATCACCTCCTGTTCTGCCCACTTTGTAAGGTCATCTGAGGCAATATAAACTCCAGCCCTGTCATCATAGAGTCAGTCAAATGATGGAGTTGTGTCTGTGAAGATGTCTTCTTTCTTTCATTGTTATACAAACTTTGTTTTTTTCCCGCAATTACTGTATATACTCACTTAAAAGTTGGGTCTTGAAACCTGAAAAATCGATGATAAAATCAGACCCCGACTTATACACCCGTTCAAAAATACGACACTTATTTTATTTTTTTTTTACATCTTCATGGTTCCTCCAATCTCACACCAGTTTCTCAGACACATTGAATTTTGTTGCATCAGCACAGTTACCAATTTCTTTCACCACTTCAACGACTTTTAATTTAAAACCAGCTTCATATTTTCTTCTGATTGAACGTTCCATTGTCGGTAAGGGATGCTCTTACGATAAAGGTGTATGAGGGTGTGAGATACAAAAAACAGTAAACAGTGCAAACGTTGCTTCAGAATAGTTCGGGTATCACTAGTCACGTAGGCACAATGCATAGAAAAAAAGGCAGTGTGCTCCGTGGTTACTCTCTCGGGTGGGCGTTAGCATATCATGATCTCTTGGACCAATAGCGTGAGTTTTCTGCATTCGACCTATACGACCAACATTATAAAATATGGGAAATTATACGGTAAAATCAAGCCCCGATTTATCCGTGGGAGAACTTAAATGCGAGTATATATGGTACATGAGGATCATTAGCTAGTGCCCTAAATTTTTGTCTGGCTTTTGTGTCATTTTTTACAGTGTCTAAAACTTGACTGGAGTCCACCTATGGCAAACTAAATTGATTGGACATCATTTAGAAAGGAAAACATCGTTGTATATTAGGTCCCATAATTCACTGCATGCCTGGACAAAAACCTGGTCATGAAGTCTAAGCAATTATCTGCATACCTCTGCAATCAAATTATGGCAAGGCATAGATTAGGGCAAGGGTATTAAACCATTGTGAAAAGATGGTGTAAGTAAACACAGGACAAGTCAAAAAGAGTTGAGGGTTCACCCCGCATACTGTGAAGAATTGAATAGTCTATCGAGACTGGTGCGAATTCCAAAAACGAGGACTAACTGATAGGCATTCATAGTGGGGAAAACAGGAAAGGAAGTGGCACGAGGTCATCAGTGGGGGCTGGAAGTGAGGTAAGGAACAAGCAGAAATAAGGTCAGGAACTGGGGGAAGTGATGGATTTAGCTGGCCTTTTCTGTAGAAAGAAAAGAAGAAGCATTAATATTCAGTGTCAACCCCTGGTCCGGCTTGTAAAGACCCCAATTTGAACCCTTTGTCTGCCTCCCAAGCACACGTGTGTGACAGTGGTTTTCAATGTTTCTTTGTTTAAAACAAATTAGAATGAATATTATTTTGATAAAAAAAAACACACACAAATGCACTGTAACACTTGTATATATATGGTATACTAACAGTACAAAACCCCATTACAACAGCATTAGAAATCAGTCATGTAAATATTATAATGTTTGCCACTTTGTTTTGATTTGTGAATATTATTTTATTTAGTATTTTCTATATTGTACCACCTATAACCAGTCAGGGAGGAAAAATACCAGTGCACAGTTAAGAAGTTTGAAACTGATGAACTTTTATTTATTGCTTCCCAGCTAAATTCCCACTGTTATAGCGATGGGAGATCCCTCCACTCTTTGCATTGTACGTCTTCTCCTCCAGTGTTCCGTCCCCAAAGCACACAGCTCTTTTTCCTCTCTTTCGCACATGTGCCACTACACATGCCTGACTTCAGCCCCTCCTCCTTTCACCAAGATGTCCAATCAGCACATTGCACTGCACCCTCCGCAAGCACAGAGCTTAAGCAGCTTCCAGCCCCACGAAATCCAAGTCTCCAGCCAGATCATTACAATATTTCACTTCCTATGGCATTTTGATGACTTCATTTTTTTGGAAGTATGAATTTCATTGGTATTGGACAGGGTGTTTGTGCAAGACTTTAATAGGACATCGCATATGTAAATGTGACATGTTGAGATGGCCATTTTGATAGCCTTTAGAATGTAAAGATGCATGTGCCACGAATTCCTGATGGATTGTTTCTTGAAACCTACTGGTAAATCAATTACACCACAACTGAATTTCTGTTACTATGAATCAGGTTCCAATTTTCATTTGTTTTTGAAAGCTCTGGATTTTGCCTAGGATCATTTGAAACTTAATTTAGAAAAAGTTAGAGGAAAAGCTCATATGTCAACCACTTAAAATAATAAATCATTAAGTAAAATTTTGGGAAAAACAGTATGTTATTTATAATGGAGCAGTCATAAATGCATGATAAACAGAGCTAACTAATTCATCTCAAAGACAGAAATATTGACACTGTTTCAAAGGGCTGGAAAAAATAAGGAAGGGCAGGATGTTATTTTTTTTCCCATCTCACTGAAATATGTATTTAAAAAATTTCAGACACTAAAAGGACAAATGTTTTAGTTTGTGTGGCAAAGTGATGCAGCAAGTACAGCTGTAGTTTCATAACTTCACAAACTCTGGATGAAAAAAACTGTTTTCTCTTGATATTCCCTTTTTTTGAAATTCCAGAGAAGTGGCTATTAGATTGATTGGCAACTCTAAAATGAGAGAAAGTGGATATTTGCACCATGATGGACGAACATCCCATCCAGAGTTAGTTCTTCCATTGTACAAATACTGTTGGATGAAGAATGGATGGATATTTTAAAATATATCACAAAATGTTAATAACTTTTGTGCACACAGACTACTCTGTGATGGCACAGGGTTGCTGCCTTCTAGTTTCTGAGTTGGAATTCTGCGTGGGTGCATCTTTTTGGTACACCAGGTTTTCAACAAAACACATATAGGTTAATCTTTGATTTAAAATTGGCACCCGGGGTTTGGTGGCAGGATTGGCACTCCAGCTACTGTAAAAAACCTCATACAGTTCAGTGTGGTGCTGAGGTGTCACCCGTTGCACGGCTGCACTTAGATCTCAATCTCAGTGGTCCGCTGTGTGGTGGGCGTGTCAACACGCTGTTATCAGTGCATGCTCCCAACCTCATACAATATGCATGAATATGAATGTGTGCATTGTGTGGATTTATCTTTCTTTGCACTATCTAGTTGGGTCTTGTCTTGCATCCATCAGCTGTTATTATAGGCCCCCGTGACCCTTAATTGAAACAAATGAGTGCAACAAAATTATGGAAGTAATTTGCTGTCAGTAATGTGGAGGGAATTGTGGTTGCCCCTTCTAATAACAACAAAAACAATTGAAAAGGAATAGGCGGAGTACAAACCTATTCACCAAATTTAATTGAGGACTGTGACCACTAGGGGGCAATGCAGCACCCCCAAACTCCAGATACAACCTCGCAAGACACGAGTCCCAAGTACAAATCAAAGGTTGTATTGTACAAAATACATTACAAAGGTTGTCTTTGTAATCAAAACACAATGATTTTGCCTCTCTTTCTTTCTCCTTCTCCGCTCCTCCTAGGTGAGCTTTATCCATCCTCCACACCTGACTTTAACTCATTGGGATGAGGTTAAACAGTTTTTTCTATCTTGGGAGTACTTCCGGTGCTAGGGCATAGCCAGTTGGAAGTACCTCCGGGTCATACTGAAGCCTTACAAAGTAGTAATGATGGATCCTTGCAGCAACAAGGATACCTATGGAACTACAGCTCCCAGCATACCTTGTGGGCATCTGTACAGGTAGTGTCACCCAGGGATGCTGCCACCTAGCATATTGGGGAAGTATGGAGTCCTCATAGGTTGTCTCCCACTATCCATGCATTACACTGGCCTCCTGGCAAAGTAAGGGTCTTCGGTCCATCCCAGCCAAGAAGCTAATGTGCCCATCTGTATTTTAGCCTTCTTTATCATTCTTCTGGGATGAACAGTGAATATCTTGCCTTTCTTTGTGTCCCTTCACTGCATTGGCTGGAACACATCCTTATAGGGATGCCAACCCATTCATGCCATCCATTACATAACTGAAGTTCTGTCTCTTTGAGTAGGTACAGCATGTTCTCCTTGTTCCTGAGGATTTCTAGCCTATGTCCATTTTGGTAAGTTGACCAGAAACTGCAAGTTGCTCAACAGAGTGAGTGGGTGTACGTTGAGACCGTCTATCTTCATACTTCATACCATTTACTGTTGCTATCATAGACTCTGAAACTTAGTAAGCGTAAAGCGGACAAGAAGGAATGGATAATTAAAAAAACAAAACTTGTAACCAAGCCAATTATTATTTCACTTTAAAGTTGAAAACATTAGTAGTTAAATGTAAAGTTTCTTTCTGAAACAACCTTGTTAAGGATGACATTGTGCTTCACAAATAGCATTTTCCCAGTCAAACACATCCAAATCCCAGGATGTGAGAAAACGGGTGCTGAATAATTTGTTCCAGAAATCCATATGAATATGCCTCTCTAAACTCTTCTAATCGTCTCAGGCCATTAGGGTTCCCACATACTTCAATAGACGTGAAGTTTGCATGCCTAAACACACACATAAACCAGATGGTTGTCCAATGTTTTCAGGTCTCTGTTTGCTGCGCAATTTGCAAATGCTCACTTTGCTTACAGGGTATGTGACGTGGGTGTCATTTGCAACTCATGCACAGTTAAAGCAGACAATTCTAAATGGACACAAAAATTTGGAGACATGCAGGCTGCTCTGCGAATGAGTGCAGTTGCTCAGATTTATGTCAAAATGATAACAGTCTGTCTGCATGCACAAGTGTCAACCTGCTGAGAAAGAAAGTACTGGCTTTGACTATGCATCCTTACAAGTACATCTATATTAACTAATTCCACTTAACAAGTAATAAATCATACTTCTATTACAATCACCAAAGTGAAAAGATCATACTCCTGAAGTAACCTTTTCCTAGCTTTTTGAAGTTATGTAAATGTTGATTATGCAGACATAGAACATAAATGTTCTAGCTAAATGCTGTTGCTAACTATATTGATATTTCAATTTTTTTTTAAAATTGAAGTTAAATTTAACTTCAGTCACTATTAAGATTAGTGTGTTCAAAAGTACACACTCCTGATATTATACAGTAGGTTTATAGGGTCATTATTGTACAGAATACAGTGAAATTGTTAACTTTGTATTTTACTCAACACATCATATGTCACCACTCTGGCACGATGATTAGTTACCTTGAAACGTCTGTCCTCCTTTCTTAAAAAATGTCACAATGTACTTGTCATAAAAGCATACAATATAAATTTTACCACAAAAACTGGTTGAATAGTTTTTTTTTTATTTATTATGAGTATAGTTATTCCTGTTTGCTCTAATCAGAGCATGAGGCCTTCACTGTAAGTTTCTAACTGTCTCTGCTTTGCCTCTCCCCAAGACAGACCAATGATTCAGTTTTGACTGTAGGGTTATTCTCCATGTCAGACTGGTCTTGGTCTTTTCCTTTTTCTCTATGGGTTCCATTCCAAGACATGGCTCCTAGCCTGATCCACTTCAATTTCCCTGTCTGGATGCACAGTTCTTGGAACCAGGTCATTATTAAACCGTTTAATTGTTATTACTCTTTCTTGCTTTTTTGATTCTGTTTTCCTTTCACTGTAAGTGTGTTGAGATGCGGAACTGGAAGTGGAAATTGCAAGTTTAAGTTGTATTATAATGGAGTAAGGGAACAAATGGGAAAACTTAAAGGAAGGAATAAGTGTGCAGAAAAACAAAGGATGTAGAAAATTCTATTAAAGTTAGTTTTTAAATTTACAATGGAATCTCAGATGACCTTTTTAGTCTTTTTAGTTGAATCTTATAGAATGGGATGAGAAGGTGAATGGAAAGAAATTGTCTATTGCTTTTAATGAGAGTCACTAGAAACAAGACAGAGTAATATTTTGAATGTGGAGCCAGGCCATCCTGACACTAAGAATAATCATCGGTTGTCTTCTCAAGCCTAATCTGTTTGTCAGGGATATAGAGAGCTTAGGCCTATTTCATCTACATCAAGTGCAGGTCAAAACTCAGCACTGGACACAATGCCTTTTTAATACAAGGAATACCTACTGAGGCAGTTATGATTTTCAAATAGTCTAGCATTAGTGGAATTAGTAGACAGAAAAAATATACATAAAGCAATGAAGAAAGAACACAATGATTAGGTTTAGAAGTGTAAACCCTGGAATCTAGAAGAATAAAGCACTGGAGACCACCACTGCATTGCTCAGCTGTCTCAGAAGATTGCTGAACTAAGTCAGTTCAGCCCACAAATGAAAGTGAGTATGTTGGAGAATTATCTAAACTAATTTACCATCATCAAGAAGGGCAACAAGTGCCTAAGAACACCATTATTTCCAGAAAGGGATTTTTAAAGATCATTTTTATTAATGCAGTATTTTTCTCAGTATTGGTTTTGTATATTACCTTTGATGTGTTGCCTGGCTGCCAAGGTGTTTTGAGGGAAAGTAAGGTGGCTCAGAGCAGGGCCATCTTAACACATGGGCGTGCTGAGCAGTTGCCTGGGGGCTCCACTAGCATAGGAGCCTTTAGGAAAATGATTGAACAAGAGACTCAAAAAAGAGTTGGGGAATTGTCCCCTTACAATGTCCGGCAATCTTGCACAAAAAATGAGCAAAAAAAGTGATCAAAATCAACATTTGATGTCAAACAGAAGCTGAAGGTGAGTATTTATAGAAAATGGCGACCGAAAGGAAGTATTAGTGGAAATGATGTCATAACTGGGAGACTGAAGTGACGTCATCAGGAGACAACTGGAAGTGATGTCGTCTGGAGGAGATTGGAAGTGATGTTGTTGGAAATTATGTCATCTGGCAGGGTCAGAAAAGTGACATCATCAAGGGGGTGACCAGAAGTGACGTCATCTTTGGGAGGTAGAGGCAGAAGTGATGAAATTGAATGGGAGCCATTTTGGGAATCCAGAACTGTTGATGGTGAGTGAATTATTTTATGACTTTTCTTCGACAATTCTGGTGGAAGAAGGAGAGAGGCGTTAATACTTGATATTACCCCCTTGTCTCGTGATAGTTCACTCACCTCAGGACATGTTGGTTACCTCCGAAGCACACGTGTGTGACAGGCTCCATGCTAATCTATGTATGTTGTGACTTGCTGAGTGGTTGTGTAGATAGGGGCCCTAGTTCACTGCTTTTTCTGGGGGTCTATAATGCTGTTAAGACAGCCCTGGCTCAAAGTAGGGAATGATCCTACAAAAAATCCCCTAAGACTCACACTGGCAGCAACAGATCTCTGAAAATCACCAAGGTGTAGTAGATCCTTTCCACAGAACAGCTGTTCTGTGAGGGTTGAAAGAGTGAAACAGATGCCACAGTGGTGTAACAGGAACCAACAAGACTTTTAGACTGTGTAACATGGGTCCATTTTAAAGAAGTCTGGATTACTTCTGCAACAGAGAAGGGCTATGAAAGTCTAGTGGGCCAAAAGAACTCCTGATCACCAAGTATCAGCTTTGGACCCTAGCAATGAAAGCAAAGACCATGGGGCCCAATTAGAAATGAAACCTGGTAGATCTAGTTACATGGTTATGTTTATAAATATATTTTTGCTTCCTTAAGTAGTTTTATGTGTGTAGATTAATATTTTTTTGTCGGTTTCATGTTTAATTTTGAAAATAAAGAGCTGTTTTTTGTTACTGTTCTATGTTTTGTTTGCAGCAAAACCATTTTGAAGTTGTTTGCATGAGCACATCTATTGTAGTTTTAATGTCACAGGGGTTCTAGGTATTGCAAAGTAGAGAATATTTACTGAGTGTGTTCAGGGCCTAAGACGGGGTCAGAACATAGTGAAAGATCTGTTGGCAGGAGAGTGATAGCACTGGCGATGAAGCCAAAATGTTAAATAAAAATCTAGGTCAAAAATAGCAAAGGCAAGTTCAAAAGTTCAAAAGGTTTTTTTAGAAAAAGATAGCACAGGTAAATTGAAAGTAACTCTGTCTCTACAGCAAAGAAGATGGTAGTATAAATGGCTCAGAATAAAATGACAACACCCCAAACTGTACTTTGTATTGTGAAAGTGACAAGAGAAATGGATTCCTAGAAACACAAAAAATCCTAGAAAATATTTTCAACTGATATAATTCCATACAATAAAAAAGGGTAAGAAATTATCAAACGGCAACTTCATAACAACAGGGTGTAACAAATAAATAGAGTGTACTCCTCAGTTAGTACTGAAACCTTTGAAACATATAGGGGCTTTGAACCACATTTTTTTTCTTGTCTGCTTGGTTCCTTTCTACCTTTATCAGTTTTACTTTTAAATTCACTTCAATTGACCAGGTATTCAAATAGCTGATTTTTAAAATGCCACATAAACCCTTTTTCCGGGTAGAGAGATTGGGTTGTGGCCCTCTGAGAAAACTGGTTAACAAAGGTAGATTTTTCTACGAATAATCTGATTATGTGGCCATGTAAACCCATAACCAGACTACTGTTAAGTATTTTGTAATCTGCGCATGTCCATTGCACTCTGTCAGCCTGTATTTGCTTTCAGAAGTCACAGGTAGAAGCGTCCACAAAATACTTTTTCAGAGGCAAACGTTCAGCGATCACATTATTCCTTTTCCTGATTGAAGTATTCTGTCTCAATATTTCAGAAATTGCTAAATTTATGTTGATGAGCTAAATGTACAGTGCTAAACTCAGCAACACAAAATCACCCGCGTTATGATTATTCTAGCAGCACTGGGTGTAAAGAAAGGAGCGCACTTTCTGGGTCCTTTGAAGGACTCAGTCGCACAGCCATGCATGAATAAGTGTACTTTGTGCATTCCAGTAACAGAAATCTATAAATATATCATTGATTTGACTAAACATATTTATTAAACACAAGAAAATTGTCACAAACAATGCTTATTTTCAAATTCACACTGGCAGATGATGGCATTTATCTCTTTTTTGCACAGTTTAATGAAATTGGAGCATTTTGACAAAGGAGAACTCCAGAAAATTACTTGCCCCATGTAAATGCGCATTTCTAAGAAACCAGTTTTCTGCCTTAACTGGGTTACTCACCATATCTTGGTTATACGTATGCATGAAAACACACTCTTTGTCTTCCCGGTTTTGACACTCTGCTCATTCAGATCTCATCTATGTCCTAAAAGTCATTTCCTGGCACAATTAATTTTCGCAAAAATCCTCGGAAAGCTTAGCTAACTATAAGAGTTAGAATCTCAAAATGTACATTCCCAACTGTTAGTGGGCAAAATGTAGTCTTATAAATGCAACAATGGCACCTCTTTAAAGAATGCAGCTGGTGAGCTGCATGGCATTTAATTTGCCTTTAAAGGCTCAGGGTACAGCAGTCACTAGTGGAAGATTTAGCCTTTCATCCAAAGTTTGAAGGAGAATTTGCGCTGAAGACTGATAGAAGATGGGAGCTGAAAAATGGAGAGTGTTTTGCTACTGTTCTTACGAGGTGGGCAAGTGTACAAGCTAATACACCAGGCAAATACTGCAGATATCTGTGAAGGACAGTTCAGTGTTCAATTGTGAAAACACAGTCAAGTCTCTTTAGTATTATTCTAGGCATGAAGAAATGCCAGGTGGGCACTCTTCTCTTACATTATTTCAATGCAGAACACCATCCCAAAGTAACCTCCATAAAAAGTACTACATAATATCCATTCTTATTATCACTGGGCAGGGCATTGCTCAGGATCACAGTGAATTTATAGGACAATTTGCATGTATATGAAGGTGATTTCACATTTACCCCAAAAGTTATTCTAAACAGGAGAATCAAGTAATAGATTCTGTGTAAGAAATCTACTCCATTACTGATCCCTTTGTAGCTTTTTTACTTTTAGCTAAAGTTATCATTTTCAAACATTTCTCCAAGTCTAAAGTCTACAGTGGAACTCACATGTGAATCACAAAATATGGAGGCCAGTGTATAAGCCAACAACAGCGAATCTATGGATTCCTTAAGAACCAGAAATAGTGGTGGCTGCTTGGAAAGTACGCCACCGGTTAAAAGAGCTTTAAAAGTGGTCCTCCGTTGGGAGTTCTAACTTATCTTGTCATGACTAACGCAGACTGTAGCCATTTAGACAGTACCTTCTAGTATCAGGAGTCCATTAACTGCTTTCCAAATTGTCAGCTTATTCTTTTGAGACGTGAAGCCAATTTTCTCAAGAGGAACAAAGTGATGTAAGGACAAAGGCTTTGAGCCAATTTTTAGCCTTTTGTTTCTAATCATAGTTGCATTCATGTAAACGGTTTGTTTCCAGTTGTGTAAACAACATGATGACATCTGTGTCTTAATTTTTCGTGTAGTGTAGGCCGCCTTTTATACGGCAAAAGTAAATAGTTCAAAACTTTACACGTGGAAGAGATAGATAATTTCAAATGCATCAGACCTTGACACACTAAATTTCTTGTGTGATGGTAAATTCCACCTAGTATACAGTATGTAGATTTCCATACTGTGCCTAGTCATAAAGTGCATTATAAAATAAAGACAATAAAAGCACTTATATAATTAAAAATTAAAGGAAAGTTTCACTAGCCTTGGGATGTGGGTTATGCTAAAATGAGTTTAGCATGGAAGCATGCAATTAATAGATGGCAGGAAGTGCATTTTTGTTTTCATTTTTGAAATCGTGGTGTTATCTAAAGCCTTCAGGCATTGCCTGCGGGAAGTGAAACACAAATGGCAAGGTACCAAGTGAAATGCTACGAGCATTAAAACCCCAAATTCTTGCTAATGGTTTTTCCACCTGCAAAAAAAAAATGTAATCAGTTAGGATAGTAATGGAAACCCCAGGTCCCTTTACAATAGATTCTGATTTAATCTATTTTTTTAAGCTTAGTGTGGGTATGCTTCCAATTTTAAAACAAAGGAAGGTGTTTCACTTTGCTCCCGCTATATAAAGCTCTTTGCCTCAGTGCTTGAGCAGTTCTTATGCTATTCTTCCCACAGTCTCCTTGCCAAGGCTACACAGTTTTTCCTGGCTGCAGTTCAGGAAAGTACTGTACAGTTTCGAGCAGTGGGATGGAAAGTTAAAGGACCCTTTTGCCTGGATACAATAAAACATACACAAACATTGCCTTGATATACAGGCAGTGATTCATCGCACTCATACAAAACCCTCCTTTATCAAGCCGAAGGAATCCCTGAAACTCTTATCAGATTAGAAATATGTTTCAGTTCTTCTGTGCTATTTTTGCATTGCCTCATGCTTTGAAATGTGCCCTGTTATTACTTTGGAATTTAAATAGGATAGCATGCATGCAAAATCATGTTTTATCACTTATTACTCTACACATTTAAGCAAAAGCAAAAATTTTATGGAAACCTTCAATTTTTTTTTTCAAAAACCACAATGACTCATTACAGAAAAAAAAAAGTATTTCAATAAATTTTCCACTTTACTTAGATGTACAGCCTAATAAATGATAAAGCCTGATTTGTATTAGGTTGTGATGTTAATGAGGGTTTCCTGGGTTGCTTCTAAAAGTCATAAGCTGTTTATTATTAGTTTCAAATTTCAAAGCGCTTAGCCAGTGTTGCTCATCACCACACATTGTAACTCAATGTAAAATGAACTGCTGAAAAAAGAATGCTGCAAACAGTGATGGGAAAACAGGAGTTATAGAGAAACCAAACTAATCTACTAAATAATACAACAATAAGATCAGTATGTGTCTCGTGTCCCTTAGAGCAAGATGAGTGTCCAGTTTGGCTTTGGTGTGATTAGTCAGTTTGACTTTGGTGATGTGATCGAAAAGGGAAGTGCAAGTGTTAGACACACAAGAGGAAGAAACAGCATAGGATATGGAAGATTATTCACGACAAAATCAAATGGCATCCAACGTGTTAACTAAGCTTAAATGAAATACATGTGCAAGGGGGCTATTTCATTTTGGCACGGTGTTATCGTGTCATGAGTAAAAGCATATCAACCAAATGATCAATCGCTTTTCACTACAGCGTGTCAGATTAAAATCTAATACAAAAGCACATTGCATTTTAATTCATTTCCTTATATTGCATGTCGTAACTAAAAGAAAAGCAGCTGCTTAGTAGTAACTCCCCATGTGCTGATTTTCGATTCAAGACCACACTTTAAACACACCAAAACTAAAAATAAACAAACGGCCAATCATCGGCAAAAGGCGGGGCAAAGCCATGAGAAATAAGCTGATACTGACATGGTGGTCAGGCCAAATACAGTAATTCTTTACAGAACAACAAGTAATGCAGAGTTCAGTTAGTCAGTCAGTCAGTCATTGTCTAACCCACTTTGTCCTGAACAAGGTTGCAGGGGTCTGCCTGAGTCTGTCCCAGCTAGCACAGAGCACAAGGCAGGAACAAACCCTGGACAGGGTAACAGTTAATTTCAGGGTGAACACACACATACACGCACACCCCAGCCATACACTAGGTCCAATTTAGCATTGCCAATTCATCTCACCTGCATGCCCATGGACTGTGGGAGGAAACTGGAAACACCAGGAGAAAACACAGGGAGAACATGCAAACTCTACGCAGGGGGAACCTGGGATGTGAACTCTGGGAAGTTCATGTATACTCAATTCAAACTGTGGAGGTTCCTTTCGCTAAATGTTGCTGGCTCCCAATAATTGCCCTATTCATTTTGCAACAGAAAGTCACTTTATGACTTTACTACAGGTACAAATAAAAGTATGTGTATAGCATATCTCAGCAGCATTCAGGAAGCACAGAACAAGTGTACCACCTCTACTCATTACGTTCACATTCAGTCTGGCTGCAGCATGAAAAAGGGCTTCACATCTCCTTTCATAAAGTCTCAGATCCAAAACAACAAACTGAGACGTAAAGCAATGCTATAAAAGAAATTTTGTGCAAAAACACAAATTCAGTGCTAAATTTAAAGAATAGGAAATTATCAAACAAGGAAAAATTGCTTGCTTCTTAACAATGCTTACTTGAGCAGATTGGATTTTGATCATTGTTAATACTAGTGGTACGCAAAACATTTCC
Organism: Polypterus bichir lapradei; assembly: GCA_026402145.1. NCBI lineage: Eukaryota > Metazoa > Chordata > Cladistia > Polypteriformes > Polypteridae > Polypterus > Polypterus bichir. Next base: position 43,963,484 of record JANRMT010062792.1, read on the forward strand.
TTTTAGTGTTTCATTTTATTTCATTCAGTTCACCAAAGTGATTTGAATCTTTGGATCCCTGATTCACTCACTTCAAAAACATCAACAAGCTACATTCTAGTTTACACTCTAGTATAGTATTATAACAGCTTTAACCTCTAAACAATATAAACAATATAAAAAGCAAGCAACAAAATAAGTAATTTACACATAGTAATAAAAATGATAATAATTATAATAATAATCCTTTTTATTTAATTCTGACAAATAAAATTTCACATAATCACAAATAATAATAATAATAACAGTACTCTTTTGAATTCTGGCAATGAATAAAAATTCATCAGTAAATAGAAAAAAAACAATCGTATAATTAGAACCTTAAAATAGGGCACACATCATGATAAAACTTTCTGTCTCCAATACACATATCATCGGTGAATTGAATTGAGATTTAATGCACTATAAGTCTTTTGTTTGCAGTTCATTACTCGGCTATGTGCATGAACTGATTCATTCGGTGAACTAGTTGAGCAGTTTATTCTTGGTTCAGTACATGAACTAATTCTTTCAGTGACATAGTTCAGTCTACTGAACTGCAAGTCTCTCTCTGCAGTTTGTGAACGAACTTGGTTCTCCAGATCAATAGGGGGCATACTGACTCATTCAGTCAGTCAGTGTATGTACTGCGACAGTAACAGTCATTTGGTAAGAATGGGAGGTGCTTGGTGTGACCTGCCAAGTAAGTTATTAGCTAGTTGTCATCATGACTGTTTTGCTGAAACAGTTTACTGATAGGCTAGTTCCCAAAGACAGCAGCCATTGATGTATAATTAAGATGATAGCTCCGGACTGTCATGGAATGCAATATATAAAATATAACATGCACTGCACATACCTCGAAAAGACTCGTTTTTAAAAGTCATTGTACCAGTAAGTTCATTCAGAGACCAAGACAAGTACAAAAGAACTAATTTGTTCAGTCGCTGAACGTCACTAGTTAATACCCAGCCTTCCTTCTTACATATGGCTAAGATGGAACATGAGCTGCTAGCTTAGTCATTCAAGTGAGAGGCCAGGCCTCTACAGAAATTTCTTCAGCTTGGTTGCCTGCTGTTGAATGAGCTCAAAATGTCCGTGTGAGTGAAAGCTGACGTTTCTAACATTTCCTATGAGAGATGTGAGTGTTTGAAGCTCTTCCACTTTCCTCACAAATGAGGTTTAGGAGCCTGTGCCTCAGGTGGAAGCAGGATTTACTTGATTCTTCTTTTGCTTGTTCCAATGGCCAACCTTGAAAAAAAGAAAAAAATACATTTACTGTGTACACTCCCAGTTGTAATATTTTAAACACCAATGAATGCAGATATGCTTTTAGTTTTTCAAATTTAAGGGACTCATGTCAAGTTTTGAACAAGCTAGAACATATCAAATATCAAGTTCTTATTCTTTAGCTGACAGGTTCAGTGCTTTAGTTTGCTGGTGCTGGCTAAGAATGGCAAAGGATGCGGATCAATTTCCTGTTGAAGTATAAATCTGTTCACTGCCTTTGTTTGCTTCAGTACGTATAGAATTCCAGGGGTCTCTGGAGGAAAATTTTACCAGTTCCATTTTTCTTGATTGAAATATATCTGCCTACATCTATGTTGTAAAAAGGAAGTTATTCTGGCACGACAGGGCATCTGTATGAATAGATACTGGCACAAGTAATAATGCATATTGCATTTTATTGTTATAATGATATACAAACAATAACAATGAGAGTGTCGACCTTTCTGCACAGTGAAGTTGTGTTGCTAACATATGATAAGAAAAATTGATTAGGCTTGTTTCCATTATGTAGCCTTTTAGTTCAACAGAAACAATAATCAGCTGAAAAGAATTTAATGCTTTTGCAGAGGTCTGTGAGCAAAGTGAAAGTGTCTATTACAGATGCATTTATTTCATGGTCATACTGCATTAGAGGAAAAAAGTGATAAGCTTCCATGCAATCTTTAAATCGGATTGTAACATAAATGGTTTTATAATAGCATCAAAGTCAGTCAGTCATTTTCTAACCCACTGAGTCCTAAACAGGTTTGTAGGGGGTGCCAGAGCCTATCCCAGCTAGCATAGGTTGCAAGGCAGGAACACACCCTGGATAGGGTGCCAGTCCATCATAGGATGAACACACACACCCTAACATCACACTAGTACCAATTTTGGCTCGCTAATCCACCTAACCTGCATGTCTTTGGACTGTGGGAGGAAACTGGAGCCCCCATTTGAAACCCACACAGACACAAGCAGAACATACAAATTCCACACAGAGAGGACCTGGGACGCGAACCCTTGTGTCCTTATTGTGAGGCAGCTGTGTTACCACCGTGCCACTGTGCTGCCAATATCAAAGTATAAGCTGAAGTGTTAAAATGGTAGCAAAAGTTTATGGCCTCACTTTTTTGGATTTAGATAAAAGGTGGTCTGTTGTGAATTAGTTGTAAAATCTGTTCATACAAAGATAAAGGATATTTACAGTGTATTTGTGTTGAAGGTATTTTTTATGTAGATGCTACACACCTGTTTAGGCAAGTAATATAAACAAGACATGTAGTGAGTAAACTTAGGAAATCTACACATAACATCCAGTCTGAAAGGATAGGAAATACTGAGAATATAGCAAGAATAGGACACACTGGATCATCTTGAAAATGGATAGAGTACTTGAAAGGCAGCCCAGTGCAGAAATGTGCTATCGACAAAATTACTTTAAAACTTGTTTAAACCAGTTCAGGTTTGCATGGGACTGGAACCTCTCATCACATTCACATATCCTCTGGTGAGGACAACTTACAGTTGGCAGTTTGACCAAACTTGCCTTGGGAGGACATGCAGACCCTAACCCTAACCATACAGACAGCCACTGGACATACGATTTGAACCCCAAAACCTCTGTATTTATGAGGCAGAATTCTAATCTGCCTACCATTATGCCACCCAAAAATTAACATAGATAATAAATACAAAATAACTGACTCTGACATTTCAGAATCTAACTCAAAACAACGTTTATGAGTATACTGTCACATTTCCGTTCTGAATACATCGTACTGAGGGAATTATAACGGGAAATTAAACATTTATGTATTCTGTTTTTATTCATAAAAGAAATGGAGAAATACTCTTGACATAAGTACACTTCTTACTCTGAAATTTGAAAGTAAATCTTAAGGAAGTGAAGCAATATAAAGGAACTGCAAAATTCTTAAAAGCAATGACAATATTTATCCATCAGACTTGTTTCTGCTGAATGGTGGCTCATATGTTGGAAGATAATTGCAAAAACTGCAGGTTGAACAACGGCCTTCTAGCAACTTACTATAACTGATATTCATGTAGGAAATGGAAAAAAGTTGTGAGTTTTACTATTAAAATAACACTCTTTTAATGAAAATGTTCTGTGATTGATAAAAATATTCTCTTTTTTAAACATTGAAAATGTTCCTCAAATGTATGTTCTTAAATAAAGTGCACAACATTAAAACTGCTTTATGTTTTATAGCAAACTTAACTAAACCTGAGTGATCTGATTATTCAATCAGTGTCAACCTAAGATGATTTTTATGTAAATTATGCCATGCATTATAGGTATAAACCTGTTGGAGCAGTGTTGGCCTGCACTCAGTGAAGAGCGCTACACAAACAGAAGTTCAAATTAAGATAAGATAAAATACTTGCACAGTAATAACAATTTGGCTTTGTGTGAATGGAGATAAAAAAAACTGATGATGCATCATTCAAAAACCTAAAGAAGAAGTGTCAAAGTGAAATCATGGAGAGCTGCAGTGTTTTCTCTACTGCCACTTTCTTAGTTAGTAATTAATTACTGCTGACAATAATTTTATTTGACTTTTTAAGAATCAGAAACGTTGATTCTTTTTTGAAGGAAAAAGTGAAGGACTGAGAAATGCCGATCTTCTCTAGTCTTCAAAATGTTTTGATAGTGTTGTAAGAAAAGAGAAAAACAACAGCTTTCGCAATGTCTGTTGCTACAGACAGAGCATTAAAAGGCCGTAGAATGAAATAATGTGTTTCAGTACCAATGAGAAATGGCTTCTAATGAAGAATTTAGAGATAAAACAGTGGCCCTCCAGGAACAGAGTTTGAAACATTGGATTTAAATGGCTCAGTTTGCATGTCATTATTGCTTGGAGTTTGGTTTAAAAAATAATATGGCAATTAAAAATGAAGGTAAAAGACAACCATCCTTTTAGCAGCAGTAATTGTCTAGTAATTAATAAAGTGATTGGAACAAAAATCTGCAACTACTGCAGCCACCCAGGATCTGACTTAAACACCCCTGGCCTAAACCATTATGAACTTTGTTCATAGTATAAAGAATATAATTGAATTAATTTCAAAATACTGCTCTGATCCAAAAATACTTTACAGTATTTTCGCTTCTGGATAATGAACAATACTTTTGTTTCCTCATCCTGTTTCCTATGTTTGTCACCATGGCTACTCTCTCCCAGTATGGATATTTGAATCAACTTTTTGTACGTGACTTCTTTCACTCACTATGCAAAAATTGTACCACTTTGTTGTCCACTCTTGTGCGTCGGTTTTTATTGTGTGGAAGGCAACATCAGAGGGTTACACCTTGTAAGCAAACCATCCTAAGCAAGGGGATTGTCAGAATGGGTCAGAGAGTTGACATTTTCAGCAAGGATGATTCACTTGAGGTAGAGTATGAACTGAAGGAGCAGTGATAAAAAAAATAACAAAAACGTTTCCAAGAATTGCTGCATTGAGATTTTATATAGTATACTACTATTTCCATCTTTGTTTTTTTCCAAAATACTGAAATCATGTTAATCCTACCTACTATACCAGATTTAAAAAAACATTTTTATTTGTGAATAGTGGGAAATGTGTTATATAAACAATACTGGGAGACTTATGCTTACACTTTGGGACATGCATCACTATCTATCCATCCATCCATTATCCAACCCGCTATATCCCAACTACAGGGTCACGGGGGTCATCCATCCATCCATTATCCAACCCGCTGAATCCAAACACAGGGTCACAGGGGTCAGCTGGAGCCAATTCCAGCCAACACAGGGCGCAAGGCAGGAAACAAACCCTGGGCAGGGTACCAGCCCACCGCATGGCACACACACAAACACCCATACACCAAGGAAAATTTAGAATTGCCAATGCACCTAACCTGCATGTCTTTGGACTGTGGGAGGAAACCAGAGCATCCAGAGGAAACCCATGCAGGCACGAGGAGAACATGAAAACTCCATGCAGGGAGGACCCAGGAAGCGAACCCAAGTCCCCTAACTGCGAGGCAGCAGCGCTACCCTCTGCGCCACCCATCACTATCTGTTACCTCCTTATTTGTATCTTGAACACATTTCCATCAAAGGCTAGGCCCTACTTTTAAACAGCAATAAATGCTCACTTGCCTTCTTTCTGTTTAGGTAGGCAGGTTTAATCTTGTGGTTTCTGCATTGAGCTAATACTGGCAGGATGTGCTCAAAATCCACACAACACTGTACTGTACTAAGGGGTTAAGAAAATGGATAGGTTTATAGTAAGCTGCTGTCAGTAAAATTTTGCATTGAGGAATAATTGTGGAACTGAAAGTATGGAGCTTGCATACAAACCTTCATCACACCTGTAGTCCTGGATAACATCAAGGAAGCAGAATGACATGCTGTTTAAATGAGTCACATTTTTAGTTATTTGTTATTTAATTTCATCCTGCGACTGACTCCATTCTTGTAGTTAATGCAGACTTGGTTGTTCTGTAACCCTGCATAGTCCAAGATAGGAAAATTCTGCTGAACCTGGTAGACAATGTCTTATTTCTGAAGGTTCATAGGCGATTTGAAATACAGCCCACTGCTGCTTTCTGTCTTGATTCTTCACTATTTTATGTTACAACATATTTAGGTAAAACTCTGCATGAGCACAAAAAGTATGCAGTATTTGAGTTTTGTTAAAGAATTTCAAAGAAGACTTAATCAGACAGAAGTATAATCACTATTAATGTGTTAAAGACTCTGCAATTCTGCATTGCGCCACTTACTGTATTTTCATGAGACATTTAAATGTTTTTATAATGTGCAGAAGAAAATTAATATAAATTATGGTTTCAGTTTATCTATCAGAGGAGAATTTTTTATTCACATCACATCCTCTTTCCTTCATAGTTAAATAACATAAATAGGTGATGGACTGGAAGGGGGGAAAGTGGTGTGCCCAGCAGCCTCATGGATCTCATTACATTGGCTTGAATCTTGTCCCTGATCCCCATTTGAATGGAGTCTGTTCATTCTCACTTTCTTTTTTTAGGTTTTTCTACCACATCCCAAAGACATTCATGTTAGTTAAAGAGGTAATCCTAAAATATTCTTCTGTAGATTTGAAAATGTTCATTTGTGGGCCCTATGATGATCCGGAATTCTTTCCAGGGTTGGGCCCTGCTTTGCACCCAGTGTTTCCATGTCAGGTGCCATGTGTATTTGAATTTGTCTGACAACAATATGTGACTGTGTTAAGTGGATTAGCAGTATCAGCAAAATTCTGTCAATGTATCGAAAATATTTAAAAAACAATGTGCTACCAACTTTAAATTTAAAAACACAATACTTAATTATCGTGTCAGTTTGAAACTTAAGAAAATTTTGCTTAGCTTTTATGTTTTAATAAAATGTAATACTTTGCATTGCTCAATCATAAATAATCTATCTCTTTGGTGCTATATACTACCTCTATACCAGTGTCTAAAATGCATCAGCTCTCACTTTCATCTCAAAAAGGAACAGTAACCATTATTTTACAAATTTTGTTTAACTACTGTTATAATAGTTTTAAAAAAGATTTTTTTCTGAATAATAAAATAGTCACACCTCTTTAGCTAACAATGCACTCATACACTGTACGTTCATAGTAGCATCAATTTGAAGTTAGAGGTCTATTTACTCTTTATTTAATATTAAAGTTTTGATAATAGCAGTTACAAATGGATTATCTGTGCAGAAATAGAAATTTTGTGTTTACATGGAAACAACAGAATGTAAATTGTAAAGATAAAGAAATCAACAAAGTGGATAACTGCACAGATAACAGATTTCTTGCACTTATGTAGTCCACTAATGATACAGGCAGGTCCATAAGTATTTGGACAGTGACACAATTTTGGCTCTGTACACCACCACAATGGATTGGAAATAAAGCAATCAAGATGTAATTTAAGAGTATACTTTCAGCTTTAATTCAAGGGATTTAACAAAAATATTGTATAAGTTGTTTAGAAAAGTGAGATATTTTCAGAGGTTCAAAAGTATTTGGAAAAACTAACATAATCATGAATATAAAGATTACTTACTTGGTTGAAAATCCTTTGCTGTCAATGACTGCCTGAAGTCCTGAACCCAAGGTCATTTCCAAGTGCTGGGTTTCCACCCTAGTGATGCTTTGCCAGGCCTTTACTGCAGCTGTTTTCAGGTGCTGCTTGATCGTTGGACTTTCTGCCATCAGTTTTGTCTTCAACAAGTGAAATGCATGACCACTAGGGTTGATGTCAATTGATTACTTGGTCATTGAAGAATATTCCACTTCTTTGCCTTGAAAAGCATTTGGCTTGCCTTCGCGGTATGTTTTGGCTCATTGTCCATTGTCCTATCAGCTTTGAAGTATTTGTCTGAATCTGAGCAGATAGTATAGCCCTTATACAGTTCTGAGGTCATCCTGCTACTTCTGCCAGCAGTCATATCATCAATAAACACTAGTGACCGACTTCCATTGGCAGTCAGGCATGATCTTAACATTAAACTGCCTCCACCATTTTTCACAGATGATGTAGTATGCATTGGATCAAGAGATGTTTCTCCTCTTCTCCATACTCTTCTCTTGCCAGTATACTGGTGCATATTGATCTTAGCTTTATTTGTCTAAAGAAAGTTGTTCCAGAATTGGACAGGATTTAAAAAAAACATTTTCTGGCAAAGTCTAATCTGTGCTCGAGGTTTACCAATGGTTTGCACCTTGTGGTAACCCCCTTGTCTTTACTCTCATGACGTCTCCTCGATTGTAGACTTTTATCAATTATAGGTCTACGTGCGGGAGAGTGTTCTTGATTTGGCTAAATGTTATGAAGGGGTTCTTCTTCACCAAGGACGGAATTCTGCAGTCATCTTGAACAGTTGTCTTCTGTGGTTTCCCAGACCTCCTTGTGTTGCTGAGTTCACCAGTGTGTTGCTTCTTTTTAAGAATGTACTGGATGGCTGATTTGAGCACTCCTGGTGTTTCTGCAATCTCCCTGAAGGGTTTGTTTTGTTTTCTCAGCCTAACAGTGGACTGTTTTTACTTGCATAGAAAGCTCTTTGGACCTCTTATTGAGAGTTCAGAATGACAGTTTCCAAATGCAAATCCCACATTTGGAATCAATTCCAGACCTTTTACCTGCTTAATAGTTAATGAAATAATGAAGGAACTGCATCAACCTGTCTATGGAACAGGTTGTCAGTCAAATGTCCACTTTTGAGCTCCTCAGGAGAAAATTTCATTTTTATAGAAGTTCTTTAAATAAATACACACATAAATAGGTAGGTAAACAATCAAATAAATAAATATGCATACGCTATGGTCTAATATCACACCAGAATCTTTAAAAAGCAATACAATTAAAAGGACAGAAAAGGCCATCACAGTCCCAGTGATGCATTACGTATGTGTATTGCTGTTAGTATAAAGGTGCCCCAGTAGTGTTTCTTAACACACTTTTCATGATTAATTTGTTGGCAGAAAGTACTCAGTGTGTTAGAGAGAGGATTTGCAGCATAGTTGATGATAGCACTCAGTTTTGTTTCATTCATCTCCTTCGCTACTATCTCCAATTGGTCCAGAGTGTGTCCTTTAACTAAGCTTGTCCTTTTAATTTGTTTGCTCATTCGGTGAGTCTTTTTTGAAATTAATTTACCAGCCCAGCGCATCACAGAGTAGAAAATTACACTGGCCATCACAGAGTTGTAAAAGATATGAAGGACGTCACTTCTCGCATTAAAGGAAAGCACTCCCCTAAGGTAAAAGCACCTTCTCTGCCCTTTCTTATATAGTTCCTCTGTGTTCCTAGACCAGTCCAACCTGTTATTAATGTGGACCCTCAAGTACATGCAGGAGTGAACCACCTGTACATCCACCCCCTGAATAGTGAGGCTCTTCAGCGCAGAAGAAGTCAATAATCAGTTCCTCTGTTTTACTGTTGTTAATGAAATGTCAGGTACATAAATGACAAAGAAACTGAAAACAGAATTACCATTTTAACAGGGATTAAGTTTATCCCGGAAGGCTAGCAATAGAAAAAATCATATACTTACATGAAAATACAGCTTAATCTTTACTAAAATTGTTTATTGTGTCAGTTTTGTTTTCCAAAGCATGTGCTTTTAAAAATACAAAGTGTGGACACTAGCATATGTTGCATTTTAAATTCTTTACAGTCCATAATAAACAGGTAAGATAAGTTGTAAGGACAGGTACGTTTTTGACAGGCTTGCAAAAATAGGTTGGTTTCTATAAGTATACAGTTTAAGAAATGTTTTAATGAGACAGATCATTATGACCAATACACTTGGTCAATCTCTATTTGTCTAACTCAGAGTCACAGTCCCTGAGACTCCCATCTGCTTTACTATTACTTGAATCTGCTGACTTGTTTCATCAATATATTGAAACTATAGTAAAAGTTGATTTTGATTTTTCTTGCTGTAAATGTCTAGGGATAAAAATTATTAGCAATCAAGGGAAAAATAAACAGACTTTGGCAACAGAGTGCAAGAAGCTCCCTACTTGTCTCTCTAAAAGATTTTTGAACCTCTCTTGCATGCCACACCACAAAGAATGAACTAAAAATTGCAATTATGTTTTAGGACTGTGTTTTACACTGGGACAATACTGTGTGCAAAATGACCTCTTTTTATAGTCATTTTCCTGTTTTAAAACCACAGAAAAAGACCCCCGCTTTAGATGTAATCTTTCACTAGGCTAGAGTCTAAGTTTGGAGTTACAATTCACATGTCAAATGGCTACTGCAATTAGAAAAGTGTCTGTATGTTTTTTAGCTATAAACTTAATTTGCTGATCATGTGTTCGTGACTTAAAAGAGTCATGGTCTTCAGTTCACTGTTGCCATTCAGGTAGTCTCCTATGCTCAAATCGATTTTCCACACCTGTTTGACCCTTGCGTTTATCAGCATAAGAAATAGTTTGAAAAATAATAAATGTAAACATTTTTTTCACACCTTACTGACAAATGGCTGTTTTCTCTGTCATTGCGTTAGTAGTCTGGACAAATATTTGTTGTTAAAACAAACACCACGTAAGCAGCCTAAGCTCATGTGTGCTTTACGACACTTTGAGAGTGTGAAGGGTTTGGACAATTTCTAAACTCAATCCATTACTACAGTATAATTTTAAAACCCAGTACTTTGAATAATTCTTTACATTTTATTACTGACTACTTTAAAAGGCCCCTTGTGATGGTAATTACTGTCACGTGACATAGTTTGTGGTTCAGTTTCTGTTGGTAAACACAGACAATCTCCTTGTAGTCTTTGTGCTGTTTTTCTTTTTATCCCCCCTCATCCTAAAGACGAGCATTTTAGGGTATTTGAGCCTTTGTGTTCTCCTTTTCTGCACATCATCTTACTCTCACAGTCCAAATAACTGCACATCAACCAGACATACCATGTACATACTGTTGGTGTGCCTCGAAGTGGACTGGTGTTCCACCCAGGGTTGATTCCTGCCTTATGCTAGATACTGCTTCAATAGCCTTTCACTTCTGTGATCCTGTAATGGACAAAAATGAGTAATAGCTAATTTAATACTTTTTATTCCAGGCCAACTTCACATGAACAAGAAAATAATAACCTAAATAACTACTTTGACCAGGGATTGTACATTTTGGTACACTCTAAATAGTTTCTTAAAGGTAAGGGTGAGGGGCAAACATTTTTCATACGGGAACAAATCTTGAATGGCTTACTTGCATATATTGGTGCAATGTATGGCTTCAGACTGACAGCAGATCTACTATTAGCCATTTAATTACCTTGGAGTGCCCATACTGTAACTGCAACACTTTGTGTTTCTTGTAAATAATTTTATTGAAATGGGAATTATTAGGTCATCAATTAAACAGTAACTAGTGATTACAGGTGAAAAGGTCATGGTTACCTAATAGAAACTGAAGGAATGGTACTAAAATACTTAACACAATAATCTGAGGGCTTTATGCTTGGTACAGGGCTGTGAATATTTCAATGAAGATCCATCCATCCACTATCCAACTCGCTATATCCTAACTACAGGGTCATGGGGGTCTGCTGGAACCAATCCCAGTCAGGGCACAAGGTAGGAAACAAACCCCGGGCAGGGCACCAGCCAACCGCAGGGCACACACACACACCAAGCACACATTAAGGACAATTTAGGATCGCCAATGCACCTAACCTGCATGTCTTTGGAGTGTGGGAGGAAACCCACGCAGACACGGGGAGAACATGCAAACTCCATTGCAGGGAGGACCCGGGAAGAGAACCCGGGTCTCCAAACTGCGAGGCAGCAAAACCTCTTGTAGTTCTATGTAACTGGAAGTCTTGAAGTCCTAAGCACATTAAGTGAGTTATTATGTGGCAGTAGTGAGTTTCAAATCTGGTTAAACTGGTACTAACATGTCAAAAGTTTTTAACCGTTAGACTCTTACAGCCATAAATATAAAGTGCTTTAACTAAGCTCTTACTCTTTAGAGAAAAAAATCGAGGCAGAAACAGCAGAGACAATTCTCAACCTAATCAATGATTGTATGCACTCACTCATCGGAGGTAATTCAAAATGGAGTGACACCCTTTAAGGTGTTTGTGTGAGTACAGATGGATCAAGAGTGCAGTCCTTGAGCCAAAGACCTTGGGACACTGGGGGCAAGACAGTTCAGGTGGGAGTTTTCTCTGTTTTGTCTGTGTCATCAGAGAGGTGGTGTAGTATGCAGCAAATATAACTTGTGAATGTTTGGGGCACCAGAGAGCCCCAAGCCACAACACGAATACACTAAGCCAGTCAAATAAACAGATGTTTTATTACAATACCTCACAAATGATGCATAAAAACACAATTATCTCTCCTCCAATTCACCTCTTTTCTCTCCACTGCACTGCCCTCCTCCAGCTGAGTGTTGCTTGTCTTCCTCACATCTCCAACTTGCCTGGACAAGGCAGTGCAGTCCCTTTTACTGAGGACTTGGGAGTACTTCTGGTGCCACGGCTGATGCCCATTGGAAGTACTTTCGGATCACATGGAAGTCCCACATAACAGGGGGTACATTTCCCTGCAACACCCTTTTGTGGTACCCACGAACCCAAACAGGGCTGCGCTGCCGGACTACAATTTCCATGCCCTCCCTGCTGGCCACCAATATTGAGGGCCACTGCCATCTAGTGACTGGGAGAAATAAACACCCCCCCCAGAAACAGTCCTTCTCTGTTCTCCTCTTTTATCCCAGCCAGGGAAGGTGCTATATGTCTAGTCAGGATGCCTGTCCATTTGTCTGGGATTTCCCATCCGTGTAAGGAACCATCTTTTCTGGCTGGGATGCCCGTCCATCCATTAGGAAAGCCTTGTCTGGTTGTGACATCCTTATCTCTCTCGGCCGGGATTCTGTACACTCGGGGTCTCCCGTTCACGTAAGGTTTCTTCCCTATTCCTTGTTGGTATGCCCATCCATCCCGTGTGGCACATACAAACTATTAATTAGTGCAGTGGTTCTCAAACTGTGGGTCGCAAAGTAACAAAAAAGTAGGGTGCGAAGATGTGAAAAAAAAAAGAATTCAAAATATGAAAAATACATCTATTGAAACCAAAACAAATGAACTTAAACTACATTCTGATACTAGAAAAATACATATAGAGTAAGATAAATGTCGATAAAAGTTAAGTAGGTATAATAAAATATGCATCTATACTAATAAAAGGCAAAGCCCTCACTGACTGACTGACTGACTGACTGACTGACTCACTGACTCACTCACTCACTCACTGACTCATCACTAATTCTCCAACTTCCCGTGTAGGTAGAAGGCTGAAATTTGGCAGGCTTATTCCTTACAGCTCACTTACAAAAGTTAAGCAGGTTTCATTTCGAAATTCTACACGTAACGGTCATAACGGTCGATAACGGTTGACAACGTCCGCCATGTTGAACTTTCTTATTTATGGCACAATCTTCACGAAATTTGGTAGGCGGCTTCCCTGCGCTGACCGAAACCGATGTATGTACTTATTTCGATGGTATGACGCCACTGTCGGCCGCCATATTGAACTTTCCAACGTCACTAATTTTCCAACTTCCCGTGTAGGTAGAAGGCTGACCCCATCTTCACGAAATTTGGTAGGTGGCTTCCCTGCACTAACCAAAACCGATGTACGTACTTATTTCGGTGGTATGACGCCACTGTCGGCCGCCATATTAAATTTTCCAAACATCACTAATTCTCCAACTTCCCGTGTAGGTAGAAGGCTGAAATTTGGCAGGCTTATTCCTTACAGCTTACTTACAAAAGTTAAGCAGGTTTCATTTCGAAATTCTACGCGTAACGGTCATAACAGTCAACAATGTCTGCCATGTTGAACTTTCTTATTCACAGCCCCATCTTCACGAAATTTGGTAGGCGGCTTCCCTGCGCTAACCGAAACCAATGTACATACTTATTTCGGTGGTATGATGCCACTGTCAGCCGCCATATTGAACTTTCCAACGTCACTAATTCTCCAACTTCCCGTGTAGGTAGAAGGCTGAAATTTGGCTGGCTCATTCCTTACAGCTTACTTACAAAAGTTAAGCAGATTTCATTTTGAAATTCTACACGTAACAGTCATAACGGTCGATAACGGTCGACAACGTCCTCCATGTTGAACTTTCTTATTTATGGCCCCATCTTCACAAAATTTGGTAGGCGGATTCCCTGCGCTAACCAAAACCGATGTATGTACTTATTTCGATGGTATGACGCCACTTTTGGCTGCCATATTGAACTTTCCAATGTCACTAATTTTCACAATGTCCGCCATGTTAAACTTTCTTATTTATGGCCCCATCTTCACGAAATTTGGTAGGCGGCTTCCCTGCGCTAACCGAAACCAATGTACATACTTATTTCGGTGGTGTGACGCCACTGTCAGCCGCCATATTGAACTTTCCAATGTCACTAATTCTCCAACTTCCCGTGTAGGTAGAAGGCTGAAATTTGGTACTTATTTCGGTGATATGATGCCACTGTCGGCCACCATATTGAACTTTTCAACAGTCTTTGTTACTTATGGGCCCATCTTCAAGAAATTTGGTACGTGGGTTCCCAACGCTAACTGAATCCTACTTATGTACATATATACGTCCATAGCCTGCAGGTCCCCCATCCCAACGCCTCCCACGTTGTTGGCTGCCTGCCTATATAAGGCCGTCTGTCGCTCCAGTCTCTACATTCCCTTCCTTGCTTCGCCACGGTATTCACGTCTCCCTGCTGATAACTACAGCCTTTTTTTATTTAATCCACGGCTTCTCCGCTGTTTTATTGTTCATTTATTAGGATTATAGTTATTGTGTAGGTATTTTAGACTTACTTTACATTGTTCAGGTACCCATTTCCTTTATCATTCCAACCTTACCCCCATTAACATGTCTATCGAGGTGATCACCATCGATCAAAGAATTGTCACTTACCAAGTGGTTTCCATGCCCGGAGATGGCACCTGCCTTTTCCATTCTCTTTGTTACATATTGCAAGGCCATATCAGGCTCACTATTGATATCAGGGGGAACATTGTGTCTTATGTATTGAATGACTGGGACAGGTTCAAGGTGTGGACTGATGACGGTACAGGAGATAATTATACTACACAGGAGCACTAGAAGAGTGAAATGCTTAAGTGTACCGAAATGGCCAAATATTTTACACCTTTGGACAACCGCCAATGCCTCTTAAACATCTTAGATTCACAGGTGACGATTTCAGTAGTGGACACTTTGATGTTTAGAAATGTTTAAACTCTCAAAAGCTGGATGTGAAGTTATCAATAAAACTGGTTGTATACTTACAATGCTTGACAGATGCCGAATGTCTCTTCAACACAAGTCCTACAAATACTGTCGTAACTGAAACAAACCATGAAACTCAAACCGATTATGACAGCAGCAATCCAAGCTGTGAGATTTGAAACAAGATTACTATTCACATGGCCAACTGTACGTTGCATGCTCAAGAGTAAGCTCAGCGCACAGCTACAGCTTAGTCATATTACAACTGGAGGGCTGAACTGACAACGTGGCATACAAAGAGATCCTTAACAAATAATTATTGGTATATTTTCCCTCAGTTTACAAAGGTTTAATTTTCTTCTTAATAAAAATTTTAAGGAAGAGCTTCGCCGCTGCGAAGCGCGGGTATTTTGCTAGTCTATGATATATCATTAATTAGAAATGAACAAATTGGTATTAGTGGGCTCCTTTCAAAAAAATGTTAGGGGGGCGCGATTAAAACTGTTATGAAAACTCGGGTCAGAAATGAATGGTTTATTATTTCCCGTATGCAGTGAGATTAAATTACCTGTATAGGTATTAGAGGGAAGATACAGTTAGGCAGTCATTTGTGCTGCTACCTCATCACCTCCATTATGTTTGAATCTCAGCCCAGGCTGTGTGTGTGTTTCGTGTGCATGTGTGGGTTCTTCTCAAGACTTGGTCCCTGTTTACTCCTAATGCTTCTAGGGTATACATGCCAGAACTGAATTAACCAGGCAATTGTTGCCGTTATGTGGCACATTTCAGAAAACATGCAATGTAAGGGTACCACAGTTACCTATTTCTCGATATACTCTACAAATATTTTTTACCATTAGCCATTCATCAAGAAGACTAGTATATACTTTTGAAAAAAAAATGTATCTAATCATTTGCTTTAAAGCTATTACTACAGTACATAGAAGGCTTTTTCAGTTTATTTCCTTAAGGCTTTTCCACATCTGCTCAGAATTTGCCTTTCTGAAATTAAATTTAACAGATTTAAGTTTTTGCCGAACTGCACTGCCAAGAGACTGCAAAACTAATTATATTATGCTCACTGATCCCCATGGCTCAATGACCCTTGTATTCTTAAGTCATAGAAGTTTTCCCACTGGCTGCTACTTTCAATGTTTTAGTAATAAACTTATTATTTCTTTCAATTAATTTACTGTGATCCACGTTTTATTGGATTTTCTTAATTTATATAGTAATAATTAAAGTCCTCCAATACAATACCATCGCCATCCAAACATGATTTTAACACTATTATAATGGGGATTACTGTCAAAGCTGTTGTAGCTTATAACAAACTCTTAATGCCATTGATGGATCCTTTCAGCCTTTTTTTGGGCCAAATTATCTTTAACAGGGCCGGTGTTAGTGATAGTGTGGCAGGCCTGTGATAACTCACTTTTTGTCAATGCTTTAATTTAGCTTATACAAAAATTTATTGGTTTCAGATAGATAAAAGTGGCAATCTGCATGCAAGTAACATCTATCTATCTATCTATCTATCTATCTATCTATCTATCTATCTATCTATCTATCTATCTATCTAT
>JANRMT010062792.1:43980140-43994122 GCA_026402145.1 Polypterus bichir lapradei
TATCTATCTATCTATCTATCTATCTATCTATCTATCTATCTATCTATATATTTCATGATCCCTGAACGCCATCCAGGCAGGATCAGAATGAGGTAGAAATTAACAGAAGCTGCCCCACAATCTACTGATATGAGTGCCAATGCCCTCAACTCTTTTCCAAAATGGAGGAATGAGAAAGGTGGTTGTGCAGGACGGCTGAGATCTTTAATCATCCTGTTTGCTTTTCTGATGCAGTAAGTGTTATATAGAATGTGAACTGAATGCTTCTTTGTGCCAATCACATCTGTGCAGCCTTCACCAAAACCTGCAATGATTTGCAATCTTCAGCTGAGCATGTGCCGATTTAGGATGTGATGCTGCCAGTGAGGAAGGACTCCAATGTGTGCCTGTAGATGTAAGTGAGAACAGATGGTGAAATGCAATATAAGTAGAGGTGCTGGTGTACCTTCTTTACTGGAGAGGAAATGGGTTGTGCCCACTGCCTTTCTTTAACAATGGTCACACTAAGAAAATTAAAGTTACTCATCCTTTCAATGGCATCCCATCCAATGTAGATGCCAGTGTGGTCTGCCATATGCTTCTTAATTCTATGCCTAGCGCCTGGGTTTTGCTGATATTAAGGGTGAGATTAAAATCCTGGTACTTCTGTGTCAGCAGGAAGCCCTCTTCTCTGTAAGATGTCCCATCATTGTTGGTCATCAGGCCTATGATGATGGTATCAAATTTAATATTGGAGTTGGAGCTACAGTATGTTTGGCCACTTAGTCAGAGGACAAAAAAGGTGTAACTCTTCATGGAATACGTGTGCATGTTCCCATGCTCAAACTGCTACACAGGCTAATTTACATTTACAAATTAACCTAATTTTCATGGTTTTGGGATGCGTACAGAAACTGCAGTACTTGGAAAAAGTCCATGTGGAAACAAGTTGGGTACACAGGTTCTACAAGGAGAGTGAGAAGTCTAGTGGGTAAGGCTTTAAACTTTAAACTCCAAAGGTGACATTTGTTACTTACGGTGTAATCTCAGGCAAGTCACATAACTGCATTTGACAGTGATGATCCTATAAACCTGTAACCTGCCTGTGATCCACTTGTAAAGCATATTTTTATACATTTGGACTATATCTTTTGTTGTAAAATATCTTTGGGATTATATTCATAATAGAATGTTGGTTAATGGAAAATTAAGGTTGCTGAGAAAGATAACCATATTAAACCCTGGAGCTGTCAGTCTGTTGTGCTAACTGCATCACTGCTTTTAAACAATTATATCTTTCCTAACCTGCATCTAATATTTCTAATGTAGGCTATAGCTCCCCACAACCCTGAACTGGTTTAAGTGGGTTTGCAAATGTACAACGTAAGAATGGTTTAACTTGGTCCAATGCCTGTTATGAGAACATCAGGACTAAGGCTGTAAAAAGCCCTTGACAAGGCATTGAAGAGCTAATCCATGCACATTTCATGGTGACAATTTAGAATTTCCAGTTCCTAATACAGTATGTAGGTTTTTAGAATATGGAAGCAAAACCAGAGTATCTGGGAACAAAACCTCTCAGATATGGAAAGAATGTGGAAACTCCAAGAATAGAGTAAGTAGAACAGGATTGGACTAAGGAGGCTGGGTCCATACACTGTTATAACATTTATTTATATCAGTGACAAAGATTTATTTGCATTGAAATAAAGAGATCAGAGAGTCAGCATTTAAATTCTGCCAAGTATTCAGTATAGTTTAGCACCTGCCTTCATCTTAGAGACTGGTGGTGTAACTTGATCTGCCATTTGTTTTGATATAAATAGTGACATCTGGAAATGCCCCAGCTTGTAGCTTATCTGCATGCCTAGGGAAACCTTTTGTCTGCACAAAATGAAAGCAACAAACTGTAGGAGAGTCTTTGAATGTAACATTCTTCTTTCTGTAGTTGAATTTAAAGCTGCCATTCTGGCAACTCATCGATTATACCCATCATCACAGGATCAAAGAGCTCAAAGCAGTTTGACACTTCTGAAGCTGAAGTTGGCATTGCTAAATCGTGTGCACCTCCTTCTGAGTGCTCAAAATGGGGTTGCATCAACCCTGCAAAGGATAAGTCTCAACTAGACTTGATTTGAAATGATTTCAGTGTAACACACATGTGCTAAAGCTTTTGTTATTCTATCTGTTCCTTCAGCTTTTTGAAGTACTATTACCAGCTTTTCTTATTAGTCATATATCAGAGATAATAATAATAATAATAATACAACATCAGAGATATCGTAATGGCAAGCAGACACCTTAGGTCATAACCCCCGTTTTGCTCACTTAGTCAATAGATTGACTTTTTTTGTGAACTCCTGAATGAGGTCATCTTTCAAGGAAAGATTGGATTAAGAGGCAATAAAAATAGCCAACCTCATCAATTACCAAAGGATAATTGGCACAAAACAAAAAAATGTATAAAATTGTATGTCCCATTTAAACTAAAGCTGGCAACAAAGCATCAGATATATCTTGAACTCCATTTTGAAACTTATAAATGGATATCCTTTCTAGGTTTTTAGAAAAATAATTAGATTTACAGACTGGGTCATGGAAGACCTCGGTATCAGCAAAGTATGGTCCATGATTGAGCTTGGCTGCCTTAAAGTATTTTATGCTCTTTTTTCCTTTTCCTCAACATTCATACTTTTTTTCTATGGTGTAGTATACCAATTATTATGATTTGCCTCTTCTTGCATATATTTAAGTCCTTGTGCCAAACATGGCATACTCATGCTCCTTTTTGCCACATTGGAGTCCTGTACATTGGAGAGAATCCCTTTATGATCCAACTGTGGGCTTGTCCAGGCATTCATATTCTGGGTGATATGTTTTCTCCTTTCATATTGAAGCAAATGGGGTCCCAACCTATGTGGCTTTTAGATCCCACACTTTAAATAAACTCTTGCTTACACTTCAACTAGCTGGAAAACAGTGTCTACTTCATATGTACTGCTATGCTAGTCTAAAATCCGTCTGATAACAGGATCTCCTGTTTCTTTTCTGTCTTCTTAAAGACTGTCTTCTGTCTTCTTTCCACAGAAACAATATGACTGTGGATTGATCCTAATCCTAACTGTCACCTTTTTAAAATGAACACACTGAGTATTTTAATGCACATTTTAGGACTGCTCTTCAGTGTTTAACTTCTCGTCTTGTGTGACTGATTTTCTTGTATTCCTGCTCTTTATATTGGTAGGATTCATTCAATGTTTCTGCCTCCCAATAAAGGCTATTCCCTTTAGAGAAATAGCTGTAAAAAATGCCAGCCATTGACTTGTTCTTTTACTAAATGAATATATTTGCCTGCGGTGGGCTGGTGCCCTGCTCGGGGTTTGTTTCCTGCCTTGCACCCTATGTTGGCTGGGATTGGCTCCAGCAGACCCCCGTGACCCTGTAGTTAGGGTATAGCAGGTTGGATAATGGATGGATGGATATATTTGCTGTTTGCTTCTCTAAGATGTTTGAGGTTTTGTCATTCAATAAAGATTTGAAAAAAAATTCAGCGCTTGTTTTAGATTCTACTTGTATAATATGAGAGGAAATCTCATAAATAGGTGACTGCAAAAAACAGTACATGACAGGAAAATTGAAAGATAATTTTTGTGATCAGCAGGCCAAAATCCATAAGATAAGCACAAAAGTGTTCAGGATTCAAACTCTTGTTGTCCAAGTTATTATTAGTATTATGTCAACATACTGTATGTTTAAATCAGTGATCAAAATAGTATAATATTAGAGGGCATGCCAGTTAATCTTCAGACAGCGAATAACCCCAAGGAGTTAGATCAGAAATCATAAATTTATAAACTAAATACACAAGGGAAGGACAAGTAAAGGTATAGGAAAAAATGTTTCAAATGAATAGATAGAAATCAAATAAAGTATCTCGTTCTTCTTCTTTATTTACAGTAAATACTGTATTCAACTATTTCTATCTTTATCTATTTCTGTTTTAAAAATAACAGACAAAAATCCATGAAAGAAAGTCTCAGAGTTTCCTTTTCAAGTTGCAGTTGTCTTGATAAATTATGGTGAAACCTCACTTTCCTGAGTGTCCCTGTTAACTGATCCATGTAAAGTTTGTGATAAGTTAACACATGACAACATATATATATGCCAAAATGACCCCTGAAATAGAGTTTTTATATATATATATATATATATATTTTGGCATCCCATCCCCATTGTGTGCCTCCCTGAATAACAATTGGGAGTGCACCAGCTCCTCAAACACCTGACACAACAGACACAGGCACAAGTCCCAGCACAACACAGGCTTTTATTGGGCTGTTGGAAACTCTTCCTAAACTGTTTCCCACAGTACACAAGCACATTAACAAATTCAGCACAAATTTTCTTTGCCTTCTTTCTCTTTTCTGTCTTCTTCCACCTCCACGTCCTCTGGAAAGCTTCTTCCCTCTTCCTCTGACTCTGGCTTTCCTAATGAAGTGAGGCGGGCCCTTTAATGCTGCACCTGGGAGCACTTCAGTTGACCCATCAGCATCATCTGGATGTACTCCCAGGTGTGGTGGAAACCCAAAGTAGGGGTCTGCAGCTCCCCCTTGGCAGCCCCCTTGTAGCCCAACAGGGCTGTGCCCAACTCCCATGGAGCCCTGCAGGAATCAAATGGACTGCTACAACCCAGGGGGGCTGCTATCTAGCGCTCCGGGGAAGGTAATGTCCTGTGAACATCTGCTATATATATACCGTATATACTCGTAGATAAGTTCTCCCACAGATAAGTTGGGACTTGATTTTACAGTATAATTTCTGGTATTTTATAATGTCGGTCGTATAAGTCGAATGCGGAAAACTCATGCTATTGGTCCACGAGATAATGATATGCTAACACCTACCTGAGAGAGTAACTGCGGAGCACACTGCCTTTTTTTCTATGTGGGCGCAGCAATGCGCTGCATCAGCGCGTACTCCTAACCTCTCTCTCTCTCTGTTGTGCCTATGTGACCACACGGTAATACCAAAACTATTTCGAAGCAACGTTTGCACTGATCTGTGTTTTTTGTATCTCACACCCTCATACACATTTATCATAAGAGCATCCCTTATCTGCGATGGATCATTCAATCAGAAGAAAATATATAGCTGGTTTTAAATTAAACGTCATTGAAGTAGCGAAAGAAATTGGTAACTGTGCTGCTGCAACAAAATTCGATGCGTCTTGATGCGAGGTTGAAGGAGGCAAGAAGATGTAAAAAAAAAAATTTTGAGTGTCGCATTTTTGAACAGGCGCATAAGTCAGGGTCTGATTTTATGATTGATTTTTTGGTTTTCAAGACCTGACTTATACGTGAGTATATATGGTATATATAAATTGCTCAAAAAATTAAAGTAACACTTTGAAAACACATCAGATCTCAATGGGAAAAAAATCCTGCTGGATATCTATACTTATATGGACTGGGTAATGTGTTAGGAAAGAAAGGATGACACATTGTTTGATAGAAATGAAAATTACAGTATTAACCTACAGAAGGATGAATTCAAAGACACCTCGAAAATCAAAGTGAAAAAATGATACAACAGGCTAGTCCATTTTGCCAAAATTTCATTGCAGCAACTGAGAATCATACTCAGTAGTTTGTATGGCCCCCACGTGCTTGTATGTAGGTGAGCGTGGGGGCCAGTCAATGGTATCAATTCCTTCATCCTCCAGGAACTACCTGCATACTCTCAGCACATGAGGCCGGGTATTGTCATGCACAAGGAGGAACCCAGGACTCAATACACCAGCATAGGGTCTGACAATGGGTCCAAGAATTTCATCCCGGTACCTAATGGCAGTCAAGGTGCCGTTGTCTAGCCTGTAGAGATTTGTGTCTCCCTCCATGGAAATGCCTCCCCAAACCATAACTGACTCACCACCAAACTGGTCGTGCTGAACGATGTTACAGGCAGCATAACGTTCTCCATGGCTTCTCCAGGCCCTTTCACGTCTGTCACATTTGCTCAAGGTGAACCTGCTCTCATCTGTGAAAAGCACAGGGAGCCAGTGGTGGACCTGCCAATTCTGTTATTCTATGGCAAATGCCAGTCAAGCTCCATGGTGCTGGGCAGTGAGCACAGGACCCACTAGAGGATGTCTGACCCTCAGGTCACCCTCCATTGTTTAGTCAGAGACGTTCACACCAGTGGCCTGCTGGGGGTCATTTTGTACGGCTCTGGCAGTGCTCATCCTGTTCCTCCTTGCCCAAAGGAGCAGATGTGCCATCCTGGAGGAGTTGGACTACCTGTGCAACCTCTGTAGGGTCCAGGTATCGCCTCATGCTACTAGTAGTGACACTGACTATAGCCAAATGCAAAAATAGTGAAAAAACAGGCAGAAAAGATAAGGAGGGAAAAATGTCAGTAACCTCCATCTGTTAAACCATTCCTGTTTTGGGGGTCATCTCATTGTTGCCCCTCTAGTGTACCTGTTGTTAAATTCATTAACACCAAAGAAGTTGTGAAGATGTGTTATTCACTTGATGTTATACTCTGATTAAAAAGAGTTCCTTTAATTTTTTTGAGTAGTATATATATATATATATATATATTGTGACAGATTAAGGGTTTCCTCACACCCTTGTACCCTCAGACCACACGTCAGACACCAGATAAAAAGTCCAATTATTATTTATTATAATAATAATCTGCACAAAGCACGCTCCTCTCCACAGTTCTCAAATAAACAAACAATACTCAAATAACCAATCCTCCACTCCCAGACACTTAGCCACCCTGCCTCCCAACTCAGCTCATTGTCTGGGAGTTCCCATGATCCTTTTATACTCCCTGACCCGGAGGTGTTCCTGCCCAACAGTCCACAAGTCCTTATTCCTTCCGGATCAGGGTAAATAGTCCTTTTCTTCAACCCGGGAGCACGTCGTTTCTTCCTGTCACGTGACCGTGACGCACTCCCGGGTCATAGGGCACATAAGAGCCTACGAGCCCCCCTACAGTGATGCCTGGTGGCCCCCAAGGTATCCAGCAGGGCTGTGTACAAACACTACATAGTCCATGATGCCCTGCTGGAACTCGGGGCATGATCCTGCTGTCGGGAGAGCTCCTCCTGGCGGCCTGGGGGTGAGGACCAGCATGGGAAGCCGGCGGTCCTCCACAATATATATATATATATATATATATATATATATATATATGACTCAGTGGCTATGTTTCTTGATCTATAATTTTGCCTTATGCTCATTATTTATTTAGTGTTAGGGTATATTGTAAAAACTAGATTCAGGAACGTAGTGTTCTGACTCTTGTCACACACGTGCACATTGGAGGCAGCTAAAGGGCTTGAGCTAGGGCAATTCTGAGTCAGACTGGGATGTGGCAGAGTGCACTGATTCTTTTTCTCCTTGTCCTGCAGACCATCCACGGGAGATTCCACCTGGCCCTGTTGACGTCACTTCCGGGTCCGAGCCTATGATGAAAGACCTTGTTGGCTCTGGCCCCTTTGATGTCATGTCCGGGCTAGAGCCTATGGCTGAAGACCCTTATGAGCCCAACCCCTCTGACTTCACTTTCTGTCTTCCCCTTTAAAAGCCTCCACCTTTTCCTTATTCCCTTAGTTTTGTTTTGGACTTGGTTTTGTGCACATCAGTGCTGTATAACATTTTTGTGACCTTGCAGCAAGGATACCAAATAAACATGTGGCTGTCCCAAACCTTGCTATGGCTCTGTGAGGAGTTTCTGACACTGTATAATACACTACACAATGAGATCACATCTGGAGTATTATGTCCAGTACTGGTCATCAAACCAAAGCACTAGAAGACATTAAGTCATTATTCATGGTATATAGTGATTTTCCCCATGAAATTCTAAATTGAAGCATTTTTATACATTTTTAAATATATCTAGCCTGTACTTGTATTTTAAAATGTAAGTAAAGGGATTGTCTTGCTGCCTCAAAGGTGCAGCTTCACCAAGCATGTAATTTTCACCTCAAAAAACACCTTTCTTGTTATCATTATAATTGACATTATTGAATGTTACTGCTAAGGGTGAGTTGTTGTCTTTGTGCTGTAGACAGCTGACAATAATCAAAGAAAAAATGTCACACAATCACTCACAGTCTTTCACTTTGTGTGATGAAAATGTACAAAGAAAATCTGAAAAACCCGTGGATGCTCTGCAAAAATATTATGGGTTTGAGTAAATGTCTACAGTACAGTAACAGTTTAAGTTACTAAATTCCTTTCACTCACTCAAAAACTTTGTCCTCAGTTGTTACAGTATATTCTTACTACTGTATATCCTCAGCAAAAGAAAATCAACATTCTCTATAATATTTGATAACTGCTTTGTGGCAGTTATGTGTTTCATCACGATTTAGCTCTCTGGCACATTATCTGCTCTTAGCATTTCCCCGGTTATATTTTCAAAATGGCTTGCAAACAATGCATGACAGAAAGTTTGCAGTGGTAAGTGTTCATTGGCATTGTGAACTTCATGTCGACAAGTGGGTGACCTTTCACGAAAGATTTAACGCTGTGTAATCAGTTCAGTTATTTATTGACATATGCACAAAGTACAATGGAACTGTTATATTATGTCAGTGCAAGTCTCACTCCATAGGTTATGTAAAAAAGGCGAAAAGTACCTCCTGTCATAGTCACCCCAGGATTTCAGTTCAGTAAAACTATATATAAAATTACTGGGAAGTACACTACAATGTTTACACCGCTTGGAGTTAACAGTACACAGCCTGTAATAGTTTCCATGTGACGGAAACAGACAATAGCACAAAGTGAAAGGAATGAGGCATGGCAGACCCAACAATATATAAAAATGCGATCATAAATAAGTGGTTTTCTTTGACTGATGAGGACACACATCCGAGATTGTAAAGACCTGTAGCTGAAAGGTCTGATGCAAAGTGCAACTTGGCTGTATATGACGCGCAGTTTAGGAAAAATTATACAATTTAAAATGTGTGCCAGCCCTGCGTTTAAAAAAAACAAATTACTTAAATATACATAAGGAAAAAAAGTTGATTTGAGTATGCATGTGCCAGTGGGGCTGGTGCACATTTTTAATTCACAGTAGTTTGATGGCAGATACGTACACAAATCAAACAACTTCATGGCATACTAACCACTCTGCCAATTTATCAGACACTTAGCACATATTTGTACAGAGCTTCATTGGTTACAAGCCATGGTAGAACATAACCATCGATAAGACAGAACTGGACAAACTAAAGGAGGAAAATATGCAACCTAAAGCTACAGCAAAAGTGCCAATTGGTGAAGCACCTGTGGAAAGTGTCAAAAATCGACCCATCATAGCTACTGCATACAGCCAAGCAGACACAAAATGTAGGCCATCTGCACAAAAATAGTACCAAGAATGTGTGATAAAATATATTACAGTACTTCCAGTTTACTTTTCTAGTCAGAAGCATTCCTCAGAAATGTGGAAAGCAGCTTTGTTTAAACTTAAATAGACAGATTTTATAACATTTAACAGTTTTGCTTTCACATTTGGATCCTTGTTCCTTCATGTCAATCACAAGAACATACTACCCTGTGGTTGCATGTTTTTGTTCCAACCAACTTCTGTTTTTAATTGGACTCCTGGACTAATTAAGTGAGCTGTTATTTCCCAGTTTTTGTGTTTTGGAATCAATGGAAAAATAACAAAACTAAGTTTGGTCAAAGCACTTATGAGGCAATAGTTTTTTCTTACTTTTTAACAGTTTTCAGCCTGATTTTCATTCTGCTTTTCCAGGTGTTCTGATTGTTTCATTTATTATCTACTAATTAGTGGGTCTGATGCTAAAGTTTTTGCAGCCTTTCATCATTTGGGGTTGTTTGCCTGGCTGTCAGTTCTGTTTGTTTTAATTATCATGATTAGGATACAAAGAAGGGTGCAAACTGCACAAAAAATAGCAAAACAATAGGACAACAACAAAAGCAAAAGTAGAAATATTTCTAAATGCCTTATAAATGTAAAAATCATACTGCTGTGCTTTTCTAAAGGCAGAATAAGAGAAGGGAAAAAAGACCATCTAAATAAATTAGATGAATTATTATCACTAATTGTGAATTTGGCTGGAATAGAATCCTGCAGCCACAGTGTATCCTAAGGACACACTGTGTTTAGGAACTACTGTACTAGGTGCTTTTTTAAAATATATAAAAAGTGCTTCACTTTAGAACACAATTTGAAATGTCAAATTAATATATACTATGACAGTGAAAAAATAACTTTGAAATGAAAAATGCCAAACTAACCTTTAAGAATGTGAGCAGTGAAGGCTGTGTGGAGCGTATCTCATTTCTTAAAATTCTCAAACGCATTAAAAAGTCATCTAGCAGAATTCATCTATCCATCCATCATCCAGCCTGCTATATCCTAACTACAGGGTCACAGGGGTCTGCTGGAGCCAATCCCAGCCAACACAGGGCGCAAAGCAGGAAACAAACCCCGGGCAGGGCGCCAGCCCACCACAGGACACCCACATACCAAGTACACACTGGGACAATATAGAATAGCTAATGCACCTAACCTGCATGTCTTTGGACTGTGGGAGGAAACCGGAGTACCCGGAGGAAACCCACGCAGACACAGGGAGAACATGCAAACTTCACGCAGGGAGGACTCGGGAAGCAAACTACGGTCTCCTAATTGTGAGGCAGCAGCACTACCCACTGCGCCACTGTGCCACCCTCTAGCAGAATTCTTTCAATAAAATAGCAAATCGTGTAGTTCAGGATACCAGTGGAAAATAAGGAGAAGTGTACTGAAGACTGAAGCCAAGTAGCATATTTTTTACTAAAGAGTCACGGGAAACTGGAACCAATCACTGAGTTATTTACCTGAAGCAGAGTATCAGAGTGGGATAGAAGGACAATTTAGTATTAGGTAATCAGATGAGCTTGATGGACTAAGTGGTCTTTTTTTTTTGCCAAAGTTCTGATGTTCTTGTGTTATGACTACAAATGACATTTAGGAAAAAGACATTCATCTCCGTTTGCTTCCCGGTTCCTCCCTGTGTGGAGTTTGCATGTTCTCCCCGTGTCTGTGTGGGTTTCCTCCGGGTACTCCGGTTTCCTCCCACAGTCCAAAGACATGCAGGTTAGGTGCATTGGCGATTCTAAATTCTCCCTAGTGTGTGCTTGGTGTGTGTGTGTGTGTGTGTGTGCCCTGCGGTGGGCTGGCGCCCTGCTCGGGGGTTTATGGCTGGGATGTGCTCCAGCAGACCCCCGTGACCCTGTAGTTAGGATATAGCGGGTTGGATAATGGATGGATGGACAGTCATCTCCGAATTTAGCTTGTGCTTTACCAGAACAGTCTACTACTTATCCATAAAACTGTTTCCACTGAACTGATTTCTTGGTGAATCTTAAGATAAACCTCTATCAGTTCTTCTGAATGAGGCCCTAAGACAAACTTGAATTTCTCTACATTCTGAAGCTGCTTCTTGCTGATCTGCAGAGAGTGTGGCAATCTTTTAAGGGAGTGGGCCATGTCCTCAGATTTGAAGGTGCTAATTCTAATTCTAATATCACACTATAAATATTTCACACAAAGCATCAGGGAGAACACAGACAGATTTTGAAGCAGCAGCACTAACCATTCTGCTATTGTATCTCTCAAGAAAGAATTGTATATAGAAAATTACCTTCAAAAATGTAATGTATAGCCTTACCTTGTCATAGCAGCATTAACTGCAAGGCTGCAACCAACTCTGGATGGTGTGGCACACTCATTTGCACACCTGGACAATTTCAAAGCAAACCTGAATTGTGGTAGACTGAAAAACAAAACCTCTGAAACTTCAGGAGAGCTGGCAAACTTCACTCATTCGGTGATGCCAAGTCCCTGGAGCAGTATAGGACAAGTGATTAGAAATTTGCCTTTGTCTGCCACTGATTTTGCTAAGGTTGACTAAAAGTAAACTTTTATTCATCTACATTTATCACTGACAGTCACACATTTTGTTGATTAACCTTATATGCCTTTGAATCGTTTAAGTCTTCCCTAGTATATTTTAATGTACTGATTTGTGTACATGCAAACATTGCTGTGCCTTCCTCCTGTATGCCAGGTAGCTCTTTTGCTGGCATTAACGTGCTTTGAATGATCAGTTTAATTTAAAGCTAATACTCTGTAATTGTTGCAAACTAATACTCCATAATTGATGCAAGATTATCCTGCAGACACACTTTACAGGTTAACAAAAGAGGTCCTGTGACCTATAGTTCGGTATGTTATTGAAATATCTCTGTAGCTATTCCAGCTGCCAGGAGTTTCCACCTTTTTTTTTTGTCATCACATTAATGGAACAGATTCTTAACGTTTCAAGCCATGTCAGGCAGCTATCTGTGAATCACTCCCCTGGAATGTACTGTAACACACAAAGGCTGGGCTGCAAGAGTAAGGGTCACATACTTCACTTCAAGGAGTGGGCTGTTGGCAGAAAACTTTCTCTTTCCAATGTAGGCTTCCGAAGGGAAAAAAAAAAAAAAAGGAAGGAGGAATGAGGAGGGAGAGGCTGCTCGGGGAGGGAATTCCTTTTGAAGACAAATTATGCTGAGTGGAATTGAAAGTCAGTTAAAAATGTGTACCACTTTATTTTTCAAAGTAGCCCCAAGTTGTTTATACAGAATATTTTGATAGGCCCAAGTGAACTTTTGCTTTCACAACATGTTCACCCTGTAAGTGATGAAAAATGTGCAGCTTTTGTGTAACACCAGGCAAGAGGCCCACACAGTGCTAATCTAGACACACATACAGCAGGTCCCTTCAGGGAGACAACTAAACCATTTATTAAATGTAATAGCTTAATATGTCACTCTCTGGGTCACTTTGGGTGGAAATATGCAGAACAAAGGGCCTGCTCCAAGACAAAATCCCCTGAGCTTTGTGTGAGGTGCCTCCAGGACATACCCAATCTAAACATCACACAAAACAGTCTCATCTCTCATACATTTCAAACCCCACTCTGACCACTCTTCCTCTTGCCATGTAAGTGTTTGTTGTACGTTTTACTCTCAACTCCACCCTCAATGGCAAAATGAATGGAAAGAATATCTAAACCCAGGGAAGAAACTGCTTCCTGGTATTACCCCAGAGTGCCTAAGACCACACTCTTATAATTCCTCCGAGGGGTCCAAGACTCATTGCAATCCTGAACTCTGGTTCACTTTCTATTGATGCCTAACATTGCGTCAGGACTGGAGGTGGAATATCATCAAAAATCATTGTTCTCTATAATGTTAATGATAGTCCCAAGAATATATAGCCCAAAGACACAACTGATGACAGCTTTGAAGTATAAAAAACGTACGTAGTAGTGAAACAGGACAAACTTTAAACATCAATAAACAAACAGGTATCGCTAGCTAAGCGGAGGTAAGGTGCTCTTCAACACATGGCGAGACGTAGACTAACTCGAACAGAGGCTGGCGAGTGAATGAGGAAGGCCCTGCCTGCCTCCCTACTCCTGACATCACGCTGCCACCTCCCCTTGGCCTGCTGCCTCTGTCTCAGAATAGCGTGAATATAACGCTCCTGCAAGCGAACTATGATTAATAGCGCAATGAGAAATCACAAAATCATCCAGAATGTTCAAGCACATTATAGAAAAAAAAAACAATTGAAACCCTATTAAGTATTTTTCTCGTTCGCTAGCTAAGCAAAGGTAAGCTACACCCCAAGGTTGGTTCGTGAGTGAGGAGGACCCCACCCCCCTACACTTGGTCCACTGCGTCTCTCTCAAAATCATGCAAACAAATCGGTACCACAAGGGAACTATGATACTTAGCGCGACGAGAGAAGTCACAAAATCAACCAGAGTGTTCAAGAAAATCATAAAAAAACCCGATCTAAATCCGTTAAGTAGTTCTCTCGTGAAAAGTGGACAGACATACAGACAGACAGACATTGGATTTTATATATATATATATATATATATATATATATACTAATAAAAGGCA
>JANRMT010062792.1:44004100-44017781 GCA_026402145.1 Polypterus bichir lapradei
TACCCATAAGGCGTCACTCCGCCAGCGCTTGCTGCCGGGTCGTTACAATATATATATATATATATATATATATATATTTTGTGGCGAGTGGCTGGGGTGCTACCCAGCCAGAATGCCCAGGAGGACTGGAGGAGGGCTTGCGCCCACCCTGGTGGCTTTGAGGATCACGGGAACGGAGCTTGGAAGCTCAACCCTATAGGGGCCTGTGGTCATCGCCAGGGCGGCGCCCCAATGCCTGAGGAGCCCTGGCCCTCAGCACTTCTGCCACACCTGGAAGTGCTGGGGGGAAGAAGACCAGGGATACCTGGAGTGCTTCCGGGTGCGCGGCCGGTACTTCCACCACACTGGGGAGTGCCGGCAGAAGATTATCGGGAGGCACCTGGAGCACGTCCGAGTGGGGTTAAAAGGGGCCGCCTTCCTCCATTCGGGGGCTGGAGTTGGGAGGACGAGAGACGAGGTCTTGGTTCAATGTAACTTTACTGTGCAGCTCTAGTTTTTATATAATATTAAAATGTGAATTTATGAATAACAGTTCAGGCATTGCTCTTGATATATGCTCTGAATCAGAATTTTGTTGTCCACACTTTAGTAATCCATCCTGATGTTTGTTCATTGGGCTATTGCACTTTTCATGTTCTATCCCATACTGAAGATCCAACCTGACCTTTTTATCTTCTACATTTTGTAGGTTAATGTCATCAGTATCTTTTCTTATACTGATCTATTACTGCACTGATTAAAAAAAATATCTCCAAATATGCATGACTCCATTTTATTGTAATATTTTGGGGGATTAAAAAAGTAAGCTTTTCAAGATGAACTGTTCATCTGGCCCAGATGGCTTATTTGTATTTGGACTCATATCCTTCGTTGAGAGTTTTTCTGTCCTGTTGTCATTGTGGGCTGCAGGATCCACCAAGGAAATTGCAGGATTCTTCTGTAGAGGAGAATTATTTTAAAACTTTTGTTGTTAAAAAGGTGAAACAAGCAAAGTAGTTAAGCAGGTGGCATCAGTTGCACTATCGATAATGGAGACAAGAACAAAAATAAATGGGCAGAGTTATTTAACAGGCAAAGGCAGAAATAAAAAAAACTGTACTAGAGAGTAAGTCTTAACTTTGAAAGAACACAGAGCAGATGTTAAAGAAATCCTGAGCTGGTCATATATATATCTTGGCTGACATCATATTTGTGTTTCTTCATTAAGGAAAAAACAATATATAAAAACAATTTTACCTAAGCCCTGCCAGAACTAACAGGAGAGATTCTAACGACATAGCAGTACTTGGTTTCTTGCATAGTCCTATGAAAGCTTTCCTATTGCAGTACCCAGATATAATTTGAAAAGAGTGGATATTCACAGAGAACTGATAGCAATTTTATTTTTATAGTCCTCAATCTGAATCCCATCCCAGATGTTGTCTGTGACTAACATAATCTTGTCTGTGGGGAACTGCCCCAGGGATTTCAGTTTTCCTCCCACACCCCAAGGACATGCAGATTGTTGTGAAACACCTTGAAAATTAAGGTATTCACAAAACAGAGAAGAGTTTTTTTTTTATAATGAATAAATTAAAGGCCAAAAGGAATGTCCTTTAATTAATAATTGCCTTTGATAACAGCAATAAAATACAGACATGGGTCCAAAAACCCGGAGATCGAAAACACAAGTGACAAAGGCAAAATGAAGGTCAAAAAAAATTTTTTTAAAACAATATGTCTGAACCAAGTTGAGGCAAGGTGGTGAGGAGACTAGCCCTAATTAAAGACTTTTAAATGCAAAGTTTCATAAATAGGTTAACCATGATAATGCAGTGCATTATATGACAACTGTCATCTGTAACTAACAAGCATAGTATATTTAAAAAACATGGCCACATCCATGAATGACAAAGCACAAAAAGGTGGTGATCACAACTGAATATGAAAACAAGATGGTGGTCCAATGATGTGACAAAATGCCATGAAAAATAAACAACAATTGAAAAATATGGGGGGGGGGGGGGGGTGATGCTAAAATTAGAAAATGTGATTCATTAGAAAATGTAACGAACCTTAACAAAACTGATCATGTCATTTCTCAATGTAGTCTCCAACCTTCTCAATTTTTTTTTGCACCACCTGCCTGGAAGTGCCTGGATTCCAGCAGAATAAACGTTTTTGTCATGTCCTCGCAAACCACTCATGCACCGCTTTCTTCACGTCATCATCTGTCTTGATTCGACGACCACCCAAATGTTTTCTTAGCGGTCCAAAAATGTGGAAATGACAAGGTGCCAAATCTGGGGAATAAGGAGGATGTGGCAATACCTCAAACTTCAGTTTCTCCAGACCAGCCTTGGTGTTCTTAGCAGTGTGTATACGGGCATTGTCTTGCAGCAAAAGGACTCCTTGAGAGAGCAGTCCCCGCTGCGATCGAATAGCAGGCTTCACATTTGTTTCCAGCAAGTCACAGTAACTTGAACTAGTGACTGTAGTACCCCTCGGCATGTAGTGTTCGACAGTAACTCAGTGCCCGAGTGGTTCGTGAGGACAAGACAAAATCTTTTATTCTGCTGGAATCCAGACACTTCCAGGCAGGTGGCACATGTGCATTGAGAAGGGTGGAGACTACATTGAGAAATGACATGATCAGTTTTGTTAAGGTTCGTTCCATTTTCTAATAAATCCCATTTTCTAATTTTAGCTTGACTCCCCCTCGTAATAAGGTAATAAAAGCAAAATGTGCAAAAATGCATCTTTAACTTTCAAAATGAAAGATTTTGACACAGAGTAGGGTTGTTGTGAACTTGTTTGTTGAATGTCCTGATTTTCTATTTTTGTTTTGCAATATTTCTTGATGTGATATATTTTTAAAGTTATTTTGTAATGTTATGTTGGTGTCATTTTGTGTTGTTTTTCTCTTGTGCACATCATAATTTTACCATGTTTTTTCACAAGTATGGCTGTGTTGTTTATAGTTACAGCTCCCATTACCAAGTATGTGATTGGATATGCCAGTGTTTGTGAAGTGCTTACAAAAGCTATTGGATATATTACCAAATTGATGTGTGTGCACACTCTCCACCTTGACCTCAGAGCAGTCAGAATATGCAAAAGTTTCATGTGCATCCAGTGTCATCTCATGGACTAGGAGTCCCAAAGTACATAAGTCCCAATAAGTTACAAAATCAATTCCAAAACATGCCCACTAGAGGGGGATATCACAGTCAAACCCTGGCTAGTAATAAGGACAAACACAGTGTTTTTATAAATAAAAAGATTTATTATCACAAAAATGTTCTGTTTCACTAAAAAGACCCAAACAGCACAAAGGCCAAAATGAGTTTCTAGCTAGGCAATCCCAGGAGAACAATGTTCCAAAAACATAATCAAAAGTCAAAACCAAAATATCTGTAATCATAATACAAACAATAAAAAACAAGTAAACTCACCACTGCCAAGCCCAATCAAAATGAACTGCCAGGAAGTGTAGGAGGTCCCCCAGATTTATAGGATGGAGGGCAGTTCCTGGTAATGACTGGCAGGTGGCCCTACGACTTGGGGGCTACCCACAAAGCAGATGGAACCTAACACAGGCAGCTTACATACATAAACAAAATAAGAAAGAAAGAATAATGCACATAATCAACAAAAGTAACAAGAATATAATCAACATGAGTCAAAGAATCAAAAATAAACAAAAGACAAACTAACATGAATTTAAACCCCAGCCAGGGGAGAACCTTGGCTGAAACAGGACACTTAGGTGTTTCCACGTGAGATGTGTGATTATAAATGTGTTTAAGGATGGACTGGTGGGTGGTTGCCAATTTTTACTCAAGGCAATAGAATAATGGGAATGGAATCCTACTACTTTGTGATCTTCTGGTAAGAGGATGTATTCAACTTTACAAGGTAGTACCCCAAGGAAATGGCTGGCACAGTAAATTAACTGAACTGAAATAAATTTGACATTTTTATGCTACTCTACCGCTGAGGACATAGTGATCCTGTTTCACTTTGTATTTTCCCAGTTTAAACGGTGGAAGGTATTTCCATTCACCTTCTGCTGAGTGTATATGGTAGGGTTGAAATGTACACAAACAGTTTCAAACCTGCTTTGTCTGATTTAGAGTTTTAAGGGGCTATCCTGGCAGCATTAGGCAGAAATGTGACCCGACATTTGCGCGATAGACATATGAGCACTGACAAAACAGCGCCGATTAAAACGCGGTGTCAAAATCGAGCCGACAAAATCGCGCAGACAAAATCACGCCGACAAAATCGCGAAAGTTTCATTAAATATGAATTACTAGTTTAAAGCATATATAATAATGTTTATTTTAGAAGTCAATATTATGAGACGCGGCATGCCATCAGCACGGCACGCAGATAGTCCTTAAGATCACGCCCTGCATATGCAGGAAGAATTGCAGCAAGACGTCTTGATAGTTGAGCGTATTTAGACTTGCTGGCAGCCTGACTGCTGGTAATTCTGCTTTGTATACGACGCGTTATGCCAACCCTCGACTGAGTTATTTGTTTGCGGCATGCCATCAGCAGTTATAACAGTTATAATCTAGCACATACTGTGTACATAATGCGCACGTACGCGTCCCACACTCTTGGCCTCTCTCGCAATTTTGTCGGCGCGCATTTGTCGAAAACCAGTTAGCGGGTTTGTCGGCGCTCATTTGTCCGTCGCAGTTTTGTCGGGGCGCATATTATCAAGTTAATTGAAATGTTCCTGGCTGTGTCCTGTTATTTAAATCTTTCGTATCTTCATCAAAATATTACCACCATTTTCATTTTCCTAATGAAGGTCACAGTAGCAACACGGTAAATTTGACTAACCAGGCCTCTTTTTCTTTGGAAATGTCATCTTGTCATTGACTCCCTGGCAGCCAAAAGATATAACCTTTCAGTCTGTGCTGTGTGTGCCCTTTTGTGTTCCACCACTGTGCCTTGTTATACTGATTAAACAGGGGAAGTGTTCCAATAATAGTTGGGGCTCCAACTAGGTGACCCTGTTTAATAGCAACTGAAAAAGAAAACAAGTGCAACAGCCCAAAAGTCATCCACCATCTGGATTCATTTGAGGTCACTCAGGAGCTCCATCCTGTAATAATAATAATAATAATAATACATTCTATTTATATAGCGCCTTTCCCATGCTCAAGGCACTTACAGAAAATAAGAGAAAACAGCAGGGTATACAGCGTATAGCATTGTACAAACCAAATAAATAAATAAAGAATATTAAGACAGTAAGTTCAAAGAAAGCCTAACAGACAACAGAATTGATGGTCTAGCACACACACAGGTTACATAAGCATTTTGACAGAGAGGTAAACTGAGAGAAGGGTAATAAAGTCAAGTAGAGCTAAAAGCCTTCCTGAACAGATGAGTTTTGAGTTGTTTTTTTAAAAGAATTCATGGAGTCAGCTGACCTGATTAATTTCGGTAGGTCATTCCAGGGTCTGGGCGCTATACAGCTGAAGGCCCTGTCACCCATGGAGTGTAGATCAGTGTGGGGCACAATAAGATTGCCAGAATCAGAGGACCTTAGTGAGCGGGCAGGCACATAGTGATGAAGAAGGTCACTGATGTAGTTTGGCGCGAGGTTATTTAAGGCTTTGTGGGTTATTAGTAGGATTTTATATTCGATTCTGTAAGACACAGGGAGCCAGTGAAGACGGAGCAGGATGGGTGTGATGTGCTCGCTGCTGCTGGTTCGAGTCAGGACTCTTGCAGCTGAGTTTTGAATAAGCTGGAGCTGTGATATAAGATTAGAAGGGGCACACGGCAGAAGCGAGTTACAATAATCTATGCGGGATGTGATAAAAGCATGGACAAGTTTCTCAGCATTAGAAAAGGAGAGGAAGGAATGAACACGGGATATGTTATGGAGGTGAAAGTAAGAAAGTTTCTTAATGTGATTTATGTGGGCGGAGTAAGAAAGGGAGGAATCAAAAATGACACCAAGATTCTTTGCAGTAGAGGCAGGTCTGATGAGATCACCACCAAGATGGACTGGGAAAGAGCTCATTTTATTAAGTTGCATTTTAGTCCCAATTTGCAGGAGTTCAGTTTTGTTGCAGTTTAATTTTAAAGAGTTCTGCTCCATCCAGGTTTTAATTTCACTAAGGCAGGTTGTGAGCTGAGAAAGCTCTGATGAAGTTCCATTTTTAACATTGAAGTAGAGTTGAGTATCATCTGCATAAAAATGATGAAGGCCATCAAAAGATTACAGAAGAAAGGGCCTGAGTTGCCTTGAAAGCTTGCATATTGTAATCTTTTTAGTTAGCCAATAAAAGGTGTCATTTCACTTGACTTCTCACTACATTCATCTCTCCTTGCCTCTTAACTCACTCTCACCCCTTTTTCTGCCTTCACTCCTCTATCCAATACTCATCCCATCATTTAGCCCCAGAGGGTGGTACTGTGCCATGTCCCTAGTTTACTTTTCACTGTCCATTGTCCTTTTTGTGCCAACACGGGATGACACAATATTTATTTAAAACTGTAAATAATTTAAGAACAGTTTGTGCCCATTATTGTGTTCCTGAATCAATTCAACATTCCTCTTTAATCAAAACTCACTTGAATCTGTTTACAAAAAGGCTGACACCATTAATGAAACATTCTTATAAACTTTCTGTAAAAAAAAATTAATCTCTCGATAGAAAACAATGAACTCCGTCCTCACTCAGCATTCTGTGGAAAGAATTTAAGATAAGAACAGATTACAAATTCCGGCCTCAGTTGTAGAGAAAGTATTGAAAATAATTTTTTTTTCCTTCCTTGCAGAATATTTTCTGGGCCAAGGTGACTAGTTTGTTTGTTGCAAAAAACATCTGTTTCAAATGTACCTCCTGAAATGCTGACGTGAAGGAGAGAAAGGAGAGTCCGACATGTGCTGTGCATTGAGCAAACCCAAGCAAGGAATTTGCCTCCCAGGTGCTGTACAGCTCCACAAACATTTAGCCTCTGGTTTCACTTCAGCTCTTGTTATTAAGAAGGTAATCATCAGCTACATTGGAAGTAGCAGTATGGAAATAGGCTTAGTGCAAACATGATAAAGAAACAAAAGGATAATGAGTGAAGGGGAAAGTAAATTAAACCATACAAAGCCTTCTAATTGAACATTTGGAAACTCAAAATCTTGGCATGACTGGTTATCTCCATTTTTCACTTTACAGACTTTTCCATTTTCTCTATTGTCTATTCTTTTTTCTCTCGACTGGCCCTTAAACAACTCACACTGAGGAACTAAGATCTTCATTTTTAATGGCGTCTCACTCACCATTATTCTATCATGCAGCCTGGAAACCTCCTTACTGTCTTTGGACAGGGCTGTTGACCAACTGAGTCTTATAGAAGTTCTGCTCGTGTTAGTTATTTTTCAACTTAGGCCAGAGTTCCACTGTGCGACTTTGAATCACAGAGCACATCACCCTTAAAGACTACAACTGAACTGCATACTGCCAATGCCTAGAGAACGTCAGATTGCATGACTATGCATTGCAGGGGGTGATGGATTACACAACTCCCTCATGACTACTCAGCACTGTTTCAGTTTTCTTTAGCATGGTGGGATAACCACATTTTGTTTTGCCTAGCAGCACTGTTGGTTGTATTAAAGTTTTCCTGGTATTTTGACTTCAGTCACCGTCTGCCATCTTTTCCCTTTTAGTCGTGGTACATGAAACATTTGACATCAGACAGACAAGACTCTCTTCTGTTTGGGTGGTCTATAACTTTCCTTGTTTTTGGTAGTTGCATTCTATGCTTTGTACTTCTGGGTCAACTTTTGCAAACACAAGAACCCACCCCTACGACATAAGACAAAATCAAATCTGTTTCCGTTTCAGATGGCTCATTGCAGAGCACCCACTAAGTTGTTGGGGATATCACATTACTCAGCTAACAGGTGTGTGCTGCTACTCTCCATAACCTGATAAAATTATGTAAATGTAGTCTAGAAATAGCTGGAAAAATCATGTAATGTGGCAAGAGCTTTACATACAAAAGACCCACCATTGGGTTGATTGGCTCAGTTTGCATGGCAGTGGATGTGCCTGCACCCTCTGATTAGTGGGTATTGATTCTAGGGTTAACTTTTGCCTTGTGTCCTTTGTTACTAGGACAGATTTTTGGCCCCTGAGCATAACAGAAATAGTAAGTTCAGAAATTGAAAATGTCAAAATTGAAAATGTAATTTGTGTGCTTATGTATATAAATGTTATATGATTTACAGCCGAGTGAGGTACAGCATGAGTCCAAAGAATAAATGGTATGATGCCAAGTGGGTTTCCCCTTTTAACAATGGTTTATAGAACAAAAGAAATAGTGCTCATTGGTACAAATAAAAAAGAAATGGTAAGGCTGCAGTGCCTCCTCTAAATAAAGTGATGCTTGTCTGAGTTAACAGTCCGGGGTAGAGCTCTGTCCTGCAGTAGATCCACATCTAAATGAAACAGCAACTTCCGAGAGAACCTCATTGGTCATCTTTTCAGAGCTGTGGGCAGTGGAAGAGATGTCTGCACCCCCTTGTGTCCCAAGATGGTCTTGCTTACCTTGGATGAGTCCGGACGGTGACCCTTGGACACACATGCGTGACAACATGTAAATGTAACAGTAGCTATAAATATGTGAAAAAATATACAAAAATAAATTGAACTTAATTAAACTGAAAGAGCACATGGATTATTTGTAAAATTCTTTTAAGTTAATGGGTTGTCATGCACGTGTGCATTGTTGGCAGCTAAAGGGCTTGAAAGAAGGCAATTCCCGGTCAGACCAGGGGGAGCCAGAGTGTACTGACCCTGTCTCTTTTTTCCCCACAGACCAAATACGGGAAATTCCACCTCGGCCCTTGAACGTCACTTCCAGGTTCAGCCCTGAAGACGTTATTTCCTCCTTCCATCTTTAAAACCTACCATGTCTGTAACAATCCTCAGTTCTGTTTTGGACTTTTGTCTGTAAAGACAATTTTTTCACAACCTTTTCGCTTTAGCAGCCAATTTCCAAGTATACAGGAGGTTGCCCCAAACCTCTTTTTGTGTCAAGGCTCAATTATTTATCACAGGGGGAAAGAGGTTCATGATTCAGACGACCTCTCTGTGATGTCTGTTCACTAGTAGAGTTCATTTATTTCTTTCTATCACTTGGTAAATAGGCACTCAGCATCCTGATGTTCCTTCTTTGAACTCTTGCATCGTCCACTTCACGGATCTTGACTCAATTTCTTAATCTCTTGTAGCTCCACTGCTTTCTGCTTGCTTGTTTGCTTAGTACTTATCCACGTTCTGTGCACTTATGTCATTTTGCCCCCAGTGTGCTCTTGACATTCTTTCCCTACATGTTGTAACCTAAAGCTAAACTCCCACGCGGTGGCGTAACTAAGAGATGCCACCCCTTATAATGTGCAGGGTTGTACCCTTTGCAACAAATACAGTGCTTATTAAATGAAAAATAAAAATGATTATGCAATCAACAATATCTATATTCCTGAAAATTCAAATATCCATCCATCTACCCATCCATAAGTCCATCCATGTTCCAAATCCACTTTATCCTGAGCAGCATTGTGGGGATAATAATCAATATTACAATTAATCATTAAAACACAGCATTAACTGTGTAAGGCAACATTACTAGTCTGGAAGTATTGATAGCAGACTGGCAGCATTATACACAAATGAGAGAATGGAACAAGTAGCAGTGCTGGATGTACTGATGAGTAAGATTAGTATTTAAAAAATATACAGAATATATACACGTTGCACTTGGTTACCACATCATGGGTCATGTCAGTGGGCACAGTGAATACACTGCACTTGTTGAACATGAACAAATGGATTTAACATTGTGGCAACATTGGTGGTAGCTGGCCTTTATATAAAAAGCGTTGGTTTCTTCTGTCATTGGCCTGCTAATTCCTTCATCAGCCATTCTTCACAACAGCTCAGACTTTCTGTGGCTTCATGTACTCCTAGCTACTGAACCCCTATGCACAAACATACACACCACCAACACCACTTTACTTCACCCACCCAGGATCAGAGGAAACCCATCTGCCACAATTCCCCCCAGGTCCGTGAGGTGACCCAAGACCCACCAGCAGCCACACACCCAGGCTGATAGACGATAGCAAAGGGGGAGACATGTAAGAAGTGCTTCTTGAAGTGCTTTACCTGTGCCTGATGCTTTTGGGAGATGCTTTTATGTCTGTGGTTAGCCCTACCCCTTCTGACAGTCCTCAGCCACCTGAGGAGCGTGTACCTCTCAGGTCCAGACTCAGGACATCACAGCATTGTATCATTTTCCTGACTTTCAAGTATATAATGCCATTCACAAAATGGCAAAATAAGTATTCCACTATATGAAGCATTACTTTCAATTGTATTTTAATTTGTATGTTTTTTCCCCAACACCTCCAAATGTCTCCTGTGTATTTCAGCATTCCCTGAATATCTACACCTCTATGAAGTAACAGGGTCATGAGGATGCCGTTTACATCACTGCTCCCACAGTTTTTTTGAATGACTTACAAGTTTCTTAAAGACGCCATAATGGAATATGAGGACTGAATTAATAATACTGATAAATGATTATGACCTCAGTGGAAATCTTGCTCTCAGGAAGTAAACTGTAATTTTTGTAAGATTTGCACTTTACTATGGCATAATATAGGTAACCATTATTGCGATCAATGTTGCTAGATGTATCTTAATACTATTTTGCATCACTGAGCTGTGTATGGCAGTTGATAGTTTTTTTTCCCCTTACAATTTTCAATCACAGGCAGAGCATGACTGACTGACATCCACCTGTAGTTTACCATCCCAAAACTGTACAGTACTTTTATAATATTTAATTAACCTCATCTAGAATAATTCTTATCTGACTGTTTACTGGAGAATTGTTGCAATCAAAGGTGGTCCCACTGTTGTGTGCTCACTTGCCTTCTTTTCATTAAAAATGGAGAAGGGACAACTATGTAGTCAAAACTGATACCCCTGGTTAGTGAGTATGGGTGGTAACTTTAGTATTAAAGCACATGGCTAAGTTTTAGAGGACTAAATTAGCTCCAAGAGCCAAAAGTTGTTCAGCCCGATTAGTAATAGGGATGTCTTCAGGTCAGGTTTTTTTTTTTTTTAATTTAAGCATTCTGTGGCACAGTGGAGACATCTGCTGGACAGAAAGGGGTTGGTCATCCAGAATGTTAAAACAGAGCACTTTTGCCACATTTTATTTTCCACTCCTTATAATTGGTTGATTAGCTTATGTAGAGTTCTTTGAAAACAACCGTGTCTGACTCATGCATAGCACTTTTGAAATTACTGTGAATGTTTAAGTAGTCTAGCTGTCTTTCCATATGAATCTGTTATTTCCTTGAGCAATGGGTGCTTCCAAAAAGTATAAAAGGCTGGAAGCCATAATGTATTGTCATATGTCAGCATAACACAAAATTGTCAAGGACTGCCAAATGAAAAGCAGTTCAGGAAAAGGTTGATTTGAGACAAGTAGCATCTTGTTTGAAGAAGACAGTTCAGCTCGAAATAGTGAAAGAGTCCTATTTCAGCGATGGGAGACAATGTTTTAGATAAGAAGAGGAAATCCCAGTTTTATCAAAGGTTTAGCTGGGTTACTTAATTTAACTGTGTGCAAATTTATACCTGAAGTGTTGTGTGATATATGAAAAAGTATTATGGATCTTGTAATACCTGCATTTCTCTACCTTGTACAGTAGTTAAAAGGTTTCTTTCAACTGACATTTCTGAAAGTTGGTGTCTGTGTTCGGTCTGATAGTAAGCACAGACTTTTTAATAGGTGTGTCTTTTACCGACATTTTTCCCCATTTTCACTTCCTTCTCCCTCTTTGAAAGTGCAGCCCTTAAATAAAAGTGTAGGTGTTCATAGTGTAGAACCAAGCCGTTACCTGATCCTTTTATCCCCATATCAGACATATCAGACATATCTGACGTATTCAATTCATTGAAAGGCATTCAATCACTTCACTTGGGTGTCTTCAAGCTCGTATCTTGTCTCTTGCTTTTCTTTCCAATTTTCTACACTAGTTTATAAATTTCCAATTTTTAAGATGTTCTAGTTAACCTTTGGGACATTCTAATTGTTAATAATTATTATCTTTAAAGAGATCCTTAAACCCAAATTTATTTACAAGATTTAAAAAAAGAAATCCAGTGCCCACAGTTAAGGTTTACTGCATTTTTTTGAACTCTGGAGGTTCCAGTAGTATCTTATTTTAAAATGTTACAGTATGTTGCTTGTAACGTTTTAAACTCAGTGGTGCAATTAATCAGCTTTCCTAATCTTCTTATTTAGGAGTGGTAAGAGCAAGTTGCCAAATAGTTTCTACTTATTCAAATCATTCTTCAACAGAAGACATTGTGCTTAGGGCATAAGATTGCATGTTTTGATGTGCTCTCTATAAAAATATACAGTAACAATGAGACAATCGTAAAATATTATTGTATGAACAGTGTGCTAGCTACACAATGGATTTCATTTGCTCGGTTCAAACTACAAAAGAACATGCCTTTCCAAAGTGGACCACCCTTCCATGAACTCTTAGGGCCCCTTAAATGGCAAATAATACACTGTGATGATAATGAGTCATGCAGAGGAATTTTTTCCAGACCCTAAAGAAAGTTGAATGAGCCAACCATTGTGTACTTGTGAAAAATAAGCACAGCCTGAGTTTTGCACTGCAATTTTCTTTCCAGTTCCTCGGGCTGTGGAAATACTGTTAAGGCATGGTGTCGGGTTAGGCTAAGTACTTTTTAATAGGGAAAATCTATAAAAGGCTCCACCAAAGGCAGCCTTTCTAAAATGACAATGTTATTTTATTAGCAATAGACATATTTCCCTTTTTCTTATCATTTTTAGCTATGATATAGCAACTAATGTGTCATGAAATACTGCGTCATACCAGAGTGATGTATGAGAAGAATATATCAATAGAAAATGTATTTTGGTAAATCTTAAGGAAAATATATTATTGATTTTAATATTACAATATAATAACACTATAGGCCTACTTATAAAGTGTGAAATATAAGCACAGTGAGAATGATTAAACACACAAGAAAATTCAAGCAGGGGATGATGTGGAATTTTTGTATGTTTCTTCAAAGATTTGGACATGTTTTCTTGTTTTTGACCACGAGTATGTTTAGCATTTAGGTTCTTTTATTATTATTTGATGAAAACATACTATCAGTGTAAAGGGAAACTTGTTCAG
This sequence comes from Polypterus bichir lapradei, assembly GCA_026402145.1. Taxonomy (NCBI): domain Eukaryota; kingdom Metazoa; phylum Chordata; class Cladistia; order Polypteriformes; family Polypteridae; genus Polypterus; species Polypterus bichir. Next base: position 44,017,356 of record JANRMT010062792.1, read on the forward strand.
ATTTTTATCCTTTTTTATCCAAATGAATCATGGTATATATGAGGGGTGTTAAAAATGTTTTCATTGCAAAAGATGTTTATGTCAAAAACTAAATTTAGAGTTCTTTTGCTTTTATTAAAAAAGAAAATCTGTCAAACATGTATTAAAATGAGGTTAATAATCTTAAATACAAATGTCTCAATAGGTCCATAAATTTTACCACATGAAATGGCTTGATATAAAAATTTTCTGCTTGCTAAGATTTCTTTTTTTTTTTTTTTTTGATTTGTTGAGTGTGAACCTGAAAGCCAGCATGTTACAGTGCAGATTTTGTGGGCAAAGATGACCTCCTCCATTTGACAGCCAAGTCAATAGGGATGCCAAAAAAATTAAAATCAAGTAGATAGATAGATAGATAGATAGATAGATAGATAGATAGATAGATAG
>JANRMT010062792.1:44017791-44043762 GCA_026402145.1 Polypterus bichir lapradei
TAGATAGATAGATAGATAGATAGATAGATAGATAGATAGATAGATAGATAGATAGATAGATAGATAGATTGCACTTTATTTGTCCCAAGGACAAAATTAGCTTTTATAAAAGCTCAAGAAATATAAAAATATAACAAACAACAATAAGTCCCCTCAAACACACACAAGAATTACAAAAAAAGAAAAAAACAACAACTCCTGACTTGGCTAATGATAAGAGTGATAAGAGAGCATTCACAGTGAGACATTATAAAGTGAAGTATGAAGGAGCCCCAATAGCATTTTTTGACACACTTGTGCTGAATAATTCATTGACTGAAAGTCCTCAGTGTTAGTGTGTCAGAAAGAAGATGTACAGCATTATTCATAATGGCACTCAGTTTTGTCTGTATTCCTTCCTTTGCTGCTACCTCCAGCAAGTCAAGAGTGTGTCCTATAACTGTGCCTGCCTTTTTAATTAACATTTTGATTCATGGGGGCTTTCTTGACATTACCAGCCCAGTATGCCACAGTGGGCATTCAAGAGCTATAGAGCATGTCACTACCCACTTAAAAGGAACACAGCCTGCTGTTCCAGTTCTTATATATATTTTGGAATTCATAATCCTCACAGAACTACCATCTTTTCTGTCCTCCCTGGCCATTGGACCTTACTCTTATTCGATGTTAATTAATGCTGATTTATTTTGTTTTCATATTGTGTTTTTTATTTTTCTATTCTTTATTATGTAAAGCACTTTGAGCTACTGTTTGTATGAATACGTGCTATATAAATAAATGTTGTTGTTGTTGTTGTTATCTTTGTCCAGACAGGAATAAGTCTTGTGGAGTGGAAACCATGGGCACTCCAGCTGCCCCAACCCCAACACAGACAGGCAGAGACACGACTTTGCCACACAACCCATGTTTACTCACATAGGAAGTGCTTTTCCCTCGCTCCCCACAGTGTTCCAGGTGCCTTATTAATCAGACTGGGAATCACCCCCAGGTGTGGTGAAAGCCCCATGTAAGGCTCTGCAGCTCTCCCTGGTGGTTCCCATGGAACCCAACAGGGCTGTGCCAAACTCCAAGTCCCAGCATGTCCTGCAGGAATCCATGGTGCCACAGCCATTCAGGAGGGCTTCCCTCCAGCGTCCCAGGGGAGGTAGTGTCTTATAGATGCTCTCTTCCCTTGGTCCTTCCACTCAGCTGGCATCCCGGCCAGGTCATGGCCATGGTCACCCTTCACAACAGATAATTACATTTTTCACTCCAATCTTTGTCTGATAGGCAAACTGCAGAGGGTCCAAGTGGTCTTTCAGAAGCAGGCGCATATAGCCCAGGGCCAGCCTTTCAAAGGTCTTCATGATATGGCACATGCTGGTCACTGGTCTGTAGTCATTAGGTAAAGGTGTTTTCTATGGCAGTGGTACTTTTTGAAAACTTAGTGACAGATTTAACATGTAGCAGAGGATACCACAAAGTTGGTCAGTACATATTAAGTACTCAAGGACTACTGTAACTCCATCTGGTGCTGCTGCTTTCCTGTGTGCAGCCTCTTCAGTTGTCTCATCACATGGTCATCAGTTATGGACTCATCACTGTCTATACCAGTTGAAGTGGTAGAAGTTGTTGATGCAGTAGACATTGTGTTGGAGGACTATTCATTGGAAGAAGGTGGTGGAGAGAAATCTATTAAAAAATTTGTTCAGAATGTTCACCTTTTTCCACATACCCTCCTCGCACTTGAGTCCAGTAATTATGTCCATTTCCAACATCTTTCATGTTATTCTGGATGAGTTTTCTTTCTGTTTCTGCTGTGTAAGCTTCTTCCCCTTTACTTAGCTTTTCTTCATCACTCTCTATTGTGATTTCATCCAGCAGAGACAAACCGTCACATGGGTTTGCAATGTCAGCAGCAGATTATTTGTAAATTTAAAATCCATTTATACCATTTTTAGTAGATATATTCAATGAAAAAGCAGATGTCAGGCTATATCTAATCCTAAAACTGATCAGAACTAGCAGCTTTTAAATTTAGTAAATGAAAATGTTATTACTGAATTTCGAATACTACGACAATGGTAGATATTAAGCTATAAAATTCTATCATAGCAGGATATCTCTCCAAGCCAAGCTAAGTTTTGGCCATCCTTCAGGATCAAAAACAAAATACCATAATAGAAAATAGAAAAGCAATGTTGCTTTCAATACCAAATTACGGATTAGTCAAGGGCCACTTGAATCCAATTTCCATGAGCAATCCAAAAGCATTATCCTGAGTTGCTTTGCCATTTAACTCTTCTATGGTGGATGTAGACATTTGTCGTCACAAGGGGCAGAGGATAATAAATAACGCAAACGTTGATAAAACTCACAGTTATGTTATAGGTGAACCCTTTTTGCAAGGGCTTGTTGACATGACATTGATGACCAGCATGTGCATGAGCAGTGTATAGTAAACTTAGTCTAGAACTTAATTTATTTGTCATAAATAAGTATTTTATGTTGATTTATGTGTAAAACCATTGCTTTGTGTGCTTTTTAGAAAATAATTAGCCCTAAAAGAGTTAAAGCATTCAGTCAGCAAAAAGTAGTGAAGAAACCTGTCACCCATCAATATTGCTTCATGGGAATGCCTCCACTCACACTGCACATGTTTTCTGTGACTTTTCTTAAGAAGAGATGTCACCCCAGCTCTATTCTCCAGGTCTGCCTTAAACCGAATCTGCAGGGCTACCAACAAGGGGTGCTCTGTGCCAAGGATGAAGACGTCAAATCATCTACTAAAGAGTGGTTGCACATGTAAGGCAAAATGTTTTATTTGAGGTGCAAAGAAAATCTTTGTGAATGTAATTAACAAGCGTATTGGTGCTCACTGATATTACAGTACATCTTTATGCTAAATTGCTGAGAGGTATATTGTAATTTCAATGTTGAGTGTGTTCTACATTCTCTCCAGCAAATTTCAAGACTTTAAAATAGCTCATCTAAAACTGTATTTGAATTGCAGTAATATTATTTAGTTAATTCAAAAAAAAAATGCTGCAAACTGGACTCTTTTGACATCTACACTCCAACCACCGGTGGCTGTGAAAATTACAGTACTTAAATAACTCAACATCGAAACAAGGTTGCGTTCAGGATGAATTTAGTGGGGAAGCACTTGATTTGTACAGATGGCATGATTAGAATAGAAATAATAAAAATTATTATTATTATTGATTCATAACAAGTATACAAGAGTGCATAAGAACAAAATTATAGCAACAAAGGACTGCATCTTGCATGATGCAACAGCTCAGGTTGACACTGCGCTTAATGTGGCAATAGCAGTTTTTACTTTTCAATTGATTGTATAATTTTTGTTGTGAGTTCACTTGTAATTTTGTTCCATCTGTTGAATGAGTTCCTTTCTGGCACCATTAGTACCTAATACCTTCCTGCATTGCATTTTGAGCTGCCGTCTCTGGCCGTATTTTTGATGTTGTTGAGTGAAACTCGACCGCCAGCATTGTGATACTGAATAGATTTTTGCGGTAAGAAGCTCTTGTCAGGTTCACTGTAGTTGAAAAATAAAACTGGCTTTATTGGTGTTTCTCTTAGTATATCAGGCTCAAAATTCTTTGATCACATCTTGTATATATTTTTAACATTTTATCTTGTAATAATTAAACATGTCCAATAATATGTTCCTAAAATACTGCAAACATGTTATTTTATTTGTTGACTTTCTCAAGGGACACACTTTGCTCTGCAAGTATGGCAGTCTGCTTATCCCATTAGTTTATTCTTTACATACTAACTCATCTGCTGTATGGCTGGGATCCTCAATTATATTGAAGGTGATTAAATTTAGGACCAGCAGTCATTTGCCATCTTCAATTTGATTGGGGGCTGGGACTGATTTTAATGATCAATCATACAACAATCATAGATAAAGGGCTGCTTTACATTTTTTAATTATTTGTTGTCCTTGCAATGGTAAATGACTAATGCTATCTACACTACCACAATGCTTTCCTGTATTGTATATTGTTGCTTATTCACATTCCATCAGTACCACAGTTCATCTTGTTACAGATGCAATCTAAGGTTCTTCCTTCATCTTATTAAACAAAATCAGTGTTCTGAGTTTTCCCCATAAATACCGTGTAGGCATCTCTACACGGCCCAAATTCCTGCTAATTTTTTATGTTTAAGAGTATTTTTATTGCTGGTATTAAAGTAGAACAAGTGGAATCAATTGGTCCTTCACCTTTGTCAGTCTGGGTAAGTGCATTAGTTTATGTAAGTGAACAAAACGTTTCTTCCTGTTCCTCATCATTTACTGTAATGCCTTTACACAGCAGTTAGTGTTTTGGAGCTTAAACTTCAGACACATTTTGCAGAAGCTTATTCATGTATCTTCTAACCGTTGTAAGTGCAGGATTAGGTGGACTAGCATCCCGACTGGGGTCAGAAAAGAAAAATGGATGAAGCTCAAGACTGGGGACACAATCTGGCCGATATGATCCTAGGTTTCTGTCCTAGCCAAGATTATTAAATAATGGACAAGGGACAAGTGAACCTTTTGCCCCCAAGCAAAAAAGGTGGCAGTACTCCCCTGGCTGAAACCTAGTATGTACAACCACAGGATTGCTTGAGTATCGCAGTCCAGAAGGGTGATCCTGTCAGGGTCCTTGGGTGCCACCAGAGGGGCACTGTGAAGAATGGACATTACTATTTTGAAGAGCTTCTGTATGACCCAGAAGCACCAGAAGTGCTCACAGGTACAACATAAAAGGAGCCGCTCTGCGTCATCCAAGGGTGAGAGTCGTGAGGCAGAGGGTGAAAGCTCATGTGGAGGAGTGAAAGGGGATTGAAATGGAGAAGGGGGCTTTATTAATGGCAAATACTGTGTTGAATTATTAAAGAAGCCTGTGAATGTGTCTTTGGGTAATAAAAAAAACTTTTATTTATCTCTAAACTCTGTTTGGTGGTGTTTGAAGCTCCGTGGTACTCCCTTGTTGGTCACACTATTTTATCTATTTCAGAGCCATAGGGAGCAAGTGTCTATTGCAACAGTACTGGGTACAAAGCAATAACCAGATGTCAGTCCATCACTGGGCAATCTCATTCATAGGCTCACACTCACCCATATGAGGACAATTTAGATTCACCGGTCATCCTAACATTCATGTCAGTGAGGAAACCCTATACTGACACAAGGAGAGCTGCACACTAATAGTTACTGGGTTGGACTTTGAACCAAGGACCCTGCAATTGTGAGGCAACAGTGCTAACCACAGTAGCATCTGGAAATAAACTTTACATTTTGTTTTGCTGTTACCGTCTCTGTTATTTTCTGCATGTCAGTGACATCCTTATGGGGAAGCTTAACATTTTCACCCATGGATATGCACTTTGATCTATGTAGAAAGTGACCGGAAAGGCAGACAACTCAGAGAAGCCAAGAAGGTTGGTAGCTCCATTTAACTGCAAACTAAAAAGACAGTTGGATAATGGCTCAGGTAAAATTCAAAAGTTGTCAGAAATACATGTAGCAGTTAACAGTATAAGCTATGTCCTCTGGATTAGCCAGTTTGGCATCTGACACAATCTTCTGAAATCAAGCCGGCTTTATATTCTGGGAACCGGAAGGGACGGGGTTTTTTAGGGTGGTGGACAGGGGGAGTCGTCCCTCTTGGGCGCTTTTTCTTGGCTGTGGAGAATGAAGAAGAAGATAAGTTTAGCGTCAGTGCCCCCCTCTTGTTCTAGAATGGTATTGCTTACCTCGTCAGAGCCAGGAAGGTTGTCCCCAGATGTGCATACATGACCCCTGTTAAAATTAAAACTGCCAAGGCTTTTAGACATGTTCTTTTTGCCCCATTAGTAGAATGTTTTTAAAAAATTACTCACATAAGTAATACAGGATTAGAAGTAACTGCAAACAGTAAGAAAGTCCCTGATGAGCATCTAAGGTCACATCTTAGGATTTTGATCTAAAGTAAACTGGTGAAGTGCTTGAGCACCTTTCCTTCACCTGACAAACTTACAAACAAATCCTCTCTTCAAACAAAATTGCATTGAATCAAATTTACAATTGTTTTTGCAGCCAGTTTGCAGTTACCACACAGTCTTATTAATTTTAGCACTGACACTACTAGAGTAGCACCATCAGCACTTCACACAAGTCCTATAATATTTTCACTGAAAAGTTAGCCCAGTTCTGCTATACCTGTCATGATATATGGAAGTGTACCCCGCCTCTTTGTCGATGTAGATTTTATAAGAATGGCCTTTTAATCATTGCAGCTTTTTTGAGTAATCTAAATACTGTCTTTTATCATGTAATAATAAAAGTGACAGTTATTTGCTTTGGGCTTAACATTATCATATCTGTAGCTTTTTCAAATACTTCAAAAATGATTTACTGTTTGGATCATCCTACTTCCATTTTGTGAACTGTAACAGAAGTCAAAATTTTAACCTGCTATATTGCACACACATAACAAAAATGTTAGCACCGTCAGTTAGGTCACTTGTGTGTCCAGTCTGCAAAAATGATGTAAGTACAACAGTTCAGTCTTATGTTGCAGAAGACACTAAAGGTGATTTCATCTTGGTTCGACTTATGTCCAGAAGAGGGTTGCTCTACAGTACGTAGAGAAAAGCTAACAAGTTTTGAAGAAGCGATGCAGAGAGCGTTGATCTTATGTACCTGATAATAATGAAGCCTAGGGTGCAAAATTGCTTCTGGTTGGGCCACCTATATGTCCAGCCTGGAAAAGGACTGTTGGTGTGCGGACTGTCACTGATTTCCTGTTAGAGACAAGTCACATCAATGGCTAAGGGTGAACACAAGCTTAGCTACATTATACATATTTATAGACAAATTTGGAAAGTCCATATTCCACATTATAATTCAAAAAATGTGAATGCATTTAAAATAGATGTAAATACATGTTTATACATTATATACATACTGTCACACAGGTGCGCTTGGGAGACAGTTTATAGGCTCAAATAAATGTGTTTCTGAGCTAGATCAGGGAATGGCGCTGTCCTCTAACACTTTCTCCTGTTTTTCCCTCTGCAGACCATCAGAAGAACCCACTTCCTAAGACGTCACTTCTGGTTCAAGTGCACAGAACCCACCTCTTCTTGTCTCCCCGATTTATAACTGCCATGATTTCCGCTGTAATTCAGTTTTGTCTTGAACTCATGTCTGTAAAGCTATTTTGCCAAACTTTCAAGTATACGGGGTGGAATCTCCAACTTTTTATGAGTCTGTTGTCTCTTTATTTTACAATACATATACACAGTGCTTATAAAAGGTACCTTTCCATCTTGGAACATTTCACATTTAATTATATTGAAACTGAATCAGAATAGAGTTAATTTGGCATTTTTAACCTGCTCAATGGGAAAAGACTATAGTTTTGAAGTAAAAACAGATCTATCCAAAGTGGTCTTAATTAATAACAAATATAGAACACAAAATAATCAATGGCATAAGTATTCACCCCCTTTAATATATTGTGCACCAACCCTCAATGGTACAGCCACATCATAGGTATATACTGCAAATTGTTTTGATGACTTCATGTGATTTTTATAGATTTTTGGCTGCTGAATTAAAAAATGAAAACGTTTTTCACCAACAGGTAAAATTTTTTATCTGTCATAGTTTTTATTGTTTTTACACTATAATTAATTAAATATCAATATTTTATTATTAAAATTTTTATTATTTTAATGCTAATTTAAATTTAACACTTTCTAATATTAAAATATATGTTTAAAGCAAAACTGTTATTTTATTTGATGATAAGATCAGAATATAGATGGAATTGAACATGGTGATGAGTCCTAGTTAGGAAGCAGCATCCAGACACAGCTTTCTCTTGGAACTGAAAAGAGTTTGCAGCAGATTTCAAGAAAGATGGATTTTTGGTTTACTACACTGATATAAGTGGCCTAGTGCAGAAACTTGGTAGATCACAATGCAGAAGAGTGGAGGCAATTTATAGGCTCGTCCAAAAGCAACCTAAAAGGAGTATTTCTTCATAATGGTAATAAATATGCATCAATACTTGTTGCTTATTCTGTGAATCTGAAAGACATCTATGAGAACTTTAAAAATCTTCTCGAGAAAATTAACTACAAAGAGCTCCGTAGGTTCATATATGGCGACCTGAATCTTACTGGGTCAGCAGTCTGGGCATACAATATTTCCATGCTTTTTCTGTGAGTGGGACAGCAGAGACAAGAATTGACATTGTGTTCAGAAGGAATGGCCTGCTAGAAACACCTACAGCTTGGTGCCAAAAACATCATCAGATCGAGATGAAGCCTGGTTTATGTATCCGTGCTAAACGTTTCTGGGATTGCCTGAGCTACATTGAAAGAGGGCATTTTGTTTTGCAACTGATATTAGAAAATGAACATCTGATGTGGAATTTGGTGGTGCAATGAACAACTTGGAACAAGAGCTTTGGGTATCATTCAGTGAAGTCATTTTTAAATTTTAATGTAACAATAAAGATCCAAATTCTAATGAAATTGTAAAAATAAATTATTAGTTAAGTTTAAGGAATTGGATTGCAACATAAGTCTTAATGTTCATTTTTTGGATTTGCGTTTGGATTTTTTGGAGTGGTGAGTCAAGAGCATGGTGAAAGATTCCATCAGGATCTTGAATAATAGTAATAATAATAATATATTTTATTTATTTAGTTCCTTTCCTATGGTCAAAGACATAGAAAGAAGGTACCAGGGGCATTAGGATCTCAGTTTGATGGTGGTCTACTGCTGGATAATTCATGGAGATACGCCAGGAAAAGTATACAAATGACAGACCATCAAATGAAGTTTCACATCAGAAAAACTAAGAAATGACAAAAACTAAAGAAGTTATACAAAAGTTAATGAGTATTGAGTATGTATTGTTATTCTTTACATATATGTTTAAAAATATTACATTGACTAAATAGTATTATTTTAAATTGATTTAGAACCATATTTTATAATAGGATAAACTGTGTAATTTGGTAGAATTATTTTTTTATTTTGTACTTACAATAATTGTGACATGATGGAAACATTATAATTATACTAAAATAATTTTTTTATTTTGTACTTAATTGTGTTATGATGGAAACATTCTAATTATACTTTTTTTATTGTTTTCATGAATGCAAATAAAAATACCTATACACAATTAAAGTGATTTTTTTATGAGTTTAATTTTGCAGACTTGTGAATAAGGTGATTGAAAAGAACAAGTCAGGGGATGGAGACAAGATAATATGCAAGTCACTGAACATCCCTTGGAGACCAGTTAGATTGATCACTAAGAAATGGAAAGAATAGGCACAGCTGTAAACCTGCCCGCTCAGTAATCATGTAAGAAGACTAGCGTGGGAGACCCAAAAGAGACCACTGAAGGTGCTGTGAGGTACAGAGGACACATCTGAGGAGACTGAACATACAACTGTTGGCTGAGTGCTTCACCGGTCAAAGCTGTACATTAGAGTGGCAAAGAGAAAATCACTGTTAAAACAAACGCACATGACATCTCTACTAGTGTTTGAAAGAAGACATGTTGGAGACTAATTTAGAATTTTTAATCTAGAAGACGATTCAATGGACTGATGAGACCACAATTGAACTTTCTGGCTATCAGACTAAAAGCTATACTTGGCACTGTACATAAACAAAAACACACCTTCGCTACTGTGAAGCATGGTGGTGGCAGCATCATGCTTTGGGAATGCTTTTCTGAGACAGGAGCTGGAAGGCATGTGAGGGTAGAGGGTAAAAGGAATGGTAAAAAAAAAATCAGGGAAATCCTGTAGAACAACTTGACTCAGTCTGCAAGAAACCTACACCTTGGGAGATTTCTTTTCCAGCAAGACAACAACCCCAGGTACAAACCCCAAGTTGTTTTCAAATAACAAAAATAATTTCTTTCACGAATATATTATAAGACTTTTTTGCCAAGTCTTCAGTAAGACCAGATATACAACTAGTTCAGATTTTTGTGCTGTGTATGCGGCTCTTTTAATTTTTTTTGTCTCTTCACAAAATGGTGATGAATTAGCAAGAACATGAAGAAGGTGCTCTGAAGTGCCAGCATATGGAGATAACCCGTACCAGCAGAGGAGTGCTTAGGAATGACCTGTGAAAATTCCTCAAAGCTTCACGGGTATGCTTTACAACTCAGTGTAAATATCCATTTAAACGGTTTACTGAGAAGGTCAACGCAGAGATTCTGCTGTGATCCTTGGCTTTTTCTCTACTTCTTATTACAGTGATTTATAAAGTCAAGACGCTCAGACATGTAAAGAACTTCTGGCATTCTGCCAAATACCTAACATGAACATTTCACAGAAGGGGCAAGTGAAGGAACAAGTTTTGCCTGCCTAAATGCAGTGCATTTCATTTCCAACTTTATTTCCTTCTGTGTCTTTTAAAGAACAAAAGCAAAAGCACACTCATCCTGCGCACTCCATATTAGATAATTGTTAGATTTGGGGAAAAAAAATGTAACGGTGTTAAATTTTACTACCATACAAGGTTGCTGTGCATTCTTGACAGTAATATTTATGACCTCTTAAATTTTTTTAAGTCTTTCCAAACTCTTGTCTTCTGCAGATGGAGCAGTTTCACATCCTTCTAAACACTGAGTGAGTACCTCAAATAAGGAGCGATTCTGCTTCAGTAAAGGAGAACACTTTTCCAGAATACAATATGCTATTTTTCCCTGTTTTGTTGATTAAAAACTATTTTTTATTTTTTTTTAATCCTTCAATTTACTTCCTGCGCTTTCATTCTGATGTTTTAGTTTCTAAAAATATATCAAATAAAAATAGCTGCTCTGATTGTTTGTTTACCTTGACTTGATTTTTGAACTTGGGATTACAAAAAACAAACCCTTTAGGAAAGTAATTTGAAAATTAGTATAAAACAACCCTCTGTTACTACTGAGAAAATCCTTACATTGATGATGATGAGTGACAACAACAACAACATTTATTTATATAGCACATTTTCATACAAAAAAAATGTAGCTCAAAGTGCTTTACAAAATGAAGAATAGAAAAATAGAAGACACAATAAAAAATAAACATAAGTCAACATTAATTAACATTAAATAAGTAAGGTCCGATGGCCAGGGTGGACAGAAAAAACAAAAAAAAAAAAACTCCAGAGGCTGGAGAAAAAAAAAATAAAATCTGTAGGGATTCCAGACCAAGAGACCGCCCAGTCCCCTCTGGGCAGAGTGACATATAACTATTTATAATTTACTTATCAAATTGATACTATTTATAATCTGCTATATTTTATATATACACTGCTCAAAAAAATTAAGGGAACACTTAATCATCACAGTCTAACACCAAGTCAGGCAATACTCAGAGATATCAATCTGTCCAGTTAGGAAGAATAAGCGATTGTGAATCAACTTCACCTGCTTTGGTGCAAATGAAAGTGACAACAGGTGCACGGGAGAGGCCACAGCAAGACAAACCACAAAAGGCAATTGTTTACCAGGCGCTGGCTGCAGACAGTTCCTCTCTCCTTAACCTTCCTGACTGATTCTTCTCTAGTTTTGCATTTTGCTATTGTCCTTGTCACTACTGGTAACATGAGGTGGTGCCTGCAGCTGATTCAGTCTAGCTCCTCCAGGATGGCACATCCATACATCATGTTGCAGGAAGGTTTGCTGTGTCTCCCAACACAGTCACCAAGATCATGGATGTGATGAAAGGAAACAGGCCAGTATACCGGAGAGCTGGACATGGCCATAGAAGGGCATCAGCCCAGCAGCAGGATCAGTATCTGCTCCTTTGTGTGAGGAGGAACAGGAGGAGCCATGCCAGAGGCATGCAAAATGACCTCCAGCTGGTTATTGGTGTGCTTGTTTGTGACTAAACTGTCAGAAATAGACTCCATGAGGGTGGCATGACAGCTCGATACCCTCCAGTAGGACCTGTGATCACAGCCCTTCACTGCGAAGCTCAATTGTCATTCGCCACAGAATACCACAATTGGCAGCTGTGATGTTGGCACTTTATTCTCTTCACAGATGAGAGCAGGTTAACACTGAGCAATTGTGACAGATGTGAAAGAGCCTGGAGACGCCATGGTGAACATTATGCATCCTGCAACATCATCAAGTGTAACCAGTTTTTCAGTGGGTCAGTGATGGGCTGAGGAGGCATCCTTGGAGGGTGACACAGACCTCCACATGCTAGTCAAAGGTACCCTGACTGCTGCTGATTACCAGAGTGAAATCCTCAGAGCCATTGTCAGACCTTATGCTGGTACAGTGGGCCCTGGGTTCCTCCTGCTGCAGGACAATGCCCAGCCTCATGTGACCAAAGTTTATGGGCAGTTCCTGGATGACAAATGTATTGATGACATTGACTGGCCTGTATGCTTCACAGACTTATGTATTGGACTGTCCAGGAGCTCACTGATTTACTGATCCAGGTCTAGGAGGAGATCCCCCAGGAAACCATCCACCTTCTCTTCAGAAGCACACTCAGACATTGTCGGGAGTGCATACAGGCACATGGGAGCCATACACACTACTGAGTCACATTATGAGTTGCCGTGATAAAATTCATGTAAGTTGGATCAGCCTGTGATTTCAGTTTTTCACTATGATTTTCAGTGTAATGTTAAATCCAGCCCTCAATAGGTTGGTGATTTTGGTTTCCATTGACCATTGTTGCATTAGTTTGTTCTTAACGAATTACACAGTATTACTCAGCAAAGTAATGTGTGATTTAAGTGTTCCCTTAATGTTTGAGAAATGTATATTGAATATAAAACATAACATAAGCCCAATTCTGGGGCAAAACTTGAAAAGCACTTAATGTCTTTCAGGTCAAACAAAATATGTACATTTATATTTCTTATTCTGTATTTTTTTCTTTTCTTTTCTTATTCAGCTGTTTATTTTTCTTTCTTAATATGATGGAGAGGTAGTTTGTTGAAAAAATAGCTGCCTAGCAGGTCCACCATCTGTCCACTATTTCTTCCCAAAATATAGCACCAGTAGTGCCAATCCAGGCAGAATCATAGTCTGTGTAATATCTACTGTATAAACGAACTGCTCTTGCTTTCTTCCTTTCTTTTATTTTTTCTTACTTTTTTATGTTACAAAAAGAGGCACTTCTTATATCTGGTTTTTTTTTGGTCTTATTTGCAACCACCAATTTTCCTTCTGTGGCTCATTTGGCACTACAAATTTCCTAAAAAGGTTCTGCAGAATACAATATTGTATGCAACATTCAAAAAAAGTTAACAAAGTATACAGACCCCTTCATTTTCTGCACACTTTATTGTGTGGTTGATTTGATCTTTAATAGCCAAATTTACCATTTTTCCCTGTCAATCTACACTTAGTAACCCCTAAATCAAAAACTGAAATTTCTCATTGTATACATATACAATGTATACTGCATACTGCATATATATTGTAACACTTGTGTGTCTTAGGGTCACCTTTCAGGCTCCTCAAAGGAAAGCAATACCACCCCAGAATGGGAGGGTGCACTGCCACTAAAGGTATTCTGAGTCACTCTCAGAAGAAGGTGTCTCATTTGGACTTAGACCCAGCCCAGAATAGAGTTCTACCCCAGACCTGACCCATTGATTAAGAAGGCACCCCAAAATTTATTTCAGATCCCATCATACCTCATTCAATCAATCTATATATATTTTTATTTATATATATATATATATATATATATATATATATATATATATATATATATATATACTAGGGGACTCTGCCCCCAAGCCCCCTGCTCGCTTTGCTCACCCACCCACATGTTTGATTTACCGGATGTACAATTTAAAGAGATTGTTATTTTCATGGGAATGTTGTATATGCATTATTTTCACTTTTACTTTAAAAACTTTTCTAAAAACAATACTTGTCCTCTATTTCTGGCCCTGGGCGTGGTTACATCTCTTTCTCGCAGCACATATAACATTGCTCACGTTGTGAAGGGGGTGCAGCTGAACACACGCTAAGGAGATGCTGTCGGATCATCTGCTGTCTTTCTGCTGCTGGCGAGCTGCCTGTTATACTTGTCATATGTTGTTGTCTGCCAAAAGCAATCCAACAACTGCTAGGTTAGATGTCCGTGGACTTGTTTTAAATGATGGCTCACTGCCTTGTCTCGCGTAATGCTGTAAAAACAATACTTGTCCTTTATTTCCAGCCCCAAGAGTGGTTAAATCTCTTTCTCGCAGGATGTATAACTCTACTCGCGTTGTGAAGGGGGGCAGCTGCTTTCGCACTGCCTGTTGATCATTTTAAAGCCTGTACAGCCGCTGTCCTTTTTGCCACTTCGTGTCTCTGCTGCTCGCATTGTGAAGGGGTTTTCATTGTTTTAAGAGCTGGGAGCAAGTGAAAGTGTCTCTCATGGGACTTCAAATTGTCTTCTGAGAAGATCACGTCTCATCTCTCTCGAGTCTGCTTCCCCAAGATTTTTTTTATAATAGATATATATATATATATATATAGGACCCGCCCCAATGGGACAGCCTGCCACATCTGTGGAGGACTGCTTCTCCGTTGCCAAGGCAACCACAGGTTTGCAGCGCAGCCGATTGAGATTGCGCTATATGTGCCTGATGCCGATGGGTGATGCAAGGGAAATTATAAATGCAGGGAACAATATAACTTGGCCCCTGACTCTGCCCGTTTGCTGTGTCTGTGTATAATTCACCATGCTGTTCCTGTTTCAACTTGAATAAAATTGGTTTTACTAAAGAAATGAGACCCAGCATCGTATTTTGGGGTGAAAGACAGGGACTTACACGTCACTATATATATATATATATATATATATATATATATTTGGAGTCCTTCAATATCTTCTGAGATATTACGTGGAGGTGCACATCACAGTATTTCTTTTCCAAACACATTAGTAATAGATGTTTTCCTTGTTATCATGCTGATGTTGTGTTTGAAATTTCTATGCAGTTTTATTTAAGAAATCAGCAGTTTCATGATTTAAAACCACTAAGATAGTAGAATTAATAGTAATTAATCAGCAGGGTATGCTTTCCCCAATCAATCAGCATTTGTTTTATATAGCATCCATCGCAAGGTGCATTACAAAGATAATTTTAAATGTGACCAATAGCAAGGAAACAAACATTTAAACATATGTGTATGTGGGAATCGGTTGGCAGTACTGATAAAAAAACAGTTTTGCAGTGTCAATTGGAGATAACACAACAATGCGTATGATGGTGTGTTTTGGTGTGTCTTCATGTGGAAAATATGTAAAATGGTACATTTTATGAACAACAAGAATAAAAAGAATTTATTTTACTAGTGTGGTATGGATTACTTGCTTTACGTAGCTGTAAAGAAAGAAAACAAGAAAACAGGTAATCTCAAAAGTGTGAATGAGGGATTAGGAACTGATATTCCATATTTTGCACTCAAAACAAAAACTGTAAAACTCCTGAAAAATGTTTCAGTGAGTTTCCTCTTCCACAAAACTGAATTTTAATATGCATAATAGGATTAGGATCAGTGTTTTGAAATAGAATACCTACATTAAAGAACAGAGTTATGGGTAGTTGAATACATCTAATTAAAATGAAAACAAAGCATATATGTGTGATTTTAATTTTAAAGAATGCAAAATATACAAAATCAGTTTCTATGAAATGATTTGAATGTTACCATTGATGTACCTTAACTGATATGTATACAGAGAGAGTCCTGGGAAGAAAATGTCACAAACCTGGATAAATGAGCCTGTTACATAGTGAGAAAATTGCCATTAGAGTATCTGGTGTGTTGAGCAGGTGGGTCTGAGACAAACGGAATGTGACAGGTAATCTGAAGTGTTGAAATGAAGAGTTTAAAAGTCATAAGAAATATACTGACAGTAGCAAAATGTTGAAGAAAACATGCTATTAAACCAATAGGTAGTGTATGTGAGCCTGTTGAGAGCTGCTGTGTTTATTATACTTGATTACTTGTAGTAGAAACTTCAACAGTGAATATTAGAGAAGAAAAAAATATTTAAAATAGAATTGTGGAAACTAAGTAATTGAATCAAGAGGCAATGGCAGAGCGACAGAATATTTGTGGTTTAGAAATGAGGAAAGGTCAAGAACTAGAAATGTAGGTGATAGAAAGAAATCCTGCCTAACTGCTGCAGAAATGTGATTTTTTAAATTCAGCATACTTCCAGATATTACTGCAAGCATGGCAATAGTAGACAACAGAAACAGGAACTAAGCTGGAAATCTGAAAAGAAGCAATTGAATTTGGTTTGCAGTCATTGAGGAAGAGCAGCATGTTTGTGCATCTTTTTTGCATCTAAGAATGCGATTCACAAAAAGATGAGTATCATTGCATTCAAATAGAAAGTGAGATGACATTGATAAATTACTTATTCCAACAGCATGATTTAGAAAATGAGAAGAAGTAAACTAAGCACTAAACCTTAAGTAACTGTGGAAACCTTGACTCACCGCCTGACTAACAGTAATAGAATGCATGTTTCCAGAGACACAGCAGGACATTCAGGATTAGCACTTTCATGTAGGTCACCACAGGTCTTCAGATGCTTGAACTGGGTGTTTTGATCAACCATGATAAAGCAGGATTGGTGTCAAGAAGAAGCAAATATACAGGATATCCAACATTAGCAGCAAGGAAGAAATTGTTCATAGTGGCTATATCTGATGAATCAGATCTATAGTGAAGGCAAAATCTGCTGAAAAAGAAATGATTAAAGGGACTATGCCTTGACAGTGGGTTCTGGCCTTGGTTGATGAAATGTCACCACATTTCCTTTAAAGAACCCAAAGCTTTTGTCAGAGCAAAAAAGTGACTTCTGAGCTCATCGGTGGAGACTTTATGATTAGCAGTGTTTTTTCTCCTATTCTGCAGTAGTCCCATGAAAAAAGCAATGCCAGATGTTGTGATACTTATACGCCCTACTTAGGTGCTGTACAATTGCACTTGTCCCAGTAGACAAGAAGGTCACATCTGTATGGACTGTTTATATGTGTGTTGTTCTCATCAGTTGTTATTATGTAATTAAGTGAAAACGTTTTTCAGTACTCACAAGGAAAATGACGGAAATACTAAGTAGAGAGATTGAGAGGAACAGTCTGCCAGACCTGAAATAAAGTGATGAACTGAAATGGGATTTCTACTCAAGTCTCTCTCTGGTCTGACCTTAACAGACACTAAGGCTCCATGATCTCCAGTCATTTTTTGAATTTGTTTTTTTAATGAACCTATATTCATTGTTTACAGGCTTGATGACAGCATTCAGTTTGTATTGCATCTGTGTATGCCTTCTTGTCGATGTAGCATTGTTGCTCACGTGTCAGTTGATGATTTGATATAATGTGATTTGAAATACAAGGTGCCTATTGTTTGCCATGCTAGAAATCCAGTGAGGACAACAACCATGATGCAAGCCATCAAGTTAAAGAATAAGCTCTTCATGTAATGTTAGTAGGTGTGTTTCTGGATTTTTCTGGGAGTTACCAAGGGGCCAAGGAAGCAGTGGTGGCTGATGTGAAGAACCAGGTTCATACTGGGACTAGAAAATGACTTTTAAATGGCATTAAAGAGGTGGTAGCAACTGTGGATGCCGACCCGGACACAGACAGACGGACAACATTGGTTCACCCACAACACGTTTATTTACAAAGTCCATTATTTACAGTGCACACACAACCCCCTAAACTCCCCAAAAGTCCAGGTCTGTCCAAATGCCTCTTTCAGTCTTCACGCCGCCTCCTTTCCTCCTCCAAGACCTTGTCTTCCTTCGCTCCCGACTCCAGCCAACGAATGGAGGGAGGCGGCTCCTTTTATTCCCACCCGGACGTGCTCCAGGTGCCTCCCAATTAGCTTCTGCCGGCACTCCCCAGTGTGGCGGAAGTACCGGCTGCACACCCGGAAGCACTCCAGGTGTCCCTGGTCTTCTTCCCCCAGCACTTCCGGGTGTGGCGGAAGTACTGAGGGCCAGGGCTCCAAAGGCATTGAGGCGCCCCCTGGCGGTAACCACAGGCCCCTATAGGGTTGAGCTTCCAAGCTCTGTTCCCGTGGTCCCCAAAGCCACCAGGGCGGTCGTCCCCTCATGGTCTGGAGAAGGCACAAGCCCTCCTCTGGTCCTCCTGGGCGTCCGCGGGTTCCGTGCCCTCCCTAGTTGGGACATCCGATGGGACCGCCCTTATTGGAGGAACTGGCTCTCTTCCCTTGATTCCTCCTCTTTCTCTGGGACATTGTGATGGTTTGGGTCTCCCTATGGGAATGGTATAGACCAGGCATGTCAAACACGCGGCCCCAGGGCCGCATGGGGCTCGCCACATAAATCTGTGTGGCCCGCAAGTCAATATAGTTAGCACTGAACTTGTACAAAATGATTACTATCGTTTGTGATTCAATCATTTTGCATCTTCGGCGTTACTTATTGACTTTTCTTACTTCTGCCTTCTGACAAAAGCACGTTTTCCCATGGCATTACGGTACCGGAAATG
This sequence comes from Polypterus bichir lapradei, assembly GCA_026402145.1. Classification (NCBI taxonomy): domain Eukaryota; kingdom Metazoa; phylum Chordata; class Cladistia; order Polypteriformes; family Polypteridae; genus Polypterus; species Polypterus bichir. The sequence goes on from JANRMT010062792.1 coordinate 44,036,308, forward strand.
TCATCTGCTAGTATAGCCACGAGCCTTGACCAAAGTTAATGAGCCGCAACGTCACAACTGAAGTGCTAGGCTGCAGCAGCGGGCAGCAGAGGCGGCTTTAGGCATGTGCAAACTGTACACCTGCACAGGGCCGCCAAATCCCAGGGGCTGCCACGCCAATATGTATTGAATATAAAACAGAAAGAGAAAATAACGGCACAGTTGACGGCAATGTGGACGAAAAACATTGTGTTTCTTGTTAATTAGTACGCTGTATTTACTAATGTCACTAGAGTCAGAGCAGTAAGCTATATGTAGTATTATAACATTCTGCCGTTATGAGAATATCATGGGCTGCCACTTGTTACGGACACGCACATATAGAAGCATGTCATGAGCACGAGGCGGCTATGCAGTGTCTGCAACAGACGTGGCCATCCGCCGTGCATAAGATACCATATTGACATTGGCGGGCAAAGGGGCCACCAATTCTTTCTCTGCCCATGGCCACCACGAGCCTAGAGCCGCCCCTGCTGCTAGGTTACACTACTGGCTGGGCTGCTGAGGCTGGCCACTGGACAGATCTGACCATCACGAGTAGTAATAGCCCGCATATTTTCAAGTTTTTTTGCTCAAGTTTTATGTCATTTTGTGCTAGTATTGTAACGAACAGTTAGTGCAGACTACAGCTGAAGATCTGAAGTGGATGCTAGAAGTTGGTGAGTTGTTTATTAACATATTTTTGTGATTTTGAGCTTGTAAAATTAGTGTAGGTCAGGTGGCTTTTTGCATATCGGCTTATTTTACAATATAAACTTTGAAGTAAACTTAGTAAAGTGAAATTTGATTTTTGGAGGATTTGTTTTCCAACTGAATTCAGTGAGTGTTTTCATGATTTCAGTTCACACAAACAGGACTTTGCGCTGTTCTCTTACAACGTTGAGAATGCGCTTGAGAATATCCAAATGGAATTGATTGAACTGCAGTCAGATTCTATTCTGAAGGCAAAGTACAACAAAGTTGGTGTGCCAGGCTTGTATGTTTACCTCCCACCCTCGTATGTGCAGATCCGTAAGTTGGCATCAAGAGTACTGTCTATGTTCGGAAGCATTTACCTTTGTGAGCAATTGTTTTCGTTAATGAAAGCTACTAAAACCCCACATCGCTCAAGACTTACTGTTGAGCACCTTTCATCTATATTAACAAAAGGCAAAGCCCTCACTGACTCACTCACTCACTCACTCACTCACTGACTCATCACTAATTCTCAAACTTCCCGTGTAGGTAGAAGGCTGAAATTTGGCAGCCTTATTCCTTACAGCTTATTTACAAAAGTTAAACAGGTTTCATTTCGAAATTCTACACGTAACGGTCATAACGGTCAACAATGTCGGCCATGTTGAACTTTCTTATTTATGTCCCCATCTTCACGAAATTTGCTAGGTGGCTTCCCTGCGCTAACTGAAACCGATGTACATACTTATTTCAGTGGTATGACGCCACTGTCGGCCACTATATTGAACTTTCCAATGTCACTAATTCTCCAACTTCCCGTGTAGGTAGAAGGCTGAAATTTGGTAGGCCCATTCCTTACAGCTTACTTACAAAAGTAAGCAGGTTTCATTTCGAAATTCTACAAGTAACGGTCATAACGGTCGACAACGTCCGCCATGTTGAACTTTCTTATTTATGGCCCCATCTTCACGAAATTTGGTAGGCGGCTTCCCTGCGCTAACCGAAACCAATGTACGTACTTATTTCGGTGGTATGACGCCACTGTCGGCCGCCATATTGAACTTTCCAACAGTCTTTGTTACTTATGGGCCCATCTTCAAGAAATTTGGTACGCGGCTTCCCAACGCTAACTGAATCCTACTTACGTACATACTGTATATACGTCCATAGCCTGCAGCTCATCACTGTGTGAGGCGGCGTTGGGTCCCCCATCCCAATGCCTCCCACGTTGTTGGCTGCCTGCCTATATAAGGCCATCCGTTGCTCCAGTGTCTACATTCCCTTCCTTGCATCGCCACGGGATTCACGTCTCCCTGCTGATAACTACAGCCTTTTTATTTAATCCACGGCTTCTCCGCTGTTTTATTGTTCGTTTATTACAATTATAGTTATTGTGTAGGTATTTTAGACTTACTTTACATTGTTCAGGTACCCATTTCCTTTATCGTTCCAACCATACCCTCATTACCATGTCTATCGAGGTGATCACCATCGATCAAAGAACTGTCACTTACCGAGTGGTTTCCATGCCTGGAGTTGGCACCTGCCTTTTCCATTCTCTGTGTTACATATTGCACGGCCATATCAGGCTCACTCTTGATATCCGGAGGAACATTGTGTCTTATGTATTGAATGACTGGGACAGGTTCAAGGTGTGGACTGATGATGGTACAAGAGATAATTATACTACACAGAAGCACTATAAGAGTGAGATGCTGAAGCCCTTCACCTATGGTTCTGCTTGTGATTTGATGGCTGCCACTGAATTGTTCAGTTGTTGCTTTCAAGTGTACCGAAATGGCAAAATATTTTACACCTTTGGACAACTGCCAATGCCTCTTAAACATCTTAGATTCACAGGTGACGATTTCAGTAGTGGACACTTTAATGTTTATGAATGTCTAAACTTTTAAAAGCTTACAACGCTTGACAGATGCCGAATGTCACTTCAACACAAGTCCTACAAATACTGTCGTAATTGAAACAAACCATGAATCTCAAACCGATTATGACAGCAGCAATCCAAGCTGTGAGATTTGAAATAAGATTACTTTTCACATGGCCAACTCTACATTGCATGCTCAAGAGTAAGCTCAGCGCACAGCTTGGTCATATTACAACCGGAGGGCCGAACTGACAATGTGTATACAAAGAGATCCTTAACAAATAATTATTGGTATATTTTCCCTCAGTTTAAAAAGGTTTCATTTTCTTCTTAATAAAAATTTTAAGGCAGTACTTCGCCGCTGCAAAGTGCGGGTATTTTGCTAGTCCCTCATAAAAGTTGCACCTGCACAAGATTTCAAGCCTGATATTGACGAACTGGTTACTAACAAGAGATGCCAAGTGTCGCGACAAAAGAAATAGATCTCACACTGTAAGACTCCTATATAAGCAATGAATATAATATAATAATATAAGGACCTAGCTAAGAGGCTAAGACTTTAATTGTACACTGTTGTATGGAGATTGTATTGAAATAAATTGCTTTTCTTTAAACTTTAAGTGTTACATTTTTTAAAGTTTTCAGTATTGGAAAGAAAGCTACAGTAACTTTGTATAATAGTATTTGTTATAGTGCGGCCCGCTGACGCACGTATGGCAGTCAAAGCAGCCCACCAATGGTGTGGGTTTTACATGCCTGGTATATACCCTGTCCCGTCTGCGTCCCTGTGGATCGGCGTGAGACCAGCGCTGGCCCGGGTTGTAGAGCGCTAGGACCTGTGGCACTCATCAGCCTGCGTTCCACCTGCCCTCTTGCTTTCTACCCCCTCACCACGTGCTCGGCTCTCACCGTCATGTCCATTATTGGAGCCCCCCCCCACTTGATTCCGATCATTTAAATCACAGATCTTTTCGGTGAAGTCTCCCTTATACTTTACGGGGCCGGTCTCACTTACCTGCCCCGCCGTACTGGGGCTTCTAAGTTCAGTTCCCGTGGTCCCCAAAGCCACCAGGGTGGTCGCCCCCACGTGGTCGGGGGAGGCGTAAGCCCTCCTCCGGTCCTCCTAGGCGTCCCGGCTGGGTACCACCCCCAGCCACCTGTGACACAACTAAATGATTACTAATGAAGTGGAGGCAGAACCAATGCCAGTCTACTTAGTAGGGGTGAAGAAACATCCATACTGGGCAAATTAGCAGTAAGGAGAATTGTCTGTTCTGCTTTTTGTAATTTCCATTGACAGAATATCAGGGTACAGTCAATAGTTGGAGTGTATCCAAACTGGCCTCAGAATTACATCCCTTCTCCTTTTGAATGATGTTTCTCCTAAGTTTTTATTTGAGTGTGATGTCCTACAGTATCTTAGGATAAAACATTAAAAATGACAATCATAATACATCCATTTTCAAACCTTTTGAATCTAACTCAGGTTCATGCAGAGCTAGAGTCTAACTTGGCACCATGGGTTGGCACCCTTTGCAGGACTCAGTCCAAAACATACTCAGATTCACACAGAGCCAACCTGGAATCACCAAGTAGCTTTAATAAGTACATCTGTTGGGAAAAGGGTTAAAATCAGAAGGATCACAGGGTGAATGTCAGTAGCTTAGGCAAGTAGTCATGTCACTGAGCACTGACCCAGGGGATGCTAAAGAGATTATAGGTGGGAATTTCTAGGAAAGAAAAGATAACTATTCCTATCTAAAATAACCTCCTCCATTTGGTATCTCTGAGCAGCCCTAAATGGAAAAGTTAGAATCAGATTAGAGTTTCATCCAGATTTTTTGTCTTTCCTTCTCTGATCAGTTAATACGTCAGTTCAACTCATTTATTTTTGTCCAAGGTGACTTACAACATTTGAGATACAATTATTTACATTTCTCAGGGTATGAAGTCCAAAGCCTTAACCACTACACCTCACATTCATAATATAGGGTCCTCATTCTCCTTTGTTTTTTTTTGTAATCTCTTACCTGTTAGATCTCTGTATACTCATTTCTTGTCATCTCTTCTCTTCTGTTTGGTGATTTACGCTAATTTCTTGTTGCATCTCACAATTTAGCTCATTTGCTGCACACATAGGCTTGCTATTCCACTGGTTGAATTATGGTAGCTTTTCTACTAAAATCCTTCACTCTTCTATGACCTTTATATACTGAGTTAGTATAAGCTAATTATTATTATTGTTAGTATTGTGCTTACTTTTTCATTATGAAAATGCTTGTTGTCATTCTTAGTCTTTCATTCTTCAGTTAAAGTTTACCCCAGGGCTTTGAGCATTTTTTTTCATTCTGTGTTGTCCAAACACAATAGTTTTCTATAAATACTTTATAGTTCAAAAATGAACAGTGGAGTTTCAAAATTAACTATAAAGGACTAAATAGTTGTGTGTTATGTTCAGCACCAGATTTTTGTCTTAAAAAAAACACAAATACTTTAAACATAACGGAAACTACATTTGCTTATTTGTCTCACAAAAGCTTAACAGAAAGTTGATGGAGGAAATGAGAAACCCCTGTAAGATCACAATTGAAGGAAACACATGCATAAACATAGCTTGAGCAGTAGTGCATTTTAATTTTAAGCCTTAAGCATATTTTAGATGAGGTTTGTCATACTTAGCTAATAAAGAACAGACCTGAATTCCAATACAACGAATGTATATTTGTACAAATACACTGCACTATGCAGATGGATAGACTTTGCACACTGTTTTATCATAGAAAGTATTCAGTATCCTAACTGTAAAATATGCTAATCAATAAGGACAGGATGACCTTGGTTAAATCCATATAAACTAGGTGACCACCCTTGGTAAATGCTATGTAGTCAGAATATGTACAAGGGTTCCATATGGATGGTGATCTCACACTAGGAAAAGGCTGTGTCAGTGGTGCTTTGACTATATTTTTTTTTATATTTTTTCATAAACTTGTAGTAGTTACAAGGCAAGCCTGTAACATGTGGAAACATGGTTAGGTTAGGTTAGGTTTGGTAATAAAATAGTGTAAATTTTATGAAAGAAGAATGAAACACAAGGAAATCGTGTTCCACAGCAGGAGCTATAGCAGAAGAAGGCTATGTTTTAAATGCTAAAACAAGAGGGCTACCTTTGTATTTTTAGTGTCACTCCAACATGGAAATACAATGTATCAAAGGGATTCATTAAAAACATAAAAGAGGGATGTGCAATGGAACAAACACAAAGTCAATACAATACTTATCTGCCCTTTGAGTCTTTACAGCTGTCTAATGCTTCCATATACCTCCAGGTTTTCAAATTCCCCTTTTGGTAGGGAAAGATTTTCTCTAGGTATTCCAGTAACTCTTTTCTTGCACAATCCTTAAGCCATACACATTAAGTTAAGTGAGATTTTGAAATGGCCTGATGTACTGTAAATGACTATGCCGCGTGGACCAACATTATTTTGTTTAAGGCAAAAAGTATTAAGAACAAATACACGCAATAAATCACTCAGAAATACCAGGCGTGTACACTGCAAAAAATGAAATCTAAGCAGGCTGGTGGAAGCATGACATTATTATTGGTTTCCTTAATTTAAGAATTATTGATTTATCAAAAATACTCTATGTTTGATTTTTAGCTTACTTTAAGAAATCTTGTCAAGTAAATTTTGCTTGCCATATTGGCAGATATTTTTGCTACATAAAAGCAAAACAATTCCCATTTAAAGTTGTTTTTGTCTCGTTTTTGTATACGCATTTTTTGCAATGTATGTGTTACAGGAAAAGCCAGAAATTGGATAAACCTAATATTACTTGGGTAAAGCTTGCATTATCTCAAGAGATAAACCTGGTAAAATTAGAAACTCATATTTTATTCCACCTTTACCCAGGTCAGCTTTACTCGGGTAAGGCCAGGTTTATTTAATTTCTGATTTTACCCACAACATGTACATAAGAAAGCTGAAAATGACATACTGTGGCTTACGCCTCCTCCAGACCATGAGCGGGTGACCGTCCTGGTGGCTTTGGGGACCATGGGAAAGGAGTATGGAAGCTCAGCCCTATAGGGGCCCATGGTCACCACCAAGGGGTGCCCAGATGCCTGAGGAACCCTGGCCCTCAGCACTTCCGCCACACCCGGAAGTGCTGGGGGAAAGAAGACCAGGGACACCCGGATTGCTTCAGCTGGTACTTCCGCCACACCTGGGAGGGCCGGCGGAAGGTTATCGGGAGGCACCGGGAGCACGTCCGGGTGAGCATAAAAGGGGCCGCCTCCCTCCATTCGAGCGCTGGAGTCGGGTGGAAATCATACCAGTCCTTATGGTGTTCGGGCTTCACATGGAAGAAATTGAAGATGATGGCAGTCATGTGGACATCTGGGACCCCCACCATTCAACCCATAAACACAGGGGGCTACATGATGCCTTGATCAGATGGTGGTGGTGCAGATCACTACCACAGAAGAATCAGAAAAGACAGCAGATAATAGTAGAGATTAGTAGGGAATTGCAGAACCCAGAGGAAAATGATATTAGATATATGGTACCTGAGTAAAAACAATAACTTACAATGTTATTTAATATAGAGTGGTCCTGTGTGTAAAGTACAATAAAAAATATGAAAACTAAAATTAAATCACTTTGAAAAAAACTGAAGAAAAATAAGCCACTGTGAGTCTAAAGTTCCTTTAAATAGAAAAATGTCCCACAAGCAAAGAAGGAAAATGATGAAGGACATGATTAATTTGTGAATATGTGAATTTCCCCTTGGGATTAATAAAGTATCTATCTATCTATCTATCTATCTATCTATCTATCTATCTATCTATCTAT
>JANRMT010062792.1:44043772-44131077 GCA_026402145.1 Polypterus bichir lapradei
TATCTATCTATCTATCTATCTATCTATCTATCTATCTATCTATCTATGATAGTTGAGGCAAATACAGACTGTACTGTAGTGATGCACAAGAAACTGGCAAGTTTAGCTATGGCGTCAGACCAGCAGCATACCCACTCTATTATCTGTACCATACCTAGGAGAACTTGTCATTTTAAAGTCAGTCTACAGGGTGGGCCATTTATATGGATACACCTTAATAAAATGGGAATGGTTGGTGATATTAACTTCCTGTTTGTGGCACATTAGTATATGTGAGGGGAAAAACTTTTCAAGATGGGTGGTGACCATGATGGCCATTTTGAAGTCGGCCATTTTGGATCCAACTTTTGTTTTTTCAATAGGAAGAGGGTCATGTGACGCATCAAACTTATTGGGAATTTCACAAGAAAAACAATGATGTGCTTGGTTTTAACGTAACTTTATTCGTTCATGAGTTATTTACAAGTTTCTGACCACTTATAAAATGTGTTCAATGTGCTGCCCATTGTGTTGGATTGTCAATGCAACCCTCTTCTCCCACTCTTCACACACTAATAGCAACACCGCAGGAGAAATGCTAGCACAGGCTTCCAGTATCCGTAGTTTCAGGTGCTGCACATCTCGTATCTTCACAGCATAGACAATTGCCTTCAGATGACCCCAAAGATAAAAGTCTAAGGGGGTCAGATCGGGAGACCTTGGGGGCCATTCAACTGGCCCACGATGACCAATCCACTTTCCAGGAAACTGTTCATCTAGGAATGCTCGGACCTGACACCCATAATGTGGTGGTACACCATCTTGCTGTAAAAACTCAGGGAACGTGCCAGCTTCAGTGCATAAAGAGGGAAACACATCATCATGTAGCAATTTCGCATATCCAGTGGCCTTGAGGTTTCCATTGATGAAGAATGGCCCCACTATCTTTGTACCCCATATACCACACCACATATACTAATGTGCCACAAACAGGAAGTTAATATCACCAACCATTCCCATTTTATTAAGGTGTATCCATATAAATGGCCCACCCTGTATTATGAGTCAGAAATACACAATAGCATCATCTATTTTACTAGCATGATCTGCTTATGATTCCAAGGATTAATAAAATAACAGTGAGTGTTTGAGCTTTTAGTTACAGGGCCCCTAAACTGTGGAATGGTCACTTCAGTCTCAGCTTTCAAATCTCAGCTGAAGACTCACTACTTCAGTTTAGCATACCCTGAATAGAGATGCTGATTAGTTGTACAGACTGCATCTCTGTTGTTGGTCATTAGCACTAAAACATAAGTAATGTGATAGTTATAATTTGTTACTAACCCTCACCTATTCTGTTTTTATTACTCAAATGTGGCACTTGGTGCCAATGTTCTACTGCCAAGTTGTTTTGCCTGCCTAAGGTAAAGTCATCTTTGATGGAGGATCACAGGAATCATCAGGTAGAGGGGTTCTTTCATCGGATTGGCTGGCCCAGCACTGTCTCAGCTGTGGAATGGTCAATAGGGGGAGGCAGCTTGATGGCCAAGTTCTCCGGGACTCTAAACAAATCCAAATCATATTATGTGATATCATCTACTGTTAAATTTGTCTCTGTACTTGTAATATTTTTATTTTAGTGTTATACTGTATTAAGGATTACTTGTGGTTTGTTCTGTGTATTGTATTGTATTGACCCCCTTCTCTCTGACCCCTAATGCATGCTCAACCTACCTGGAAAGGGGTCTGCCTTTTCCAAAGTTCTTTAATTTTTTCCCTACAAGGGTTATTTTTGGGAGTTTTCTCTTGTCTCCTTAGATAGTCACAGGGCCTGTTAAAGCCCATTGCGGCACTTGTTGTGTGATTTTGGGCTATACAAAAATAAATTGTATTGCGTTGTATTGTATCTATTTTTTTCTAACATAAAACAATGTTATATTTTAAAGAGGATTTTGAATTGCAGTGTTTTGATATAAAAATATCCCAAGAACATAATATCAGCATAGTATTTGGTAATTAGTAAAATCTGAGAATCGTTAAAATGTCTGAAAACGTTTGCAAGGCACTGAGTTAAACAGACTAGAAGGCAATATTGACAAAGTGCTAGAATAAATGAAATAGTAGAAAAAAAGAATGCCATTACAGAATTCAAAAGAATTTTTGAATTTGTGCGTGATACATCAAAAATATAGTAGGGTATAATGTACTAGTCAGTATTTGGCTATGGGTGGGATATGAGTGGGCTATAAGGAGGTGGGAGATGGGCAGTACTCCCCCAGTCACAAGACACATCAAAAGTAAAAAAGGTTTTAGCCTATTTTGTCATTTAGTTGCCCTACCTACATATTCAACTAACGCCACAGGATGACATCCTAGTAACACCACCTAAACAGTGGCTTGTTAGCCTCACTTGCTGGCCTGTCATCCTAAAGTTTCAGGTTTCTAAAGAGCTAAAGGATTCACGGCTAGAAGGAAAATTCTGAACTTAAGTGCAAATTAATGAAGAAGCATGCTGTGCAGTGTAAAAATTACTCTTTCAAGAAATGAACGCTACAATACAAAAAGAAATAACAGATGTTTCTATTCTGTAATCTAAACAGGAGAAGAAGAAACCCGTGTGATATTATTTGTACTGTACAGGTGCACTAATGTGTCAAGGTCACATTCAATCACAATGCATTTCCTGGAAACATGGAGCTTACGGTATCTGCAGTTTACAAGGGTGGTTATGCCAAATGACACACAACATTGTGTTTTGCTGACATTCCTCAACGTCAGATGTCCATTCCTAAAAGTAATTTGCAGAGTTTCCTATAATCTACCATATGCAAACAAAAGTTAAAACACATACTTTACACACCTCCATGCTTTGTAATTAGCAAATAAAAGACGGGGTCTTAAGCAGCTCTTAATAAAAGCTCTATTCCATTGCCAGTAAGGGTTGAAGAAAAAACAGGAGCTTTAATCAAATCCTCTGGAATGTAAGGATGTGCAGTTTACAAAAAAAAAAAAAAAAAAAAGTGTATTTCTGTCTGTTCCCCTCGCTGGAATAATTTCACGTAGAAGTCTATATACAGTGCAGGCTCTAACTGCTAAAAAGCTAAAGGATATGGTTATACTGAGCACAAATAGTCTCTTAACTTCAAAATATAAATGTCTGGAAAGGGAGAATCTGGGAGATTCGATTCGTCTATTGCCACTGAAGTAAAAATTTAATTTGCAAGTTCAGATTTTTAGCACCAAAGCCTTTATCACAAATTGTCATTAATAACACTTGCATTTGTGGCTTCCATGTGTTTCTAGTGGACAAGGGTCTCATTGCCCGGCACTAAAAAGTGACATTCATCTATCCGTCATCAAACCTGATTAAATCCAATACAACCTTATGTTAGGCTCTGGCCTATCCTGCATGGCAGCATCTGCTCGGGTGCAGGCTATATGACCTGACAGCTTCCCTAACTCTGGCAGACAGATTCATTCCCAGTTCACACCCAATAATTCCTGCAGTGTCACCCTGTGCATTCCACTACCAGCCTCCACCTCTGCTCCGTAGGAGGCTCCTGTACTTAACAGTGAAATGAGAGCCTTCCACTGGCAAAATAGTACAGAATATTTTTTTTTCAGTCCTTAGTTATTTATTTAAAACACGTAAGAGTAAAGTGAACTCTGTAAAGCATAAATCTCTGAAAAATATGTTTTACAGCACTGTACTGTGGAGGAGTCTTCTATACCCATTCACTCGATGCATAAGCTAAGCCAGCTGAAGGGCATGAGTCTGCTTTTAATGTCTTCTTGGCTTTAACTGAGGAACAAAATAGTATGTGGGATAAACACAAACATTCGTAAATTGTAGCTGGCACTACGTAATGGCAAGGAAACAGCGTTCAACCAAGCAAAATGTTAAAATGTCACTAGATACCCCCTTCTCTGTACCACAACTTATACGCTTTAAATTATTATTATATTAATTATTATGCATGTTAGGTTACTTGGCAACAGTAAATTGGCTCAGTGTGAGTGTGAGTGAGTGTGGGTGGTTGGGTGTGTGTGCTGTCAGCGGGCACTGTAATGGATTGGGTCTCTGCTCATGGTGAGGTCCCGGTTTATGCCCAACGCAGCCAAGGTAGACTGTGTCTTATTTTAAACCCTGAAGTAGATTAAGTGGGTTTGACAATTTTAAGCTATGTTTTAGAATTATTATGTGCACTAAGTTAACTGTCAACCCAATGGCACGGTGAGTGGTCTGCTTATTCATGCCATCTCTGGGCTCAAGCTGCCAGAACTTTACCTGAACAATGTAAGTACAGTAAGTGGATGGATAGATAAATACTTTATTATAGTGAGTGATAAGAATATACATAACTTCCGAAAAAACACAGAGCTTCCAAAAACGCTCTTGATAAACATAGCCCCAGTGTTCTTAAAGAGCAACGCCTCATTCACAATCCCAGTATGATTTCTCTGTCCACATAATGAAGGTAATCCACAGCACTCAAGTTCATGTCACTGCCGAGAAGCACCCTTTTAATAAATGGACATGAAGCATATTATCTGTAAGACGCATTAAAACAGACTCTTGTGCATATCGTGCCTTTTTTTATGTAGGAAAAATGCACCCTGTCATTCTACAGATGTTTTCTACAGATGGAGCTGAGCAGAAGCATGTTCCAGACATCATGGAGGAGCATGACCAATATGATCTGTTTCTGTGATGAATCTCTGATGAAGACTCAAGCCCACTCTACCTCTGGTTCTCATTGATGGTGACACGCAAATACCTCAGAGTGCATCTGATGACAGGTTATAGTGGAATGTCAGCACAGAGGCTGGATACAGAAAGGGTCAGAGTCGCCGCTGTTCACTGAGGAGGTTGTGGTTATTAGATGTATTCAGGTCACTCTTATTTATTTTCTACCAATCTGTAGTGGCTGGTGTATTTTTCTTTGCTGTAGTGTGCTGGGGAAATGTCATTAGTGCGGGTGATGCCAACAGACTAAACAAACTGATTGAAAAGGCTGGTTCAGTCTTAGGAGCCAGGCTAGACTCACTAGCGGAAGTGGTAGAACAGAGGTCACTCAGAAAACTGCTGACTATCCTGGGCATTGACTCTCGCCCTCTGTCCGAGGTTATGGCTAAATAGAGGAGCACATTTAGCAACAGACTGAGACAACATGTAAGGATGATTCTACCCGCAGCCATCGGGCTCTATGATGATACACTCCTCGGCCAAGGTAGCCTTGTGCCATGTTTGCTAAGTGGTATTGAGCCAGTCGAGAAGACATCTTGTGCAAGATACTGTGCTAATGGCTGAAATCCCAATTCTAATCACTAAGTTTACATGTAGTAAATATCTACACTTTGTTAATTTACTTACAGATAATTCTTGTTATCTGCGGTGGGTTGGCGCCCTGCCCGGGATTGGTTCCTGCCTTGCGCCCTGTGTTGGCTGGGATTAGCTCCAGCAGACCCCCGTGACCCTGTGTTCGGATTCAACGGGTTGGAAAATGGATGGATGGATAATTCTTGTTATATGTGTATTTGTGTATGTTTTGACTGCTGGTGTAACCCTGCAATTTCCAGTGGTAAACTTTCTATACATCGATATAGAACTATAACCTCCATGACTATCATCACAATTACTATAGTGGGCCTTATACTGCCAGAACACATCACACTGCTTAAATAAAAAGCCTACAGTTCATATGAAATGACTTGCATGTTTTTTTCACTAATATCTTCATTTAAACACAAAATGACAGACCAAGGTGCATTTATGCATGTTGAAAACACACGTTGACACACTTGCATCAATGTGCATTTAGGTGTAAATCAGGCTAAGTGTTTAACTAACGTACTGCTAACCATAGTCTAACTCAAGATTAATCATGTTCAACTTGGTCTCAGAACATTTCTTTGCCATTTTATTTATTGTCATATAGCAAGTAAAAGTGCACATCATAGTTGCTATTGAATGCATGTACTCTGATATGGGAGCTTTAACCCCATAAGAGGTAAATTAACCTTGTTGAATAAATAGAGTTGGACCCAGCATGAACGATTTATTGATCAGAAGATTTATAAATCAGGAAGGGTAGTTAGTACTGTGTAAAACTCTCTCAGTTGGTGACACAAGCTGCTTTGGTATGAATGGCATCCAGTGGTATAAACAGCCAAGCAGACAAAAGTTTAAGAGTGGAGCAGACTATAATAGGCATCTCACAAAGTCCAGGTTATGCTCTAAAAAAGACAGATTTTGGAACATGACTGGACCGAAATGGTACTGACGCATTGTAAGAATTTGCAGAAGATGGCAGACATGTGTGCTTAAGAGTTTTTCTGGCATCGAGCAACGATATCCTGAAAAGTCTTACAATGGGCAACAGAATCACCTTGACACATTTCTATAAAATTGCCCTGCCTGTATCAAGTGGCTGAAATGACTAATGAAGGCAGCATCTCACATACTAAGAAGTTGACCTTTCTGGCAGTGTAATAACATTTATGACTGTTTTCTCGAACGTACTCTCATCTACACTGTCTTCTTTTATGAATCCCGTGGTTATCATCCCCAAGTGAAAAGCAGGACTCATCACTAAAAATCATTCAAGGCCAATCCAGGCTGATTAAGTCTCAAAACCCATCTATGACTAGCTGGTATGGACACCTGGGGGGGGCACTCCAGCTCCCTAAACACACAACACAAGCAGGTTTGGACACAAGTATAAAAGGCAAAGTGTCTTTTATTGTGGGAAACTCTTCTCCAAGAGTTTCCCACCACAGCTACAAGTAAAATTATGCACACGCACAATACAGCATACTGTTTTCTTACTTCCCTCTCTATTACCGGTCACTGCCTCCTCCACTCCTCCTTACAAGCTTCCCATTTGAACCCATTTATTTACTACTAAATCAACCTTTTTGGGCTTAGTTTTAGTTTACTCATTGTTATGATTCAGAGTTCTTAATTGCCTACTTTAGTTTTAAACTGCTGTGTTATGGCTTTAATTGTTACCTGTTTACTTAACCAGCCATCAGTTAATAATGAGGTCCAAATGACAAAGGAACCACCTGATCCCCAGTTAAGATGTTTCAATTTAAACCTGTGTATAGGCATCATGAAGTCAGCCTGTCGTTTTCTAACTATCTTTTATCCTGATCAGGGTTGAGAGGGTGCTGGAGCCTATGCCAGCTAGCACAGGGTGCAAGGCAGGAACAAACCCTGGACAGGGTGCAACATCATGAAAGAACTGTGTTAATAAAGTGGGTACTTGTGTGTTATATGCCCACCACAGGCACAGGCAAGAGAAGAACTTTTTTCCATCCAGGAAAGAGGAAAAGAGGAGTAGCCAATGTCAGATGATGTCATTGACATAATTAATATGACCTCCGTTCTGCATGCTGTCATCTCATAGAGCAGAACAAAATAGTGCAATTTCTCTAGCACTGCAGAATAAAAAGTGTTGGTTTTTTTTTGCCTTTTTAAGATTATCACGACACTTGGTAAAAGAATATGGTGTAATCTCTCTAGGCTTGCAGAATTAAACAGTCTGTTTTTACCTTTTTACGGTTATCACAATGGTTGTTAGAACAATGAACAAGCAAACCCTGTTATTTAAATATGTACCTAGCTATTTTCCCAGTCTAGACTGGTTTTCATGATAATGGAACTGCCATTTATGGGTTTAGCTATTCCTTTCTCAAACCGTGCATATGCAAAAAAAAAAAAAAAATCAGTTTATTTACTAGTGAAAAGGAGTAAAATAATACAGTTTGGCTTATGTTCCGGTTTTTATTCTTCTAATAACTGCCCATTGTGTACTGCCATCACACAAGACATACTGCGCATAGCATTGTCAGCCAACTACTTACATTCGCAGCCAAAGCCGCACCATTGTGTGAAAGCAACATGTGTGAGAAACAGACCAAAGCCCTACAGATAAGCCAGTGGCTGGACAGTTCTTTAAAATATTTTCACTAACTGAAGCATTGCTGAAATGGTAGCGTATGTCACCCTTCTTGAGAGGGAACCGCAAAAAGGGTTAGCTGAAGTTTTCAGGGCTCTGGTATTTCTCATGCTTGTGGGATTAGCAGTTAAGGAGGGGCAAGAAGCTATTTTGTGAAAAATCTTGAGGTCCGCAAAATTATTTTCACATGGACTCTAAAGGCATGTAGTAAACATTTATATATCAGAAAAACTTAGTGTTACTAAAAATAATATTATTATACTAATCACTGTTTTGCACTTCTTCATTTTAGTATTATGTGTAAATGGAGTGTGTTTTGTAATCACCCAGTAATAATGAGAATATGATATATAAACCCCTACATACACACATTATATACCAGGGCTACTCAACTCTGGGCCTGGAGGTCTGCAGTGGCTGCAGGTTTTTGCTTTAACCAAATTTTTCATTTGAGCCCATTTATTTACTTCTAAATCAATGTTTTTGGGCTTAGTTTGTTATGATTCAGAGTTCTTAATTGCCTACTTTAGTTTTAAACTACTGCATTGCGGCTTTAATTGTTGCCTATTTACTTAACCAGTCATCAGTTAATAATGAGGTCCAAATGACAAAGGAACCACCTGATCTCCAGTTAAGATGCTTCCTTTTAAACCTGTGTATAGGCATCATGAAGTCAGCCAGTTGTTTTCTAACCCACTTTTATCCTGATCAGGGTTGAGAGGGTGCTGGAGCCTATGCCAGCTAGCACAGGGTGCAAGGCAGGAACAAACCCTGGACAGGGTGCCACATCATGAAGGAACTGTGTTAATAAAGTGGGTACTTGTGTGTTATAACCCCGCCACAGGCACAGGCAAGAGATAAACCTTTTTATATTTGTTTATTTACAAAACAAAACCAAGAATATGTCAAATTTGATTTTTAATTACTTTTGAAACATTACTTCTGTCGCAAAGTTTCTGTCATTAAGTATAACATCAAAAATGGTCATCGCAGTTGAGTGATGCGCTATCTGGGTTGAGTGCCGGGGTTATAACACAAGAGTACCAGAAATAAATGAGTGAGGAGGGACCAAGAGGTATAAATCTGTTCCAGACCGCAAAACATATGGATAATGTTCTCAGAAAATGAAAAATCTACAATGTGATGAAGATTTGTCTTAGAAGAAGGAAAGCAGTGAGAAGTCAAGCAAAATTACACCTTTTATTGGCCATGGCTAAGTGATGGGATGAGTATTAAATAGAGGAATGAAGGTAGAAAAAGGGGTGAGAGTGAGTTAAGATGCAGTGTGAGATGAATGTGGTGAGAATTTGAGCAAAATGACACCTTTTATCGGCTAACTAAAAAGATTACATCTTGCCTGAAGAAGGGACCTGAGTTGCCTTGAAAGCTTGCATATTTTAATCTTTTTAGTTAGCCGATAAAAGGTGTCATTTTACTTGACTTCTCACTACATTCATAATGGCTAACACGGTACAACACCCTAGTACTACGGAATGAAAGCACTAACAAGCCATATAATTCAATACTGAGTTCCATTATCTGCTAGGTCTGGCTTCTAATTATGAATGTGGTTGGAATGAAAACCTGCAGCCACTGTGGACCTCCAGGACCTGAGATGAGTACCCCGTTATATTGTATATACTTTGTGGACTATGGCCGGCTTGACATCCCAGCCAATACCCCCAGGCCGCCAGGTAGAGCTCTCCCTGCAGCATGGATGGGCCCCGAATACCAGCAGGGAATCCTGGACTATGGAGTTTTCCTTTACAGCCCTGCTGGATACCACAGGGGCCAACAGAGGACTCTGCAGGGAGGACCAGAGAATCATATGTGCCCTATAACCCGGAAGTACGTCATAGGCAAAGTGACAGGGGAAATGACGTACTTCTGGGATGAAGAAGAGGACTTTTTATCTGAGTGATAAGGAGTTACATGGACTGAAGGGTTGGAAACACTTCCGGGTCAGGCAATATAAAGGAGTATAAGAAATCCCCAGATTATGAGCTGAGCTGGGTGGAAGGGTGGCAATGCGTCTGAAAGTGGTGGAGTGTTTATTGATTACTGTAGTGTGTATTGGTTAATGAGTATTGTGGAGAGGAGGGTGCTTTGTGCACTGTGTAGTTCAAATAAATCAAATTATTGGACTTTTATCTGGTGTCTGACGTATTGTCCGAGGGTTCAAGAGGACGATAGCGCCCTCTATCTGTCACAATTTATATATGCTTACTGCCTACTGTATGTAGCCAGCAATAACGTTTTCATTCCAAACAACTCACTTTTCGTCCAAACTATTTTTTTGCTGAAACTAACATTAAAACATTTTCATGGATGTAATCGAGGCCAGGTGTGTTCATTCAAGTGACGCTAACATGTCTTTAATTGGGCTGACTTAACTGAGGAGCAATTACTTTTTCACACGGTACCAATTGATGTTTGTTCATTAGATAAATGAAATAAGTTTAAAAAGAAATCATTTGTTACTTTTTCAGTCAGGTGCCCTTTTCCTAATATAAGATCTTAATAAATCGTAACTTTAATAATAATAATAATACATTTCATTTATATAGCGCCTTTCCCACACTCAAGGCACTTACAGAATATAAGAAAGAATGGCAGGGTATACAGTATATAGCATAGTACAAAGCAAATAAATAAATAAAGAAGATTAAGACAGTAAATTCAGAGAAAGCCTAACAGACAACAGAATTGATGGTCTAGCACACACACACACAGGTTACATGAGCATCTTGACAGAGAGGTAAACTGAGAGAAGGGTAATAAAGTCAAGTAGAGCTAAAAGCCTTCCTGAACAGATGAGTTTTGAGTTGTTTTTTTAAAAGAATTCATGGAGTCAGCTGACCTGAGTAATTTCGGTAGGTCATTCCAGAGTCTGGGCGCTATGCTGCTGAAGGCCCTGTCACCCATGGAGTGTACATCAGTGTGGGGCACAACAAGATTACCAGAATCAGAGGACCTTAGTGAGCGGGCAGGCACATAGTGATGGAGAAGGGCACTGATGTAGTTTGGTGCAAGGGTATTTAAGGCTTTGTGGGTTATTAGTAGGATTTTATATTCGATTCTGTAAGACACAGGGAGCCAGTGAACACGGAGCAGGATGGGTGTGATGTGCTCGCTGCTGCTGGTTCGAGTAAGGACTCTTGCAGCTGAGTTTTGAATAAGCTGGAGCTTGTGATATAAGATTAGAAGGGGCACCTGCCAACAGCGAGTTACAATAATCGATGCGGATGTGATAAAAGCATGGACAAGTTTCTCAGCATTAGAAAAGCAGAGGAAGGAGCGAACACAGGATATGTTATGGAGGTGAAAGTAAGAAAGTTTCTTAATGTGATTTATGTGGGCGGAGTAAGAAAGGGAGGAATCAAAAATGACACCAAGATTCTTTGCAGTAGAGGCAGGTCTGATGAGATCACTGCCAAGGTGGACAGGAAAAGAGCTCATTTTATTAAGTTGCATTTTAGTCCCAATTTGCAGGAGTTCAGTTTTGTTGCAGTTTAATTTTAAAGAGTTCTGCTCCATCCAGGTTTTAATTTCACTAAGGCAGGTTGTGAGCTGAGAAAGCTCTGATGAAGTTCCACTTTTAACATTGAAGTAGAGTTGAGTATCATCTGCATAAAAATGATAGCCCAGTCCATAGCTACGAATAATATGGCCAAGGGGAAGCATATAAATACAGAAGAGAAGAGGGCCGAGGACAGAGCCCTGAGGAACTCCTTGTGTGACTGGCGCCGAGCTGGATCTGCTGTTGCCAAGACTAACAAATTCTTGCCTATCAGTCAGATAGGACTTGCACCACTGGAGGGCAGTGCCAGAGATGCCCAGCATGTTCTCCATTCTGGACAGTAGAATGTCATGTCTGACAGTGTCAAATGCTGCACTGAGGTCTAACAGAATTAATATGCTGGTTTGCCCAGAGTCTGCTGCCATAAGCAGATGATTGGTTACCTGTAGCAGAGCAGTTTCACAGCTGTGCTGCTCCCTGAAACCAGACTGAAAGGGTTCCATCAAATTATTAGATGTTAAGTAATTGGTGAGCTGGGAAGCTACAACACGCTCAAGAGCTTTTGTCAGGAAAGGTAAGTGGGGAATAGGCCGGAAATTGTTAAGATTGTCAGCATCAAGACCAGACATTTTTAACATTGGGGTTACAGAAGCAATTTTAAAAGTGAGCGGCACAGAGCCAGTGTTAAGGGATGAGTTTATAATTGTTGTAGCAGTCGGGATTATGGCATGAAGGCAGGATTTAAGTAGTGTGCTGGGGATGGGGTCCAGTACACAAGTCATCGGTCTCATCTTACAAAGCAGGTCATTAACAAACGCATATGTGACTGGTGAGAACTTAGAGAAGGAGCTGGATGGAGTGGGAAAACAGGGAGAGATATAAACAGATGATGTATTTATGTTAGTTGAATTATTTAGATCTTTAATTTTGTTACAGAAAAAGTGAAGGAAATCCTCACAGACTTCAGTAGAAGAGGTAGTTGGGCCAGATGCGGATTCGAGTAGTTTATTAACTACAGAGAACAAAACCCATGGGTTATCGTGGCCACTTTCTATTATTCTGCCATAGTGGGTGTTCTTAGCAGCAGTTAGTGGTTCTCAGTGAGCTCTTTGGTGGTCAGAGAAAGCCTGGATGTGCACGGTGAGGCCAGTCTTACGTGACATTCTCTCAAGGCGTCTGCCAGCTGCTTTCATAGATTGCACTTCTGAATTATACCAAGGGGCTGAACGTTTAAAGGAAACCTCCTTAAGTTTTAAAGGAGCTGTTTTATCTAATGCTGAATGAAGGGCTGAGTTATAGTGGTCAACAAGACTATCTAGTGTTGACGGAATAGGTGCAGACAGTAAAAGATCAGAAATGGATCCAGAAAGGAAAGAGGGACAGATATTTTTAAGGTTTCTGTAAGAAATTTGTCGTTTACAGGTAAGAGGAAGGAAAGGTAGTGAGACAGTGAAAAATACTGCTTTATGGTCAGAGAGTCCCAAATCAGTGCTGTAAATATTGGCAACAGGTAGTCCAGAAGTGCAGATCAGATCCAGTATATGACCACCAGAGTGGGTGGGAAAATCAACATGTTGTGTCAAGTCAAAACAGTCCAGTAAGGATAGGAATTCATTTCTCAGTTTAGATGTAGTAGTGTCAATATGGATGTTGAAATCACGGAGAAGGATAATTCTCTGAGAATAAGAGCTTAGGTGGGTTAAAAGTTCAATCAGATCAGATAAGGATGCATTGTATTTTGGAGGATGATAAAGAACCCACCTCCTTGTCTAGAGCTGCGAGGTTCTGTATAGAAAGTGAAACCAGGTGGAGTCGCGTCCGTGAGAGACGTCAGTTCGTTTGGTTTTTGCCAATTCTCCGTTAAACACAGTATATCAAGTTTGGTGTTAGTGATGAGTTCTGACAGCACCAATGCTTTGACATTAAGAGATCTCGAGTTAAACAGTGCAATATTAGTTAATGAGGCATCTTTTTACACAGAGCCGTGATCAGGGTTTATTTCCACACAATGTAAATTTGGCACACTGACACTTGTATTTCCAGGGCCATGAGAAGGAAGGCTTATTCGTGAGCAAATACTGCTGGTTGTCTTTTCATTCGCAGCCCAGCGGTGGCAGCGACCTGACCCGTGATGTATATATTTCGGGTGCTGCAAAATACTGACGTCTTTAAGGATGTTCCAATCAGACCATTTGCTCTGGACAAACTGTTTAATAAGAAGGAGTTTGTCATGAGAGTATTTTAGCATGATACTTGGCAATAACTTATCTGAAAAGCAGTGGGGAAGCAGCACAGCATAGCGGAACCATTAGGACAGGCGGGTGTGGTAGCGTAGATGAGATGAACGGCGATAGCAAAGCAGCAGAAAGCATAGCAGGAGGAGGTAGCAGGATTTGGAGGTTCCAATACACAACCACAAACAGTAACGCTTGGTAATTTCATGCGTGATCGCCCGGAGCCATAAGCCAGTTAGTATGAGCATTAGATCAGATCCCAGTCGTAGAGTACTGTAAAATGAATCGGGAGCAGATCAGCATAGCAAATATAATCACGGAGACAGATCATCCCGAGATCATAGATCTTCAAATGAGTGTCTGCTTAGAATTCCAAGAGCTACACTTAAAAGAAGTGGTGAGGCGGCCTTCTGCTGTTATGCACCTAAAGAGACTAATACAGTGGAGCACCTTAAAACACTGCTGAAAACACATTACTTTCACATGGCTTTCTCATAGCTTCATCTTAGTTTAATCCTGATGCTCTGTATATTCAATTAATTATCATGATTATTTATGGTGGCTCCAAAATCCGTACTAACCCCTACTCTCTCTTCTGTTCTTTTTCTGGTTTTCTGTGGTGGCAATCTGCACCACCACCACCTAATCAAAGCACCATGATGTCCCCACATTGATGGATTAAAGGCCAGAAGTCCACATGACCGTCATCATCAAATTCTTCCATGAGAACCCTGAATACAATAAGGACTGATCATTCATGTTAGGTAGAATGCCTAGAGGAGGCTGGGTGGTCTCATGACCTGGAACCCCTGCAGATTTTATTTTTTTTCTCCAGCCGTCTGGAGTTTTTTTGTTTTTTCTGTCCTCCCTGGCCATCGGACCTTACTTTTTTTCTATGTTAATTAGTGTTCCCTTATTCTAATTTTTATTTATTTTGTCTTTTTTCTCTTTCTTCATCATGTAAAGCACTTTGAGCTGCATAATTTGTATGAAAATGTGCTATAGAAATAAATGTTGTTGTTGTTGTAAAGTCCTGAAAACATTAAGGGTGAAACATTTTCAATAATTAAAGAAGTCCATTAGGGTAAATTCTTTTTCACAGTATTCTCCAAAGTCATGCAAAATGACAATATCCCCTCAGGGATTAACAAAGTTTCTAAAAAAAAAAAAATGAACTGGGGTGTGAATAAGTACGCCAAGTGTAGGGCTGGTTTTGAGTTTGATGAAGACAAGATGAGCTCCAGTTCCTGAACAACACAACAACTGGAATAAGGAATAATACGGTTTGAAATTGGTCCCAGAGATAACAGGCTTGATTGGTGTTGATAATCAAACCCTTAAATAATTAATAAAACTTTAGAAATGGCTTTGTGTACGTTTAATTAATACTAATACAAACTTAGAAATTGTCCTGATGTCTAACAAACTCTCTATTACGGGTCTAGTCAAATCATGAAGACTTCATCTTTTAGGAAATGTGCATGTACTGTATTTTTAATGAAATAAATATCTCATCTTTAAAGTGCTTTTTCATAATTTGGCCACAGAGTATGTTGCTCAATCCAGACTTTATTGACCTCTTCAGACTGCTGCAGCTCCTCCCTAGGGAGTGGTGTTCACTGGTAAGCCCTCAATGGCCTCATTACCCATGAATCTTAGTCAAGCTCTGATTAAAGAGGCCAAACGGGCTTACAACATTAAGTGGTGGGTTCACATTTAACGTCAATTAGATGATCTGCATGTGACGGTGTAGAAGAAATATTACATCTATGAAATTTCAATATTGCCAGAATTGCTCAGTAAATTTTCCAATTCTGCATAAAATATTGGTAAAGGTACAGTACTCAGCAGAATAAAAGATCTGCACAAAGGAAAGCTCCATTAGGAAAAGCATCATATCCTGTGAATCATTAGGGGAAATATTACATATAGCCCAAGACTATTGCGCTCTCCATTGTTATTCTGGTTATTTTCCCAGCACTAATTTATGTGGCAGTTTTCCTATATTCCTATTGCCTTATTTTTATTATAAATTTTCTTTTGCACAACATCTATGTATTTCAGGAGCAGCACACACAGATAATACTGTCCACCACCATTGTGCGGCTGCCACAATTGTAAGCAACTGGAAATGCATCCAAGGCATTTCACAGGTATAGTAAAACTGGGGCCAACAGTTAGGAGAGAGAAGCTAGCAGAGTGATCATTAAAGTAAATCTAACTTTGCAACCTTAAAACTACAATTAAGTATTGTGTTTACGGATCTGTTGTGTTGAGCTGTTAACCACCAGCCTGAGGCAAATGATCATTTTTTGGTGAGATGGGAGAAAGTGGAAGGAGTTGCTGCTCTATAAAAAACTGCTGTCTTTAAACCAACTTTATAGAGCATCTTTTGTTTAGTAAGCATCCTCTCAAGGAACCTTAAAGAAGTCCCTTCTGCAATGCGAGCGCAGAGTAAAAGGGTGAGTCAATAGAGATGACTGTGTGGTTTATGATCCTGTGCTTCACCACATTATCTACATTTTATTTGTCCATGTTAACACACATTATGCCTTATGTGTTAACATATTATTGGTAAAAGTGAATCTGGAAATGGAATATTTTATGCCCTGTACCCAAAGACTTTTCATCTTTGTGTGAAAATTATCAGACATGCATAAATGGTATTTCCTTTGTTTCTTCTTTCCTTTTTTTAATTGTGTTTTAGAGTCAGCACTGCTAGCTGCTCAAAAAACAAATAGTCCAAGTACCTACCTCCTATTTTCAGTAAACACTTGTGACCAGTCATCTGCTTACCTTCATTGGGTGAAAGTTTTGATGCTCTAATACACCACATTGTCACAATTCAAGTATTAATTGTTTTGTGTTGTGTTTATTTTTGCTTATTTTGTACTGTTTATTGCTCAGATGTTATGGACACCAACATTTTTGCGGTAGTTACTATTACACTACATGCTGTTATTCCTTAGCGTTAAAGTGCGATCCATAATGTTTGGGACAAAGCCACATTTTTCTGTGATATGCCCCTCTATTCCACAATATAAATTTGCAAATCAAACCATTCACAAGTGATTAAAATGCACATGGCAGACTTTAATTTAAGGGTATTTGCACACATTTCGGTCACAGCATGTAGGAATTACACCACTTTTTCTGTGTGGTCCCCCCATTTCAGTGCACCATAGTGTTTGGGTCAATTGTCGTCACAGGTGGCATTGCTATGTCCCAAACATTATGGTGCCCAGAAATGAGGGGACCATGTAGAAAAAGTGCTGCTATTTCTACAAGGTGTGAATGAAATGTATGCAAGTGCCATTAAATCAAAGTCTGCAATGTGCATTTTAATCACGTCTGAATGGTCTGATCTGTAATTTTTAACTGTGGCACAGAGGCATAAAACAAGGAAATATGTGTCTTGTCCCAAACATTATGGAGGGCACTGTATGTCCTGCACACCATGTGGCATCAGAGAAGACATCTATAGGGCGGTCCAGATCTAATTATGCCATTCTCATTACGCTATGACTTATTAAATTTATTACATAGAAAATCACCAGAAAAATCCCGGACCATCGAGAAGTGTGCGAACTGACGACATGAAGAATCGTCTTCGCGCCAAACTGGAATCGTCCCTGCCTAAATCAAAGTCATCCAGACGATCTGGATCTGCATAATTAGATCTGGACCACCGTGTATGCAATATGAAGTCACATGTTTAAACTCATGATAACTTTGTTTATAATAAAGGAGAGGCTCTCCCTCAAGAAATCACTTTAGAAATGATTACAAATCTTTACGGAATTGTTTTAGAATTTGACCAAGCATTTGCTGGTAACTTTTTTGAGTTTGTCTTGCTCAAGTACAAGTTGCCTTACTCTGATCTCAGTAAATCGACCCTTGCCTTTTTAATAGGAGTAGGAGTTTCCCTTCCTAACACCAAATACCAAGCAAAAATCAACCTAACAAAGGGAAAGGATTTCTATGCATAAAAATTCAAGGAGCATTTAGAGCATTTGTTTAAAAATATGAAATCCACGACATACTGGTCTTTCTTTATAAACAGTCCCGGACAAGAAGTAATGTCTCTTCTGCCATGACCTTCTTGGGCAGAGCCTCTTCTCCTGAGAGAAAAAGAGAACATACTTTATTTTTCATCTACAGGTTCTCTGTGTGTTTCCATCTCAAACTTCACACACAGACAGAGTAAACCGTGACAATGTGTACATATATTTACTAACCCACTGTATTTAATTTAAATATTTTTTTTGAAGTATGTGGTCAACATACATGCAAGTCATGGAGTAACTGTAGCCATATTTTGTTTACTTACAGTCTATTCCTGAAATTCTTTGGTTGTTCTTCTGTTAATGACAAATGTATTCTGACAGCTGAGGAAGCCTCAAGACAAGATAGTTCTGTTCACTAATCATGGTACTGGAGAGTGTCAAGGTTTTACAAGTTTGCTTTATGCTTTAGGTGGGGAGCACGCAATGATGCAGTGCACTGCCGCACCCACCACACGACAAACCACCTCAGAATCCCAAATTAGGACCTGAGCGCAGCCATGCAACACCTCAGCACCATGCTAATTTGAATGGAGTGGAACAGTGTTTACAGTTTGTTTACAGTGGCTGGAGTTTCAATCCTCCCTCCAATCCCCAAATTTTCCCTGTAAGCTGGATGACCCGTTTGCAGGGCTGGATGCAGGTTAACGTCATACCCAGGATGGAACAGTTGCAGGTTAAGGGCCTTGCTCAAGGGCCCAATGGAATGGAATCACTTCTGGCACTTACGCAAATCGAACTGGCAACCCTCTGGTTGCCAGCACAGATCCCTAGCCTCAGAGCCACCTGTTCATGTTTTAATTGGGTTTGTTTTATACTTACAGATCTTCTTCAAATATGTATTTCTTTTACATTTATTGAATGTCTTCTCTCTTGCCCTCAGTTTTGCTTCTCAGCAGTTCAGTTCGCTTTACATCGATGAGGGTTTATCTTTCAAGGCTATTTCTCCTGAACTAACTTCTCTAGGGTGGCATGGTGGCTCTGTGGTAGCGCTTCTGCCTCGCAGTTAGGAGACCTGGGTTCGCTTCCCGGGTCCTCCCTGCGTGGAGTTTGCATGTTCTCCCCGTGTCTGTGTGGGTTTCCTCCCAAAGACATGCAGGTTAGGTGGATTGGCGATTCTAAATTGGCCCTAGTGTGTGCTTGGTGTTTGTGTGTGTGTCCTGCGGTGGGTTGGCACCCTGCCTGGGATTGGTTCCTGCCTTGTGCCCTGGGATTGGCTCCAGCAGACCCCTGTGACCCTGTGTTTGGATTCAGCGGGTTGGATAATGGATGGATGGATAACTTCTCTAAGTAGGTTTAAAGTATTTCATGAAAACAGTGCAAACCTTTGCAAAAGTATAACATTTTTTTTCTCCTTTTGTTGGCTTTTACAGAAGACGCACTGACTCCTAGGATATCTTGGCTACACTACCAATCATTCCTGTTCAGCTTTGCTGGAAGGCAAGAACACAAGTCACACAATTGTTTAAAAAGGTCTTTTTTTTTCTAAGCTAAACTCAATGTACAATTTCTTCTTTTTATAATCCAAGGTGTCAAACTTTATCATTTATTTAATCCATCTTTTAAACAGTGTCATTATCAGATTAAAGCTTATGATACATGTCTAGCTTTTTCTTCTCATCAAATTTCAAATGGCTATGCTAGTTTTAGCATGAAATGGCACCCTCTGCTGTAATATCTATAAATTAACTTTTAAGGTTCATCTTATATGCAAACAGCAGCTGTCAAGTATGAATAAACTTCATTTTTAGCACCTAATGTTAGCATTTGAGCTTTTCATGTAAAAATGTTCTGTTCAGCCCATATCACCTTAATATCAACACACTCCATCCTAAATAATAACAACAGCTGCATTATTGCAGTTTAATTGTAGTCCTGGAATCCTAATGGAAGACATCTATCCCAGTGTTTGATAAACTTAGTCAAATATGGTCATGTCTGATAATAATGACTTTCGGCCTCCATGTCTGAGGCTGGGAGTTCACTTCCCAGCAGGACCAGACTAGTGCAGTGTTAAAGGGAACGAGGCTTGAGGTCATTTGTGAGATTAAAGCAGAGGGCAAAGAAAAACCGCAATGAGAATTCTCAGCAGCATTGATAGAACACAAGAAGATTCATGAATGCATTCTAATTGGTTTAGTAATTTATCTTAAAATAAATGTGAACTTTTTTATGGCTTAAGAAATGGGTAAATTGACAATAATTACTAAGCACTTCAACAACTGCTTATTTTACTGCCCATATGCAATAAATAACAGCCATGTGCCTAGAGGCCGGGGTGTTAGACATGTTGGCTCAGTCCCCACCTCTGACTCACTTTGTGATGCTGAAACCTGCCTGTGCTCTTGTTAGAAAAAAACAAAAAAACACTTGGAATAAACTGTGCTAATGCTCAGTCCTTGGTATGGACACTATAAAGAGTAAGAGGAATATGTGCTCCACATGCAGCTTTGTAACAGTTTGCTGTGCCACTTAAGCTGCTAGGGGCTGCTGAGATCACCCATTAATGACTTACTTAAGTCATATTTTACAAGCCTGTATCAAAATTATGTTTAAAAGGAAGAAATTCCTCTCATAACAAACACTCTTTTCTTCTCAATGGACTTTGTGGTTTTCTGCAGCACAACTGCTGGTCAGTCATGGGATTTCATTTCACACAAGTGTGGGTGTATTTTTAGTTTTGATGTTCAGCTGTTTCTATGGCGACGCTGTAGTGCCACTGATTAGTAGCGACTCTGTAGCCACAGTAGTGTTATTATTTAAACATTTGTCTTCGTGTTTTTAACATTTGTGGGTGGAGCAGAACAGTGCCAGCTGCAGTGCTACTTTGGGCTAATTAGCATAAAGCAGTAAACTGATATTAGGGCAATAAATTTAGGTTTTTAGCTGAAATATTGTTTTTTTCCCCCACATTTCGGGCATGCCTACCACTTTTATAATTTTTTTTGAACAATAATGAACCAGGGTAGCAACCAACAGAAGCGAATTGTAAAGTCTATCTTTACCTTATGTCAGTAGAAGGGCACATCATTCCTATTTAAAAAAAAAAAAAAAATGGAGGAAATACTAATGGGCTACACTACTGAAAGAATTAAGCCTGCCTTAAAATGCCACATTAGAATCATTTAAAGGGCTTTTCTTCAATATTTCAGCCTTCAGTGTTATAGTCTGGAAGCACAAGGTGGCATAACCTTTACTAATACAACTGCCAGCTGATTCTACAATTTCACACATAAATTCTTAAGTAATTGGTGTCAGAATTTCATTTGCTTTTTACACAGGTTCCACCTTTTTACATTATTTTCATATTTTTACATATTAATTTTCTTTCAGACGTTTCTATGCTTTGTTTTCTTTTTTAGCTGATAAGTTAATTGATAGCCCCATCCCATTACTTTCCGCTGGCGCTGCAGCATTCAGGAATGCGCTTACCTGAAGGAGATACAAGAGCTAATCTTTCTGATTCATGTTGTCCTTAATTTTCTACCATTAAGATTTTACGTTTTGGAGTGTGTTTTTGTTTATAGCTAACTTTATTAAGTATTTCAGGTGTTTGGCTATTTTAGATTTTAATCAGCATTTTTTCTTCAGGGTTTTGTTCTAACGATTTGCCTTTGCAGTTATTTTTCACATGCAGTTGGTTTTGTTTTGTTCTTTGTTTTGTCTGTTAAAAAATGATGGATTCTTGTTTTCTTGATTTAACAAATTGGATTTTAGTTTCCTTGTTAAATATACTATAACGATCAATGTAGTGCTCTAAAACAGCGTCACTCATGTGTGTACGGGGAAGAGCTTAAGGGCTTATGGGATTGTAATTCTCTGTACACTAACATATGCTCTTCTCCTTTCCCCAGTGCAGACAGGATGATTGACACAATTCCACCTGTGATGTCGGAGTCTCCCAGAATGCATCTTAAGCCTAAGCGACACCATCATGGGCAGCATGAATGAGGAAATCTAAGATGACTCTTAGACTCTGAACACTTTGCACTTTACACGTGCTCCCAACCCCCTGCTTTTTGCATGCATTCATTTACGAGTTTGGCAGTGAAGGTGCCCCAAAACACTTTCTTTCTCCTTTGTCTCATTAAAGGGTTTTATATGGGCTAGGCCTTTGCAGTAATACACAACAAACACTTCTCCAGGCCAATTTGTTGATACCTCAAAAACTGATTCATACATTATGTAGGCAAACCTCTGTATATACAACACAAACTGAAGTTAACATGGGCAGAAATAAAAAAGTATGTACTTTGTGTAATGGGTTTTACCTGTTGAAAACACTGCTAGACTTTTGTGCAAAACAGACTTATGAAATGTTTTGTTTGATTGGGTAAGCATTGTACACCATTGTTAATCCACCACCATATCTATACATCTCTGGGGGCTTTCAGAGATTATCAAGAAACGTAACTGCTGTCTCTTACATAAGCTGTCGGCTTCATTTGTTCCATAAAAGGTACAACCAAATATACCTAATGTTAATACAGTAATAATCAGCAAGCCAGTCACCATTAAATATTTATCCAAACAGATTTACTATATAAATCAAACTTGATATGGCATTAGAGCATTTCTAATTGGAGAGGATGTGAAACTTGACAGGTACATTTATTGATCTCATCGCATTAGCATGTCATATTACATGACTAGAGTCAGTAAAGCTAAAGTTTAAGAGGAAGAGAGTGGAGATAAAAAGCTTTAGTACGCATAAAGAAGTCTGTATAAAGATGCACTTCCTACATTTGTTACAAGATGCCAGTGTTTACATGTGCAACCTTCAAACAACATATACAAAAGGATGTTTTATTAATCAGTAACACCAAATATTTACATTTATTCTAAATTTAATTTTGTATGGTGTGGTAATCTTAAGACAGGTCAAGGACTTAACATTAACATTAGACATTAAGTGCTTTTGTGAAATAGAATTACATTATGGTTGACTCTTCAAATCACAATGTATTTACTGAAACTCTGAGTGGTTTAAGTTGGTTTTGGTTACAATTTAGACTAAACTAGCATAAGTGACGTAAAAGCAAAGTCTGTTGATGTTTCATATCCTTTTCCTTTACTAAGCACTAACATTCTTGCTTAATTTAAATAGGCTGCAAGTGTTGTACAACAGTTTGAATTTAAAATGAGATTAACAGGGTCTCCATATATTAGGGGGGATGTTCTGTTAACTGATTTGTTAACAGTAGCTTCCTGGATCTGTGTTACTTTAGCACATCGTACAGCAAAACTGTGTAAATTTGAGGTAAAATTTGGTTTAAAAAAAAAAAATTGGAGGTGTGGAAGGAGAAAAAAAAAGATTTGTTCTGGTAATTGTGTTATTGTGCAAGAGAACTGGAAGAATGGTGGAGGTAAAAAAAAGAAGATGATCTTGTATTTGAAACCAGGACTGTGTTGTGTAGTTGTGTCCTAGGGGTTTTGGGTGCTGCTACGTGACATACTGGTCACAATATACATACACATAAACATACACATACATATACACACATAAAAACACAAACACACACAGAAAAATACAACACTTAAAATTTCTTTCCTTAACTAACACATTACTGATTTATGCTATGTTAAACTGCATGTCCCACAGTCATGTTTACATGCACCCAGATATCATTTGGCATTGAGAGGCAGCCTGTGGGAATTACAAAAATAAGACAGAGAAAGGCACTGTGTATACAAATGTAAGTGTAAATGTCTGGGGAAAAAAATGATCATGTTTCACAGAGAATGAAAAATATAACTTATAAAGAAAAAAGAAAAGAGAACAAGTGAGAGGACTTTTAGGAAAGGTCATATGAAACAGGATCATGCATACTACTGTATATGTGGTAATAAATAATTTTAGAAATAACTCAAATAACTGAATATTTTGCATTTAAATTTATTAAATGTACACATAATGAGTATGTAATAAATGAGTGAAGTATACAAGGACAGGACAATTTAGCCAGGTTATATATAAAGTTTATAAATCAAATAATAATATTGGAATGTGTTCACATATGAATATTAATGGTAAGTACAGTTTTTGGCAAAGGCTGGTGTGCTTTGTTCCAAGAAGAATTATGAATGATCAGCAATCAAATGAATAAAAAAAAAAAAATCTGGATTAGTAGAAGCTAAAAGGGTAACTGATATGTTTTGCTTCAATTTGCCATTATTGCTCAGTAGAACTCAGTAGTAAAAACGCTGTATAATACACAGATTTGGATAAAGTCTTTCAAGAAAGCTTTGCACCTATTAATGAATAATACATTTACATTTTAAGTCTTCATTTTCTTTTTGCATTCCACTGAGCAAAACAGAAAACCCTCAGATGGCATAAACTTCTGGCCAATAAGACACTTGCTACAGCAAGAGCACTGAAAGCATTCTGTAGTCGCATGCCAAGTAAAATCACCATAGGTCACACGTTGAGCTTCTGGATCAACAGCATTCTGGCAACTTCTGCACACCTAAGGATGTAAAATGAACAACAGTTTAACTTCACACTCCTATACCGCATGTTTAAATAATAAAAGTTATATTATTACATAAATAGGTTTAAAATTATGTCAATTTTTGCTGGTCATACTAAAAATAGTTTTAGAACCAAGTAATTTTGTCTAATTTACAAATGAGCATTCAACATATTGTATAACTCATTTTGCAACCCTGCGTGGTTTTATGAGCTCACACATCTGTTCTCAAACATTTGCCCCTATTTCAATTCGCCCTGAATATAGATGTTCTCTAAAGCATTACTACACATAAGCAGAAGTTTCTTTGATTACATTTATTTCTTTGTTATATTTTGAATCTCACAAAGCCTCATTTCTGCTTTTTTTATTTTTTAATAATTGTCTGGGAAAAATTGGCAGCTATTTTTATTTATGAATTAAATGCAGGGATATTTTAAAAACGACACACATTAACATAAAATTAAGACAGGAACTACTTATTGGGAACAAAAAGTCAATTTTGCTGCAACATTCCCCATTATGCTAAAGAATTCACTTGGTAATGTAAAGTTTTACATTGAATATTCTGTTATATATGCACAGAAAAACAATAAGTCTCATAACATGAAAGGGATTTAAAAAAAATATATATATATATAATATTCATTACCGCAGCATGGTTTTTTACATAGCATGGTTTGCAGACTGGTTTCTCGTTCACCATTACATAAATTTCTCCAGCCAGCACACAGTCACAGTCAAAGCAGCAAAAGTGTTTCAAATGCCAGTTTTGTCCTTCTGCCTGGGTATACTCATTACTGAAGATTAACTGTATACACGAAAAAAAAAATTAGAAATGTATTACTGAAAATATAACAAATGTCTACATGGTCAAATTTTCTTAAAAAAATACAGAATGTCAAAGCTGCACAAAGACACAGCTTTTGCTTTGTGCTATGAGAAAAGCAGCAATCACATCTGCAAAAGATTTGGCAGACTTGAAATCATTTTAAAAGCTCTTATTTCAAAATTACAGCTGCACACATATAAAACTAGACAGAATACAACAGCTTATGTTGTTTGTTTATTAAGTATTTTTGTTTTAACTTTCATCACTGCATAAATACAATAAGGATCAATATTATAACAAAAATATACAAAATATCTAAGTGAATTAATACTTTATAATTTCAGCTGCAAAAGAACAATTTAAAACAAATTATTATAATTAAGCTAATCAACTACCAACTAATTTAACCAACTAACTACCAACTAAGAAATATGCAAAAAAGTCAATCGAATGAATTCTCAACTGAAGAAGTTAATTAAAATTTTGTAAATTATTTAATATTACACTCTTTCAAATGTCTGTTTAAATTATATTACGCAATTTAGCAACACACACACAAAAAAAAAAGAAAAAGGATATGCATAAAGTTATGTCTACAATATACAAGAAAGAAGACAGGACAGACTGTATGATCTAATGGGTAAGATCCCTAACATAAAAGTGTGTTATGCAAGTGTCAATTTCACCACTTATAGCCCTGATTGGTACTAAATATAGTGGTGCAGTTGCCTGTACTCCAATTATATGAGTATTATATTTATTCCAATAATTGTCCATTTCAAATTTTTAGTCCAAAATACGTCCGTTTTCACTCAGAAGATTAGTTTAGGTTTTGATTGAATTTAACCTGAGATATGTTGACACTGCATAGTCAATAGCTGTCCAAAGTATTTTGGACAACTACACGTGTACATCAAAATGATTCTTGACCTTTTCCCAAGGCCATTATCTAAAATAATGCTAAATGTAATCTGCCTTTATTGCATAATCTAAAAAACAAATTCATAACTTGCTTTAAATTTGCTGTCATTTTGAAACAGTCGATTTGTTATCCACCTACTGCAGTACAGGTGCCAGTCATAAAATTATAATATTATGACAAAGTTGATTTATTTCAGTAATTCCATTCAAAAAGTGAAACTTGTATATTAGATTCATTCATTACACACAGACTGATGTATTTCAAATGTTTATTTCTTTTAATTTTGATGATTATAACTGACAACTAATGAAAATCCCAATTTCAGTATCTCAGAAAATTAGAATATCAATTAAGACCAATGCAAAAAAAAGGATTTTTAGAAATGTTGGCCAACTGAAAAGGTATGAACATGAAAAGTATGAGCATGTACAGCACTCAATATTTAGTTGGGGCTCCTTTGGCCTGGATTACTGCAGCAATGCTGCATGGCATGGAGTCGATCGGTCTGTGGCACTGCTCAGGTGTTATGAGAGCCCATGTTGCTCTGATAGTGGCCTTCAGCTCTTCTGAATTGTTGGGTCTGGTGTATTGCATCTTCCTCTTCACAATACCCCATAGATTTTCTATGGGGTTAAGGTCAGGTGAGTTTGCTGGCCAATCAAGAACAGGGATACCATGATCCTTAAACCAGGTACTGGTAGCTTTGTCACTGTGTGCAGGTGCCAGGTCCTGTTGGAAAATGAAATCTGCATCTCCATAATGTTCGTCAGCAGCAGGAAGCATGAAGTGCTCAAAAACTTCCTGGTAGACGGCTGCGTTGACCTTGGACCTCAGAAAACACAATGGACCAACACCAGCAGATGACATGGCACCCCAAACCATCACTGACTGTGGAAACTTTACACTGGACCTCAAGCAACATGGATTCTGTGCCTCTCCTCTCTTCCTCCAGACTCTGGGACCTTGATTTCCAAAGGAAATGCAAAATTTACTTTCATCAGAGAACATAACTTTGGACCACTCAGCAGCAGTCCAGGCGAGACGCTTCTGACGCTGTCTCTTGTTCAAGAGGGGCTTGACACAAGGAATGCGACAGCTGAAACCCATGTCTTCCATACGTCTGTGCGTGGTGGTTCTTGAAGCACTGACTCCAGCTGCAGTCCACTCTTTGTGAATCTTCCCCCACAGTTTTGAATGGGTTTTGTTTCACAATCCTCTCCAGGGTGCGGTTATCCCTATTGCTTGTACACTTTTTTCTACCACATCTTGTCCTTCCCTTCGCCTCTCTATTAATGTGCTTGGACACAGAGCTCTGTGAACAGCCAGCCTCTTTAGCAATGACCTTTTGTGTCTTGCCCTCCTTGTGCAAGGTGTCAATGGTCGTCTTTTGGACAACTGTCAAGTCAGCAGTCTTCCTCATGATTGTGTAGCCTACAGAACTAGACTGAGAGACCATTTAAAGGCTTTTGCAGGTGTTTTGAGTTAATTAGCTGATTAGAGTGTGGCACCAGGTGTCTTCAATATTGAACCTTTTCACAATATTCTAATTTTATGAGATACTGAATTTGGGACTTTCATTAGTTGTCAGTTATAATCATCAAAATTAAAAGAAATAAACATTTGAAATACATCAGTCTGTGTGTAATGAATGAATCTAATATGCAAGTTTCACTTTTTGAATGGAATTACTGAAATAGATCAACTTTGTCATAATATTCTAATTTTATGACCGGCACCTGTATATACTTTAGGACTTTTTAATAGCATTAATATTGAGAAAAAGAGAAAATAACTGAAGTACAAAACAAAACAAATCTAAAGCAATGAAAGCATAATGATAATAAAGTTTTATGAATGGCTTAATGGATATGATTTCAACTGCCCAAAAAGACAGTGCCACACATACAATTGTAAAACTAAGCCTTTCAAATGACACAGTGATTTATCTACAGAAATAATTAAAATTCTCAAATCTAGAGATTACCTTTAAATAGTTACTTAATGCAATTACAAGATTAAATGAATCTATTGGGGTGGACTTTCATTTTTAAAAATAAATGGTCATAAAATCAGTGCACACTTTGTTGATATTTTATGTATTTGCTCATTGTTTAACTATGATAAAACTATCCATATTCAAATATTTTTTTTTTACTATACAAGTCAAAAAGCCACAGACTAACATTTCACCCAGTGATTCCTTGTTCACAACTTTGAGAAGGGTTTTGAGAATACTGCTTTTAGCAGTCTCCAATCATGCTAAAAAAATTAATTTTCCTTTCTCAATCATTCTGAGATTCTAGTAAAAATATATGAAAATGCAAACTTCTTAATCACTATACAGCAAAATCTGCTGAAATGAGTTTGCCCAAAATAAAAAGGCTTCAAATATTTAAGAGTGCTAACGACTGTCCAGGTTTCATTCTGATTCATTATTGAGTAATTATGCTCTCACACCGATATCCTTACATTCCAATTCGCACTCATTTAGATAAATCACACATCACTCCAAAGTGGTCAAATCGTGTACTGAAAAACATTGTGAACTCAAAGTGAAAATTTGCCTCTGTAACAACTGTTTTCCTAAATGTTTACTACAGTACATGTACTGAAAGTTAAAAAAACAAAAAAAAAAAAAAAACAAAAACAAGAATGCAGGGGCATTCAGTAGTAGTGGTGGTGAATTATAAAAGGAAAATCAAAAAGACTTAACATACACTGGAAATAAAAAATAATGCCACTGGGAATATTTAAAATTAATTGGTTTCATTATTAAATACCTAAGTTCCAAATTATTCACCTGCACCCTGGAAATATGGATAAGGGCTAAACATTTTAATATGCCTTGGGTGATTTGTTATACAGCATTACATTGCCAGTTATTTTCTTTTCAACAATATGAATCAGATTTACAGATTGTAACACTCTACATTTTAGGAACAAAGTGTGCTGCAGGCCTACTGGGTTAGACTGGGGTGCTTGTAAAAATGTCACCATTTATTTAATCGTTTGTAAAATAATGCTGTAAAAGGCTTCTTAAATACACTGATGTAATTAAGCCACTTGCGTCCTCTTACATCTTAAACACATATGCATATCTAACAATAAATCATAAAACTCAAAAATGTAACATTGGAAAAGTGCTATACTGAAGTATTAAATGGATGGAGTGCACCAAGAATGGTGGTATTAGATTAAGAAACATACTTGCTTAAACATGTTTACTTTAAGTCATACCTCATCACAACCTCCACATCGTGGCTTCTCGCTATCGCAGTAATGACGGCCACAATAAAGCTTGTCCTTCTTCCAAAAATAAATCAGATCAACCAGTAACTCACTGCAAACACAGCACACAAAACAAGCTGGGTGCCAAAGCTTGTCATAACCAGCACGTTCAGCATACACTGCTGGATCACCTTCTTTCATGTTCAGCTTGCAGTGATAACAGGACTACAAAAATCAAGGAGACAAACAATGACGAGTCAGACATGATCTGCAGTTCATACAGTGCAACCAGTACAAACAGGGATTAATGATAATAGATTTCATAAGAACATTGGACATTTATGTCACAAAGGATGAATCAGATTTATATCAGGGTGTGCAAGTGTAGCCTGTAAGAATTCGTTTCAGAAGAAAAATTTAAACTGATAAATCATAATCTTTAGCTGCTTACAACATCTTTTTCTTAGTAATATGTCTCTTTATAGTTGCTTGTAAAAGATGTCTAAAAATATATTTTAACTTTGATAGCAAAGGCAGTTAAATACCATTTTCATGACCCTTGTGTAATTTTAGAAAAGTCTAAAAGCAACTGAAATGTTAAGGTTGAATTATTTGCTCCAAAGGGATATAGGAGAAAACATTTTCCCACAGTCTAAAGATAATGTTCAAGGGGCAATTTTCCAACACAGCTGGAATACACAAATAATGCAGTCTATAGCAGTCAATTCAAAGTAAGGAGAGACTGAGGTATCATCTTAAGAATTCAAACACAAATTTTAAAGTATAGCTCAACCAGGACTAAAAACAATGTTTAGTACATGCACAGTTGCTCTATACACTCTATACGTTCTGTCCTGGGTATGACGTTAAACTACATCCAGCCCTTCAAGCAGTCCTCCAACTTGCTGGGAAATCATGGGTGTTGGTGACCGTATTGGCACTCCAGCCACCATAAAGAAAACTTCCAACACCTCTGAGATGACAGAAAGGTTTCCTTTCTGCTATCTGTAGCTCTGCTACTCATTTTATGAAGAGGGTGGGGGAAAGCCCTTGGGGACCCCATCCCCGGAAGAGTCAAAACCGTCAGAGAGCCAATGAGGTCAGGCCTGTCGGAGGATTAGAACTGGTGTGGTGCTGAGGCATCGCCCACTGCACAGCAGCACTTGGGTCCCAGTTTGAGGCAGCCCATCGAGGTAGGCGCGTGGAATGTCTTGTCTCTCCGGCATGATGATCATCTTCCTCTGCTGTCAGGGGCAGCACTCTCTGAGGTGTGCAGACCTGGGACAGGCCAGACCTCTGATAGTGGGTACACATTTTATTGGTCTGGTAGCTCTGATGGCTGTCATACTCCGGGAGTAGCTGTTGCTGTAGCAGATTGGCTTCTTCCAAAGGTGTTTGATGTCACTCCTTTCAATGAGATCTATGCAAAAGGATGAAGGTCCAAGTCTTTAGGTTCCTGGTACTTCCTGTCTTGCTATATGGTTGCGAGACATGGACGCTATCCAGTGACCTAAGATGAAGACTGGATTCCTTTGGTACTGTGTTTCTTCAAAGAATCCTTGGATACCGCTAGTTTGACTTTGTGTCGAACGAGCAGTTGCTCATGGAGTCCTGAATGAGGCACATTACCTGCATTGTAAGGGAGCATCAGTTATGGCACTATAGCCATGTGACACGATTTCCCAAGGCTGCTCCAGTTCACAGTATCCTCATTGTTGAGAACCCGAGTGGCTGGACCAGGCCAAGGGGACACCCACAACACCTGGCTGTGGCAGATAAAGGGTCATTTCTGGAGTGGGACTGGACTATGCATCTGCCTGGGGGCGTTGCCAACCAGGATCCCCAGCTGTTTCGTCGTGTGGTGGGTGTGGCAACACGCTGTACCAGTGCATGCTCCCTAACCTGACCTGATATTTGTTCTATACTCTCCACACAGGGAATTCAAAGAAATATACCATATAAAATTTCATACATTCATTTCCAAAAAAATGTATATGTAGTTTTAAAGTATAAATCAATTAACACTATAGCTTTATGCATGTAACAGTACATAAGATGCAAAACACTAATACTTGTGTAAAGCTCATTAGTTCCTCAAATAAAACAATTTTTTCAAGCATTATAATAATAATGTAGACCATCAATACTAGATACATTTAAAAACACATACATTACTTTCCAAATTAAGTATATTTTAACCACACCAATATAAAATGAATAAATAAAATGTATGCCTCACTAAATATTTTTAAAACGTGTTTACATCAAAAAACACATTTATCACTCAAAGTATATTTTACATATATTTCATAGTCAAGGAAGAAGAAAAATAATTGCTTTTGGTTAGAAGTGTAATTATGGCTCATCTTGAATATTACAGAAGCCAATCAGACTTTCTATGCTTTGATAAAGTGTTATGTAGGAATTAGCAAGCAGATGCAATAGGCATATGGACTAACAAAGCTTCAAACAAGAGTCGTTATATAAGACATAACCTAAACACTGACAATGCATTTTTCCCCAAAAACAACAAAAACAAAACTCCTTGCAGTTTTCATGAAACATTTATTATGCAGATTTATCTTCAGATATAATGACAGAGAAGAGATTATATCAATGCCTACTTAGACCAGTAAGGGTGTATTTAAAATAATCTCATCTCTGAAAGGTGAAAAGAACATTAAGTCTGGACGGTGAGGAAATGTAAAACTGATGTTGCTGATGGATGGGTTGCCTGAGAAGTGAAAAAAGGGCAAACCTAATTTCCTGCTTTATTACTTGACTCAAAATTGGTTAACTATAATATGAAAGAGAATTAAAAACAAAACACCACACATCAAATCCTGAAATAAACAAGGCTTTCTATGCTGAAGTGGTCTTATCAATAGGGTAGGCTGTAAAGAGCTCAGATTGCAAACTGACTCTGTAATACTAAAAAGAAACTTAAAACATAAATCACCTTCAATAATTTAGGCAATGATTTTAAGACATAAGGGTTACTACATTAGTGTGTTTCTAAAACAAAAGCATATAAAGACAAATCAAGATATACTTACATAAATAGTCTTCTTTTGGCCAGTGGATGCCCCATCTCCCATAGCTCCCACAACTGTCTTTGTGCTTTTGTTGCCAGTATCATTGGCTCCTTTGTCCTTTACTTGCATTTCTAACTCTTCTGGAATTTTAATATCTCCAACTCCAAGTGCTTCATCTTTGTACTTTTTAACAAACTGCTCCATCTTCTTCACCTCATTCGGAGACAACTCATGACATTTGGAGGGGTCCTGATCATGTTCAGGTAACTGCCTTGCCATCTGCTTCTTACGATAGACTGCTCCTTCAGTGCCAAACACAGGCTGCTTCGCCTTTGGCAGCATCTCAATATAGCGTACAGCCTGATTAAGGAGGGAGGAAATACTGTCTGTCAAATAGACAAATTAATTTTTTCCTAGTAAGTGTTTCAAAACATTTTCAATCTAGAAAAGGTATGTACTGGAAGTTTAATTATTAGCATTTTTAAGTTTTGATGAAATTACTAAAATTACATTTTTTTTGCTGTAATTATTAAAAAAAATAAAAGGTTATCTAGAACAATAAGCTTAAACTTATCCATATACCTTTAAATTAAACACCTGATAATAATGCATTGCATTTTGAGCTAAGGATTTTTTCATTATCACTGGATTTTGAATATTGGTACAGACAGAAGAAACTTTCTTTATTTTTACTAAACACTTTGGTTACCAAAAAAAAAAAAAAACCATTTGAAGACATGCTGCTGATGCTACTGATGGTTTCCACTAAAAGAAAAAAAAATTGGTATAAAAACAATCCTAAAAAAAAAAATCTAATAGATTTTGCTGTACCATCTATATTTACTAATTTTCACTCCAGAGATGTTTTCAATTGTCTCTAGATAAAATGTTTTAATGACTGTATACATAAGCCTAGTATTGCTCAATTGCTTAAAGTATGTCATAAAAAACAAACCAAACAACTCTTCTAGTAGTAAGACATGACCAACAAAATGGAAATATCTTTGTAAATATCTTTAAGAAAATCTACATAATTCAGTATTTTCCAAGTTTACAATGTATATACGGTAGCATTTTTAACCATAAAATGAGTTGCATTTACAGTGTTCTAACCTGAAAACATCATTCTTTAGCTGATGCACCAATGCCATCTAGTGGGCAATGAAAACAATTGCTATATTCATGAATAAAAACTTCTTTATACGAAAGGCCAAGTGGCATGCAAAGAAACAGACCCATTTGAAGTTTTGAAATGTTATCTGGATTTTACTCCAGTTAAGTATATCACAGTTTTAAGGTGTGCAGATACTTTGAGACAGTGTATATCTGCCTTGTTGGCACATTAACATATTAATAGTCAGTTACCAAAAAAAAAAAAAAAAAAAAAAAATCACATAATCATTGATCTGTTTTCTAAAATCTTTCAACAAATTGCCTAATATCGTGGTAATGAAACATCTAATAACAAAGAAAAATACATCTGAGTGATTACCACAATCTGGCTTGGCACAGGCGGTGCCCACTCATAGGTAATAGTTTTGATGTCGACATCCTTCTTGGCTGAAACAGGGCTAGTGAGTGTAACCACATTTCTTTTATAAAGAGGATGATCATCAGTCTTCAGCTTGGCTATAAGGCTGCTGTATTTCGTATCCTCCAGGAGTCGGCCTACTTTTTTGTCCTCTTCTGAAGTTGTCTGAACATCATGATCTTCTAAGCCACATTTGCAATTCCGGCATATTTTTCTGCAGATGTTGAAAACAGTAATCATTAAACTACAAATCCACTTTTAAAAATAAACATTAGAAAATAACAACAATCAATCTTTATGTGGTGGAAAAGAAATTACAGTATAATAATAGTCCACCATTACATCACAATAAAATTTATAACAACTGACATTTTCTGACTTAATTTTAAGAGAAAATCAAATTTATGGGGTTTATAGGGTAATTGTCACATGTACAGAATACAATCGATTTTATGCAACTATATGGAAGTAAACTATATGGAAGTAAATGCCATCATGAAAGTCACATGTTTCAGTTTCTGACCCTTCATTGTGCAAAAATTGTATTATGGAAAAAATAAAAGCAGGATAATTGTACATCAATGTATTTTTTACTCCATGGACTGATGTTGTTTGACAAAAAGAAATGCTAGCTATTAAGAAAAAGCACAAGTCACTGTGAAAACCTTTGTATATTTTCCACATAGCTTTAACCAACAAGAGCATATTATAAAAGAAAAATCAAGCAGTGATTAAGTGACTAGGGTTGGGATTGGGGAAAATCAGGTTTGTCCAAAATGTTACAATTTGTTTTTTTAAAAACACTTTTTGGATCTAACACTATGATGCAATTTACATTAAGGTAAACTTATTTGATTGGAGGTACACCACTGATATCGTCCAAATACCACTAACTGTTCAGTGGTAGCAAACAATATGAACTATGCAAACTAGAATACAGTACTGACAAACAAGTAGCCTTATTATAGACTGGGCAAGAATGTACAGTACACTTCTTGAGGAAAAAACATTTGATTGGAATAGGACTAAACATCTGCCAGGATATTTGCACTGTAATCCTGGCAGAAAAACAGTTAAAA
Source organism: Polypterus bichir lapradei (assembly GCA_026402145.1). Lineage (NCBI taxonomy): Eukaryota > Metazoa > Chordata > Cladistia > Polypteriformes > Polypteridae > Polypterus > Polypterus bichir. The sequence continues at coordinate 44,078,634 of JANRMT010062792.1, forward strand.
CGATATATAAAACAAAGCTTAAAAGGAAAGAATTATTGTTTTATTGATTTCAAATATTACTTTTTATTACATATCTCACAAGTCAGTGAGACACAACTACATCTTATCCAGATGAAATCACATTTAAATTTATTTTAATTCTTAGTAGTACACAGTTCCAGCATCATTAATTAGTTTTATACTGGTTTGCCCTTGCTAAACTATGCTAGTCTATTCAGTAGATGAGTGATTTGAGATCATTTAGCCATAGCACACACACAATTAAAAGAACACAATGTACAGCCATTAGACTTTTTTAATTGTATATCTTTAACAAAATATCTATATGAATCAAATTCTCTCTTACAAAACCATTTTAAAACTTGGCAAGAATTCATAAATATTAAATTAGAATAAAAATGCTGAGCCTTTCTTTGACACTACCATAATATTTATCCTATTTTTTGTTTAATATGACATAGTTAAGATTTTTTCCTTTATCTTGTGTCCTCACCCCCTTTCTTTTGGTGGGCTTTGAATTGTAATTTGCTTTGTTTTTTGCTGCTTTTCTCCCTTGTATTCCAGTGGTCATATCTTATTTTTTTTGATTGAGCAGTATACAGTACCATTATAACATTCTGCTTACTGAGAAAAAGGATTTTCTGGGCTTGATTAGTTTAAAATTTTGTATTGTAAGCAATAATACATACACACAAATAAATATATATAATAACAATACTTGTCCTTTATTTCCGGCCCTGGGCGTTATTAAATTCTTACTTGCAGGACCTATAAACGCTGCTCGCGTTGTCGGAGTGGGGGCGGTGCTGTCGTGCTGCCCTTCGATCTTTTTAAAGCCTGTACGGCCACTGTCCTTTTTGCTACTTTGTGTCTCTGCTGCTCGCGTTGCGATCGCTTTACCGTGATCATAAATACAACTGACCGAATTGTGTTTTCTTTGAAATTAAACTTGTCGTTGCTTTAACCGTTGCAGATCCACAGATTCTCATAGCGCATGTTCCATTATTGTGTAAATCTACGTTTTGTGCATTGAATGATGCGAATGCGAAAAGAATTTGTTTTCTGCTCTTTTCCTTTTATTTCTGACCTCACTTTGTCCTGCTGTTTTTCTCAATTACATCTGGTCCTGATGATTAATTTCCTTTTTTTTGTGCTAATGCGATCTTTTATTTGTCGACATTTCATTTATAACGTATTGTCCTTTATACGCTTTATATGCACTGAGACACCTGTATCTGTGTGTGCTGCTTCTCTTCCCTTTACACTACTGATTTTTTTTTTTTGCCCATTCTCTTTCGTGTTGCGGTTCTTTTGTCTTTCATGATCTTAATGTGAAGATCATGTATCGTCTCCTAGTCGTTCATTCCACAGGATTTTTTTTATAATTATATATTGTCACAGACGGCTGGGGTTCTTACCCGGCCGGGAAGCCTAAAAGGACCGGAAGGGGGCAAGAATAGCTTCCGGGCCACGAGCGGGCAACCACCCTGGAACAGGAAAGGACCACGGGAAAAGAGAGAAAAGATTATAACTCGTTGGGACCCGTGGCCACCGCCAGAGGGCACCTTAAACCTTGTGGGACCTGGAAATAGTTACTTCCGCCACACTCTGCAAGATGGTGGAGGAACCTTCCAGGGACGCATGGAGTGCTTCCAGTGCAAAGGGCAGCACTTCCGCCACACCAAGGCAGGGGACCCCAAAAATAAATTTTTTGTGAGCTGCCCGGTACCCCAGTCGGCCACACACACGTCCTGCAGGGAGACAGTCCGCACACGCACTGCAGACGTTCCGCGAATCGCCCTGTGGCTGTCAGAGAATCTCCAGAGTGCTGTCTTACACCCGAGGGGGCTGAGGAATGCCAGCCAAGGCAAAAGAGAAGGGGATTCCCCAGCGTTTGTCATCGCCAGAGGGACTGCAGTAGGCACACCCACTGACGGGTCCGGAGGAGATTGCCTGGAATCGCGTCACTGGTTGGGGTGTGCATATCTGGTCTGCGAAGCCAGGGCGGCATCGCTAGAAGGGGAGGAACCGCCACATCTCCAGCAGCCGAGGCAGAGGGATGGCAGCGAGAGTTGCAGTTCCCTCGGGGGAGGCAAGATGGCCGAAGACCGGAAGTTCCGCCCCATGACAGGCGAGGGATTGGACGGTGTGTTTCGTGTTCCCGTCGATGATTGGTTGAAGACGGGGCAGGCGAACGTCCATCCCGAGCAAAGGGAGGATCCGGTGGAACCCGGAAGAAAGCTCCAGAGTGCACAGCCGGTGAGTAGGACCGATTTAAAGGTAAGTCCTCCACTGGCTGATGCTGTATTTATGCCTGCAGACCAAGACCAGTCGGGGAGAATGCTTCGATTAATGCAGATGGTCAAGCAGGTAGAACACGACCTTCGAGTCTGCATAGACAAGCTTTACCGCTGGAGCCAGCATCAGTCTCGTGTCATTCTGCAGGGACGCAGACGGCAAGGGGTCTTTTCCTTTCCCGTAGGAAGACCCAAGCTGTCAGAAGGCCCCAGAGAAATAGGAAGAATCGATGGGGGAAAGCCGATTCTTCCTACAAAGGGAGACATGAGCCCGTGAGCTCGCGGAGCGTGATACGTCATCCTCTGCGCGTGCAGAGGGAAGCTCCAAAGTCAGCAAGGGCGAACCAAGTATGTACCCCGATAAAGGGGAGTGGATCACAGTGGAGCGGGTGCCGAGGTTTCGCCCCGTGTCTATTTTTATTGGACCAGGACCTGGGAGATGACGAGTTATGCCCGCTTCGGCTAAAGTGTACACTCGCGGGAATGGCCGCTACGAAGGACTGTCTTCGCTGGTGATGGGGCATATATATATATATCTCGCAAAATACCCGTGCTTCGCAGCGGAGAAGTAGTGTGTTAAAGAAGTTATGAAAAAGAAAAGGAAACATTTTAAAAATAACGTAACATGATTGCCAATGTAATTGTTTTGTGACTGTTATGAGTGTTGCTGTCATCAAGGATTTGATTATCATTATTTCTTTCAATCAAGTTCGTATTTGGAGGATGTGTTGTGTTCAAGTTACATTCCGTGTTTGTCAACCGTTGTAAAGATAACAGGTTTCACTCATCGAAGTGTTTAGTACCCAAATCGGTACTCGTGAATCTAAGATGTTTAACAGGGATTCCCGGTATTAAGTTGTGGATTTGCCTGCGAATATTTAGCGGCAGCCTGTCTATGAACTTAATTTAAACTTAAGCTTTACACCTTGCTTTCCTATTGATAGGTCTACAAATGCTTGTTAAGCTTCAGAGGGTTGTTCCTGTCTTACTGCATCAATAAACAGCTCGTCTTCCTCTTTATCTGATACATCACACATTGCATGCACGGGTTTACCTTTCCCAGTCCTGCAAACTTTAGCAAAGTGGTTCAATTTACCACTTTTTTTACATTGTTTTCCTTTAGCTGGACATTGACTTTTTCCACCGTGTGCTTTGTTTCCGCAGTAGCTGCACTTATGAATATGCTTGCATGCGTCATTCGCTTCATATTCTTTTGCTCTCTTCTCAATTGTGTGATGCGTTTTTTGTTCAGCGCTCTTTGGAGCTCTTGCTTGTTGTCTGCATACTGCGTTCACAGTCAGTTCACGTGAGCCGCTCGGAGTACATGCATCAAAGGTTCTCAGCTGTGCTTGTGCTACCTCGTGCGATCTTGCGATGTCCACGGCTTTATTTAATGTTAGCTCAGACCCGGCACTTAAAAGTTTCTCCCGCACTTTTGCTGAGTTTGTGCCAAACACTATTCTATCCCTGACCATCTCATCTTCGTTTGCATAAGCACAGTCCTTCACCAGCAATTTTAACTCCGTTACAAAGTGATCAAAAGTCTTGTTTATACCTTGCGTCTTCTCACTAAACTTGTATCTCGTGAATATCGTATTCGTCTTAGGCATGACAAACGCCTCATAGCGGCAGCGTGTCTATTGGATTGCTGCTGACGGATGGCCTTATATAGGCAGACACTCAATTACATGGGAGGCGTGATGATGGGTGACGCAACTCCGCCTCACACAGCAACTGAGCTGCAGGCTATGGCCGTATATATGTACGTAAGTAGGATTCAGTTATGACCGTTACGCGTAGAATTTCGAAATGAAACCTGCTTAACTTTTGTAAGTAAGCTGTAAGGAATGAGCCTGCTATACACACACACACACACATTAACTTTTTTACATCATCAAGACCTCATGTGATCTTTTTTTACCAATACCAAAGCTTTATAACTGTCAATCACTCACCATAAAACCACAATGATTTTAAACAAATATACAGATCTAGACATTCTACAGTATGGTACAAAGAATTAATATTCATTAATGCAAATTGTTATATTCTTTGCAAAATCATTGCTCAACTTGAAACTGAAAGCAACTTTCAATAAAAGTACAACTTGAAATAACTTAATTTTTTAAATTAAGGATGCAAACATTAATCACACTTAAATCAACCCCCTTTGACCAACTAATAACCATTACTGGCTAAAAACAAAAAAGACAACACATAAAATAATGCAAGAATAAATCTCCCAAAAAGGTTTTAGGTATGCATTATTCATATAAGAATTTGTTGCAAAACTAAATGAAACTGTGTCGTAACTCTTTACATTATTGAAAAAAGTTTTATACTTGATTCTTTGGGATTAGAGAAGTATTGAAATTCTCTGTCAATCAGGTACTCAGTCTTTTAATGGTCTGGCTAAGGACTGCTATATAATGTTCTCTTTCAAAATACTGTACTGAATCATTAACTTATTTATGTGTGAAATGAAATGGAAACTGATGTAAGATTTCTTCTGTTGGTAATAGCTACCTCTTCTTGGACGCTCCCTGTGGGATGTAAGCCTGCACTAACAAAAATTGGAGGTGCCATCAATCAGGCAATCTCTTTTCAATCAGGCACCATTTCATTATATTTTATCTATACACTTGATGCCTGTCTAAAATACTACCAGACAAGTACGCTGTACATTATTAAAATGGTGTCCAGATCAGATACAAAATTAACATATAATAATACATATATAATAATGTCTAAACATGCATACACACACACACACACACACTGTCACTACTGATCATAGGTTTTAGAAAACCCTCATTGTTTACACTTTTTACTGGAATTTAAGCTGTTTAAGTCCAGTGAACAACCTAAAATGGTACACAGGTGAAACAAACTGATGCAGGTTAAAAAAGTTTAGGGTAAGTGAAAAAATAATGTAATTTTCAGTTATACAAAAAGGCCTCTTTCATGGAACAAGTAATGGGTTAACAACTTACAGTTTTTCTGCAGCAAGGAAAGTTAACTAAGCCTTGAAAGTTGATGCAAAACAATTCCTATAAGTAATAGGAATATTTAATATAAAAGCAGTATTGCAAAAACCTGTCACTACACTCTCTGAAGCATTATTTTGTTTACAAACTGCCTCAAGAAGGTGCCTGAGTTGACTTGAAAGTTTGCATATTGCAATCTGTTCAGTTAGCCAATAAAAGGTGTCATTTTGCTTAACTTCTCAGTTTCCTTAATGTAAAAGTTATATTACAACAGGCAAGCTATTCATGATTTTTCCCCTAATCCTGACATCTGGTGGACAAAGACAGAATAAATCAAATAGAAAGAAAAAAAAATCTTACAAGACTGCACCACTCAGCCCAAAAAAGCTAATCAATCTCCATTCTCATAATTTTTCTAAAACATCTTCTTTTAGAGGTTTGAAAGATGCAAAATAATTACTACTTTTATCATAATTGCTAACTTTTGCTTGCTTAAGTTCCAAAGATTCAAGACTTTCAATATTTCTAGTATCTCTTTTTTGGATTTTCTTTAGTGATGTTATGTTTTATGTAATGTGGAAACAGGAACTGCACTAAATATTCCAAATGAGGCCTCACTAGCATGATGTATATCTTAAAAAATAATCTTGATTTGTAGATGGCACATTTCACTATGTAAAATAACATCCTATTAGTGTTCTTAGTGGCTTCTGGATGAAGAGAATGAAGAATCAAATACAGCTCTTTAGACATTTCCACACAGTATAATTCATCCATCCATCCATCCTCTTCCGCTTATCCTAGGTCGGGTCGCGGGGGCAGCAGCTTGAGCAGAGATGCCCAGACTTCCCTCTCCCCGGCCACTTCTTCTAGCTCTTCCGGGAGAATCCCGAGGAGTTCCCAGGCCAGCCGGGAGACAGTCTCTCCAGCGTGTCCTGGGTCTTCCCCGGGGCCTCCTCCCAGTTGAACGTGCCAGGAACACCTCACCAGGGAGGTGTCCAGGAGGCATCCTGATCAGATGCCCGAGCCAGCTCATCTGACTCCTCTTGAAGCGGAGGAGCAGCGGCTCTACTCTGAGCCCCTCACCCTGTCTTTAAGGGAAAGCACAGACACCCTGCGGAGGAAACTCATTTCAGCCGCTTGTATTCGCGATCTCGTTCTTTCGGTCACTACCCACAGCTCATGACCATAGGTGAGGGTAGGAACATAGATTGACTGGTAAATTGAGAGCTTTGCCTTACGGTTCAGCTCCTTTTTTACCACGATAGACCGATGCAGAGCCCGCATCACTGTGGACGCCGCACCGATCCGCCTGTCGATCTCAAATATTATTCTTCCCTCACTTGTGAACAAGACCCCCGAGATACTTGAACTCCTCCACTTGGAGCAGGATCTCGCCTCCAACCCTTAGAGGGTACTCCACCCTTTTCCGGCTGAGGACCATGGTCTCAGATTTAGAGGTGCCGATTCCCATCCCAGCCGCTTCACACTCAGCTGCAAACTGATTCAGAGAGAGCTGAAGATCACGGACTGATGAAGCAAACAGGACAACATCATCTGCAAAAAGCAGTGACCCAATCCTGAGTCCACCAAACCGGACCCCCTCAACTCCCTAGTTGCGCCTAGAAATTCTGTCCATAAAAGTTATGAAGAGAATCAGTGACAAAAGGCAGCCCTGGCGGAGTCCAACTCTTACTGGAAACGGGTTCAACTTACTGCCGGCAATGTAGACCAAATTCTGACACCGGTTGTACAGGGACCGAACAGCCCTTATCAGGGGGTCTGGTACCCCATACTCCTGGAGCACCCCCCACAGGATTCCCTGAGGGACAGGGTCGAACACCTTTTCCAAGTCCACAAAACACATGTAGACTGGTTGGGCAAACTCCCATGCACCCTCCAGGACTCCAGGCCAAGGGTGTAGAACTGGTCCACTGTTCCGCGACCAGGACGAAAACCACACTGTTTCTCCTGAATCCGAGGTTCAACTATCCGATGGACCCTCCTCTCCAGAACCCCCGAATAGACTTTTCCAGGGAGGCTGAGGAGTGTGGAAGAACAGTATTTTAAGACAAATGACAATAACTACAATTTTTTTTACTACTGATAAAAGACAATTGAGTAAGAGTTTAGTACAAACAAGTTTGGTCAAAGACAATTTTCAGTTATAACTTGTACTGTGTGTTAATATGAGATTACTTGGCATCAAACTGCCAAATTCTTACCAGTTATGCCTAGGAATAGAGTTGACTTATATTATGACTAAAATAGCAGAAGGTCATTAAACAAACAAAAAAATCTGTAAAATATGCCTATATAATATACAATCCCTTTCACTTTTTAACATTACAAACAGAAATGATCAATTTATTAATCAATTTTATAGTGTCCTGTTCAAATACCGTATAAGGCCATAGAATAAACCATTGCTTCATACTAAAAAATGATGCATGGATGTAAAGGAATTTGCCACTCAAAGCTATTTTTGGCAATGATGTATGACTTTAAAGGTTTCAAAAATGATTTCATTCCTGACTAATGTTACTTGTCTGAACATGCTGCATATAAAATACAGAGCAGTAAAATACTAAGAAGGATGTAGTCAAGAAGGATGTAGTCATGCACATTATGTGGAATTAGCATTTTGGGTTTCATATATTAGAAGTTAGATGTGGTGTGCATTACAAAAGGAAAACAAAGTATGAAGAATCTGTCTAGAAAACTAAGGAAAGCCAGCACACAATAGTGTACAGTAACTGTAGAAGGGGGCTTGCACAATAAAGTGCCTAGAATGGAACAGGCACTCAAAATTTAATGGAGGGCATTTACTAACAATAAATATAGCTGCACTTTTGTTCCAGGGCAGTCGTATATTTTTGTTGATCTGTGTGCATCTGTGTTCCTTCTGTTCTCAGTTTATTGTACATCAAAAAGCATGGCCAAGATATTTGGAACATAGGAGTAAAAACAGATTTACTCACTCCAAACACATCACAGAGGAGCCAACTTTGAGCAGTAAAGTGGCCAAAGCTTTACATTTCCAACATGTGGAGGAGGGTAAATCAAGTCAATCTTGATGGTGATTTCCCAATGTGAAATTAGTGCACAAAGCAACAAATCCTCATGCACTGTATTGGTCCAACATTATCAGCCATTCCAACATGTTCTTAATCTACATGGGGCTCTCTGTTTTTCTTTAAACTTTAATATAACTTTAAAATAGATTTATTTTTTGTGTCAATGCTCAAGGTGTTTGAAAATTTGATGGAGGTGGGTCTGTGTGGCAAGGCAAATGAATACAGTTCATAGCAGTCCAGTTCTCCTAATATAATGTCCCATTATGAGTGTTCAACAGGCCTTTGCAGCAAGTTAATGTAGATTATTCTTTGAAAACTAGATTAAAAACAAAGTTTACTCTAGTTCAATGTTAAATACAGTAAATATTATATATTCACACACACAGTATAAACATTGCAATATATTTATACAAAGCAATACATTTATTGCTGTATTAGTCTTACCTATATTTTACTTTTCAAATGCTTCCTTAAATTCAAATCACACACTAAGGAAATTATTAATCATCAGTATAGCTAAAGGAGTTTGCCAACTGTATCAAATAAACTAGTATCATGTCAGGAACAGCAGGTTACAGTACATTCTCTGAAAATGCTCGTACATGAATGACAATGACAATTTACAGTGTAAAGTGGATTTGCTAGACTATGTAAGTAACATTTTCTGCTATTTAATTTATTTCAAGTAACAGTATTTTGGAACCGAGTCCTTATATAAAAAGTAAAAGGTGAAAATTAAACACAGCATTAGCTTTTATTTGGAGCATCTTATTGTGCTTATTATCTGAACTGGCCATAGTCATAACATAAAAAAAACTAGGTAAAAAGGGATTAAAGGAATTTAAAAAAGTCAGTTTTATTCACATGTCATGACATTACCCAATTAAACTCAAAACTATTGCTTCAGCAAGTAATTACTTAAGCAAGCTTAAAACATTACATTTTATTTTGAATTCCTTACTACTTTTCAGATGATGGTACGGATCTCACTCAGTATTTCACAACAGTGCTGCTCATATTTTATGATTAACATACTTTGGCAGGATGCTTCAAATTGATATTTTGGAGAATACAACAGATGTTGTTTGACCATGCTCACGGTCAAATTATAAAAACATATTACATTCAAATGAAAAAGTATTTTCAAATTGGTGCACAAAAGAGCATACCAGAACAATTGCAGATAATACAAACCTCCAAAAGTGCAATTCAAAACCTTCACATTTGTCTTTGCACTTTAAACATGCAGCTCCAGATCCTATTTCATGGCCTAGGGTCAACTGAGAAGACAAAGAAAACAAGAAAGCAAATTATGAAAAGCAATGAAGATAATAAGCTCTTGTTTTTAATTATACATAAAATGCAATTTTTGCAGTTTATTCTAGAAGCACAGATAAAGAGCACAAAATTTTCAAAACCTTTTTACATTAAAATAACACTCTGAAGGAGCTGTACATGTGTTAAACATATATGCTTTAAGTGTCATTAAATAGACAGGAGGAGAACACAATAAGTATCATCCTTCTGCAAAAATCACTGTGCTGTGAACAGGAAGCCATACAATGTAGCTGTTGCAATCTTTTAATACAGGAAAAGGTTGGGAGGGCAGTTATGTACATACATTATACATACATACAGTATATACATATGACAAAAGTTTGGGAACCCCTCTCAACCTGCATAATAATGTATTCTACTTTAAACAAAAAAAAGATGACAGTGGTATGTCTTTCATTTCCTAGGAGCATCCGAGTACTGGGGTGTTTTCAAAACAAAGATTTTTATTAGGGAATCCATTCCCGGATGGGTTTATCTATTCCCGGGAATTTGGGAACCCCGCATGTCATTCCTGGGAATCCCAGGCTCCCAGGGATGATACAGTGCACGGGCATCTCACATGTGAATGGTTTTAGAACGACCAACACTTATTTTTAATAAAACTACTGCAATATGTTGACACCAATAAAAGGCTAACTTTATCTACAAGCAGTTCATGCTGTCATACAAGTACATGCATCTATTTCAGGGGTGCCCAATGCATCGATCGCGATCGACCGGTAGATCGCGTTGCATTCAAAAAAAATTTTTTTTTAAATGTTAGTCATTTTCCACTTGATTGACGTACAGGACGGCCAGTCTGAGATCTCTTCTCTTCTAACACACTGGTCATCCTGCATGCACGATCAAACGCGCGAGCTACTGCAAAACTCTGGCTGTGATCTAGTTAGCCTTCCAATTTATATCAACTAAAGAAGGGATTAAAAAAAATTGTTTGGGGAGGGTATGGGCTGGATGTGGAATTGGAAGAGGATTTTTTTTCTTACAATGTCACAATCAAAGTGCATTTGTCTGATCTGTCAATCTATCATTGCTATTCCAAAGAAGGAAAATGTGGAAAGGCACTCTCGAACTGCTCATAAAAACTACGAAACTGACGTCCTTCCAAAAAGCGATCTGAGAAAGAAAAAGGAGAGGGAACTAAAATCGCAGTTAATTGGACAGCCGTCATTTTTCACTCGGCTGAATTCAAAAGCTCCCTGACTTCATTATTCGGCTCTACTTATTTATGCGAGTCAGCCTTTTCCCACATGAAGATTATTAAATCCAAATACTGTAGTGACCATAAATGTATTGAATTGTTAATGCATTGTTGTGCCATAAAGGTTATTCAGTTATGCAAGGTACGACAACATATATTTTACATATAAAGTATACTCAGTGTGTGTGTATATTTTATATATATAATTTTTTTTTTTTTTGGTCATCACAAAAAGCACATTGCATGGTGGAAGAAGAACACCGCATTCCAAGAAAAACATCTGCTAGCTACTGTCATATTTGGTGGAGGTTCCATCATGCTGTGGGGCTGTGTGGCTAGTTCAGGGACTGGGGTCCTTGTTAAAGTTGAGGGTCAGATGAATTCAACCCAATATCAACAAATTCTTCAGTATAATGTTCAAGCATCAGTCACAAAGTTGAAGTTACACAGGGGATGGATATTCCAACAAGACAATGACCCAAAACACAGTTCGAAATCTACAAAGGCATTCAGGCAGAGGGAGAAGTACAATATTCTGGAATGGCCGTCACAGTCCCGACTTGAATATCATCGAAAATCTATGGGATGGTTTGAAGCAGGCTGTCCATGCTTGGCAGCCATCAAATTTAACTGAACTGGAGAGATTTTGTATGGAAGAATGGTCAAAATTACCTCCATTCAGAATCCAGCCACTCATCAAAGGCTATAGGAAGCGTCTAGAGGCTGTTATATTTGTAAAAGTATTGATGTAATCTCTGTTGGTGTGCCCAAATTTATGCATCTATCTAATTTTGTTATGATGCATATTGCACATTTCTGTTCCAATAAACAATTTCACTGCTGAAATACTACTGTTTCCATAAGCCATGTCATATATTAAAAGGAAGTTGCTACTTTGATAGCTCAGCCAATGATAAACAAAAATCCGAAGAATTAAGAAGGATTCACAAACTTTTTCATATGACTGTATACTCATTACTTTTACATGGAACTGAATTTGGAGAAAATAGTTATTAACCTATACGAGGAACTAATTTTAGGTCTCTATATACTGTAAACAGCATTGTGTGAGGGTACAGTTATGACCTCAAATGCAATGTTTTAAATGAGCCGAGTGAGAAAGGGCTTCCAATACATTTAAAGGTTTATGTTGAAGTTTCTCCAAGAACAACTGATAAACAGTTTTAACAGTCTTAATATTTAAATGCAACAAGACATTCTTAAGGAATGTGATGCAAATGGAAATGCTTATGGAAATATTCTTCCTTATAAGGCAATGTGCTGTATTTCTTAGGAAACAGAAGACAGAATGCTTGGCAAGGGACCCACTAAAATGATTTTTACTGCACCTACAATATATTTGTACCGTGAAAATATGTTTACATTTTTAAATTATCTATGAATAATGATTTTAAGCATTTAATATGCATCTCTCAATGACTTACAGCAATAGGTTTGCTTAATGCAATAAGGCTGCATTAGAATTCAGAAACATAAGACTGACTGAAAATAATATAAAATCTAAATACAGAGAGTCCCTGGGTTACGTACGAGATAGGGACTGTAGGTTTGTACTTAAGTTGAATTTGTATGCAAGTCGGAACAGGTACATTATTTTAATAAATGCTATTGTTGACCAACTGTAACCAAGAGCTCTGACAACGAATGACCGAGTTTCACCTCTCTGACCTTTTTATTATTTCTACTTTATTTTCAATGGTGATGGTTTTTCTCTTCTTTACTGTACCACCAGCACTTGCATCAGATTTGTGTTTCAGAGACATTGTTAAAGGGTGAAGACAAAAGGTTAAGATGAGCTCTTCTGCACAGCACTGTACACGCTATCACAGCAGGAAGGAACCCGTCGTCAAGACGTCTGATGTACCGACAAGAGACAGCTTCCTGCTATGTGCGTAACAGTACAAACAGGCTTGCTATTGAGAATATGCTGCCTGCAGTGTCTGCCCACCAAGAACGAACACGGTGAGGCCAAAGGCGTGTAGTGAATCACCCACCACTGCCCCCATTCAACAGGCAGCCACCTGAGGAACACTACAATGCTACCCCTTGCTCGCCTGTTCACCGTCAATGTCATCCGTTCAGCCACAACCAGGTCATCGCTTGCAGCATCACCAGCCGCCCACCAAGAACGAACAGGGCAGCCGTGTGTGTGGTGGGTAGGCAGTGAAACGCCCCCCTCCGCTCCATACAACCTGCGTCCAGTCAGGAGCAGTAGCTGTGGCAGTGGCAGTGTGATGGGCGGGCAGCAAACCGCCCCATCAAGCCTCCGTCCTGCACACGAGCGATAGCTGTGGCTCCCGTGACTGTGGACCAAGAGTCACCGCTTGCTGCCGGGAGCAGCCCGAGGGACACTACACTGCGCAAGCAACAAAATCACCCCCCTCCAGCCTCCGTCCAGCTACCACTTGCAGCGTCGCCAGGCTGAAGATGGCGGAGCAGCAGTTACTGAGGCGCATGTATCGCAGCTGCGGCCACGTTTGTAAGTCGTAGGTCGGATGTCCATAACTTGGGGACTACCTGTAATGAAGCAGTGTGTTATCATGATAGGTCACCAAACTGTTTAAAGATGTGACCAGTTGTGAAAGCCATATTGATGTCAGAAACACAAAATCTAACTTCAACCAACAACCATTTATGCAAACAAAAAAACTGATCACTTTAAATGTTACATAAATGCTAATAATAATGCCATGAGCTTTCCTCTTTTTGTTGGGAAAGATAAAAGTTACACATGATATTCTTAATACATGTACCTAAAAGCTGTTCATAAGATGTTCTTAATGCACTAAATTCAGGCAAAGTGACCTCACTGGTCTTGAAAAATGACCAGTTTTGGGCAGCAAACTAACAAATAACCAAAAACCAGAAAAAAATGCTAGCAAACCCTGAATGCAATTTCTAACTTCTTTAACAACTTCCATTTTGGATTTCTTTTGATATATTATGTGATAAGTAAAGACAGCAGTGAAGATAATACTCAATCATTCACCAAAATAATGTAAATCTGCATTATGTAAACAAACTTATAGTACAAATAAGAATGCAAGTGGAAAAAAATATTGGTGAATTGAAATGTACTATGTGGGAATGTTTAACTACAGAACTACTCGATGTGGTAAATCTATTTTTTTGGACAAAAAATCTGGTGAGAGTCTATATTAAGTGTAATTTTTATTTAGGTATATGCATGATACCAACAATAATGTAATACTCTAAAGAAAAGCTACTCAAACACAAAAGGTTCAAGCACAGGCATTATACTGGAGTAGGAAGAACAACTGAAACCATGCAATATAAGAAAACTTTAATCACATAAACAGCTCAGAGACACAGTAGTTGATACAAATGGAGACCATTTGTGTGGTTGATCGTGCACACAACCGGTGATAAACTAGCATCCTGCTTTGTGCCAGGGAATGCCATATTGAGCTCTTGCTTGTCATCTTGTATTAAAATGAGAGGAATAAGAAAAATGGTTAAAGAAGTAAATACTAATTATAAATATTTTGGTTAAATGTGATTAGATGGTAATAAACATTCCAAAAAAAGTGTAAATTACTACTATCAACGATGCAGAGTATTTGAATCCTCTACCACCTAACTGTGAAAAATATATATTTTTCTGATAAACCCATGTTATGGAACAGCAGTACTTAGTAATTCAATAAACTACTTTAGCAAAATTTCATGTACTATTGAACTCAAACCTGAAATAAGGAAAATAATTAGTAATAAGTTATTGACATGGTTGAATTATATTTAAAGTAAAAAAAAAAATTAACTGTGCATGATATATACTGGCATAGATACATAGATTTAAGGATACTGGCATAAATTTTACTGCACTCTGTACATGAGACATTATTGACGATATACACCTGTCCTCCCTCATTAAAATAATGGCAATAAATAACACAAGGTAGTTTTTTTATCTAAAATGTACTAAATAGAATAAAGTTTGATTGTTAGCTAGCTTGTTTCTCTTGTTTGCTACCTTTTCTATACTTTCAGAGTGAAACATTAGCACTTTACTAAACTAAGAATTACTAGGATTAAAAAATATAGAAGGAATTTCCATCCTGCTGATGTTTTTCTTCTTTTTATATTGATGATCACCTGAAAATTGAACAATCAACATTTAAAACAAAGCAAATATTGGCACTCAGAGTAACCAAAGAAATGTAAAACCAATAAAAACAGAAAAGTCAAAATAAGGATATGGCAAGGTAACTAAGACAAACATTTACTGAAGGAAAGTAGTTGTATTTTTACCACAACCTGAAAGATATGCTCTTACTAAAAGAAACTGAGTTTCGTGAAAGATGTGCAGAGAGGCAAGGCAAGGCAATATACGGTCATGGCCAAAATTATGGGCACCCCTGGAATGTTCCCAGACAATACACCATTTCTCCCAATTGTTGCAATTACAAATGTTTTGGTATGCACATGTTTATTTCCTTTATGTGCATAGGTACAACACAAAAAAACAGAGAAAAAAAAGCCAAATCTAACATCATTTCACACAAAACTCAAAAACAGGGCTGGACAAAATTATTGGCACCCTCAACTTAATATTTGGTTGCACGCCCTTTAGAAAAAATAACTGAAATCAAGTGCTTCCTGTAACCATCAACACGCTTGTTACACCTCTCAACTGTAATTTCTGACCACTCTTCTTTTGCAAACTGCTCAAGGTCTCTCAGATTTGAAGGGCGCCTTCTCCCAACAGCAGTTTTGAGATCTCTCTGTAAATGTTCAATCGGATTTAGATCCGGACTCATTGCTGGCCACTTCAGAACTCTCCAGTGCTTTGTCTTCAACCATTTCTGGGTGCTTTGAGAGGTATGTTTGGGGTCATTGTCCTGCTGGAACACCCATGACCTCTGACGCAGACCCAGCTTTCTGACACTGGGCCCTACATTGCACCCCAATATCTTTTGGTAGTCTTCAGATTTCATGATGCCTTGCACACAGTCAAAGCATCCAGTGCTAGAGGCAGCAAAACATCTTAGAACCTCCACCATCTTTGACTGTGGGTACTGTGTTCTTTTCTTTGTAGGCCACATTCCGTTTTCTATAAACAGTAGAATGATGAGCTTTACCAAAAAAGCTCTACCTTGGTCTCATCTGTCCACAAGACGTTCGCCCAGAAGGATTTTGGCTTCCTCAAGTACATTTTTGCAAACTCCAGTCTGGCTTTATGTTTCTTTGTCAGCAGTGGGGTCCTCCTGGCTCTACTGCCATAGCATTTCATTTCGTTCAGATGTCGACAGATAGTTCGAGCTGACACTGTTGCAACCCTGAGTCTGCAGAACAGCTTGAATATGATTTGAAGTTGATTGGGGCTGTTTATCCACCATTCGGACTATCCTTCGTTGCAGTCTTTTATCAGTTTTTCTCTTCCGTCCACGTCCAGGGAGATTAGCTATAGTGCCATGTGTTGTGAACTTCTTGATTATGTTGCGCACAGTGGACAAAGGAACATGAAGATCTCTGGAGATGGACTTGTAGCCTTGAGATTGTTGATATTTTTCCACAATTTTTGTTCTTAAGTCCTCAGACAATTCTTTGCTCTTCTCTCTGTTCTCCATGCTTAGTGTGGCACACTCAGACACACAACAGAAAGGTTGAGTCAACTTTTCTCCATTTTAACTGGCTTCAGGTGTGATTGCTATATTGCCAGCACCTGCTTCTTGCCACAGGTGAGTTCAAACGAGCATCATATGCTTGAAATAAAACAACTTACCCAAAATTTTGAAAAGGTGTCAATAATTTTGTCCAGCCCATTTTTGGAGTTCTGTGTGACATGATGTCAGATCTGACTTTTTTTCCTTTTGTTTGTGCTGTTCCAATGCACATAAAGGAAATAAATGTGTATACCAAAACATTTGTAATTGCAACAATTTTCTGGGAGAAATGGTGCATTTTCTGGGAAAATTCCAGGGGTGCTGATAATTTCGGCCATGACTGTATTATGACGGCATTACAATTTGTTTTTAATATGAGGAATTTAATGCAGAAATAACCTTGGGAAAGGACTACCCAGTTATATACCACATACTGGATTATGTGCATTTACACTGTGAAATTTTAAACTATCTTTGCAGTTTCAAGAAACATCATTATTGAGCTAGCATGGGTTTTTATGTTCCACATTCTAGAGACATGATGATTAGGTTGACTTGATAACTCTCAACTGGTCCAGTGTGAGTGAGTGTGGGGGTGGGTGTGTGTGTGTGTGAATGTGCTCTGCAGCAAATAGGTATCCCATCCAGTGTTGATTCCTTCTTTGTGACTAACCCCGAGAAATGAATTTTAAGCAGGTTCAAAAATGGATGGATGAACCCAAGGAGGAATGAATGAATGACTTCTGAAATAATGTGAAATCGGATTCTAAATTTCATCTTATATGGATTCTTCTCTGTGCTTTTCCCCCTGTGCTTCCAGCAGGGACAATTTTCGTGGAATGATTGCCACTTCAATTTAAAAAAATAGGAGACAAAGTGACGAGAAAGGCTCATGGAAAGCAGAATAAAGGAAAAAAAAATAGTGCTTGAAGGCCTTGATTGGAAAAAAAAATGTTTACATCAAAGCTGGCAATGGGAACAAAAAACCTCTTAAAATACCACTATTTTCTCTACTTTCAAAGTTAAAAATAAATACCAACAACATTAATAAAGGATATCAAGTGGGTGATAATAATATATAAGCAATTTTAGCAAGAAGAGGTTATTCTGCATGAAATGTTCATCTTATGTTAATCACAAAATAATTCCAAAAAAAAATTAAAACAGGTCCACCACTATTATAACTAATGAAACAGATGGAAAATAGTGATAGATAGATAGATAGATAGATAGATAGATAGATAGATAGATAGATAGATAGATAGATAGATAGATAGATAGATAGATAGATAGATAGATAGATAGATAAAATAATTGCTTAAGTTCTTATCCAAAAGAAACTTCTAGCTTTAAAAAAGGCCTTTATATGTAATTTTCAGAAAATACTAAAAATATAAGCTGCCAAGAAAGATTTATTAGCTATGCATATAAGTTCATAGGATTGCAGGACATATGCCATCTCATGTTAACTCCAATCAATTATAAAGCCAAGAGAATATGATTTTTAGGTAAAATATATTTAGAATGAAGTTACAGGATATATATCGAGTAAAAATTAAGGAAATCAAGGTTTATTTTAATTGTATATTTTAATATTAATTCTCTGCAATTCACTTTAAGTCAAGTTAAACTTGCACTAAATGTGCAAGCGCTTACAGTAGCAAAGCTGCAGTCTTCCTGCTTACTCTCATACCCATTGCTATGCTCTGACAGTCTGCATATAATATAGTATAACAATATATTTCACAGCATTATTGCGCAGTTTGACACTACAGTGTAAACTCAATGAGCCTGCATAACTTCAGCTTCCCTGCACCTCAGTGAAAGGAAAAACTAAGGATTACAAAGGCATCCCATAAATGCAGCAGGTGATGCTATTTTTTTAAGATGAATTCAAAGCTATTTTATTTTTTTAATGCAGATTTAACACTGTGTTCATCATAGTGAATTCGGAGCAATGAGGAGAATCAGGATGATACACAGGCTGGATCTGTACACTTCCCAATGTTTAAAACAAAACGTGAGTAGAGTGATCTGCATCTGGAGAAAGTCACTAACAGCTGTGTTTGAATCATCCAATACTTTCTTGAGAAAGGGAAAAGTCAGAACTTCTATGATGAAAAGAGCTACTGTATACATAGATAAATTTGGAGTAGAGGCAAAGAAGTTAAAGAGTGAGAGGAGGGAAGAAACAAATATATTTGTGCGTTCAAGGAAGAGAAAAAAGATAATAATACACTTTATTTAATAGGCGCCTTTCTTAGCACTCAAGGTCACTGTACAATGAAATTAAACAACATTGGTAAAATAAAAACAAAGAATGATAAATTAAAAAGCAATAATTTGTAAACAAACAAAGATAACAGGCAGTAAGAGTGCAAAATTCACAATTGGTTAAAAAAAAAATATATATCTACTTGGCGCTACTCACAACCAACCTTAAATATATACAGAAATTCATCATACAGTACTTCACAATGTTAACCTATTATGTGATCAACTTTCAGACTTTCAAAACAGTTTACATTACTGTATTGCACTACAGTTTAGCATGCTTACACTAACAGATGGTGGTGTCCTTGGAAGGTATCGTTCATTGCCCCCAAAAAAAACCTTCGCCTGAAGGAGTGACCTGGGATAATGTTTTTTGTACCAACTGATCAAATATCATGTATTTTTCCATGATTGGTTATGTGATCAAATGTGATGACATACTTTAGGCTTATTTAATAGGTAATTATTAGTTTTCCAGACACTCTTTCTTTTCCCAAAGAGAAACTGAGATGCCTTTTTTTCAATACGACTTACACCTCTGCATCCACTTTTGTTTCCCCCAAATGAAACCCACTTACATGTAATGATTTCAACAAAGACCTAGAGGCTACACGTGCAGAGTTGGACTTTTAAAAAAGAAGCTTGCCAGATACTTTATTGTTTGCAATGTGACCCCAAACAGGCCCCATGCCTACTCTATGCTTCAAAAAGTGTATGTAAGCAAACAGTTGTACAGTATCCTGATTTTGTATGCCTCCTTAGACAAAGGTGACAGTTAAAAAATAGTATTATTAGTATTATTAACAAAGTCAAACATTTTACACCAGTTTCGTGCTTCTGATGAAGGTGAATCAAAAATGTGAGCAGAGAATGCATGACTGGAAGTTACACATTTTAATACTTTTCCCCAACAATAATCAATTTATTCTAAACAATCAATAGTTTGATATAGAAATAAGTAATACTACTTATAAGCTTAGAAATAATCTAGTAGTAGTTTGAGGGGGCATTTAACTGCAAAGCAAGGACAGAGTGAGGGATAAACACTACATTTAACTTTTGCACAAAAAATATTCTGCTAATTGCCTTATGAGGGCAGCTTTGTCTTATTTTTGTACCGCTCTAACGTCATAGGAGTAGGTGACATTTGCCTTTAAAATATTTCTGTAATAAAGTAAACATGTCTTTAAGATAAAAAAAAAATATGGGTGTTGAGCAATTTTCTAATAATATATTGCAATAAGGACAGTTAAAAGGAGGGTTACTTCCTACCATTGCCATACCGATGGCACAAAACTCTCTGCTCATTTCCTTCCTTTGAACTCTTGGCCTCTACACAGACAGCTCTGCATAAAAGACTTCAAACTTCAGTTAAGCATCTCCAAGTCTAATATGCTCCACATCACAAAGCATTCTGTACAGCGGACATGTTCGAAGCTGCAACAAAAATCTCAAACTATCAAAAACATCTGGGTTGTATTTTTATTTGAAAAAGGCAACTTCATACACAACACTGTTTCTGTGACACACTCCTGCAGATTCCTCTTTTACAAGAGATATACTCATATCTGACCACATCTCCTGTGCAGTTTCTACACTAAAAGTCTTCTCCAACATACTCCTTATATGCTGTTGAACCAACTTTCATATTAGCTTTGAACTTTATACAGTGTTCTTATTTGACAGCACTGTATAACATACTATTGGATATTTTAATAGTTTTTTGTTTTCTAACATGAGAGTACATTTAAAATGTTTCCTACATGCAATATATTGTATGTGACTTGGCACAGCTTGATGCAGCCTATCAAGATTGGGTGAACTACGCAGTTATGGACTGGTAGCTAAGGAGCTTAATTTGAAACCACAAAATTACATATTCAGTCCACACCCTGCTTTGACTCGCTAAAACTAACAGCAATGAAAGTGTATTCTTCACACAAGCAAATGAAAAGAAAAATGAAACTATGACAGAAAACTCAAGATTAGGTTTTTATAATATATGAGTTGTATCATACATAATGTATTAAGAGATAGGAAAGCTCCCCAAGAAAAACTTCATGATTTGCTTCACTGAAATAACATCCATCCATTATCCAACCCGCTATATCCTAACAATAATTCTCAATTCTGTTTAATCCATTTTAAGGAGCAGAGGTGATCACAACAAGGTTTGCCAGTCTATTGCAATTAAACGGCACTATAAAACCTAAATAAAAATCATGACAAACATTACACTGAAGCCCTTTAGAGGCACTTTCTTGGCTTGTTTGGGTGGGTATGCATCTTATTAAATGTATTAAAAACAGCTTTTATTCGTTCAAGTTGCGTTATGGGGGTGATTCTTTTTACTTGACTGTAAAGTGCAAGTTTAAGAGTGAATACATTTACCAGTTGTAACTTTTTGTTGCCCAATCCCAGTCTTTTGTGGTGAGCCTCCTGAACATGCACAATGACTGGGAGATTAGGGAAAAAAAACGAGTTTTGGGTACCGACAACTTCCACGATTGACAGGATAAATCGAGGCTGTCACAAATTACTAATGACAAATGTTAAACAATAAACGCACTCCAACTTACTGTACCTGTATATACACTTGACAGAACAAAAAACCTACTCCGGCACCATGGACCCTTCATCCTCATCTACTTAATCCCCAATATTCAAATTCCTGGGGGGTGGGCGTGTGGATGGCAAGAGGTGCAAATAAGGAATGAACTATGCACTTTCGCTCTGTTTTGTCAGGTCTTTAGTGATGAGGCGAAAATCGTTGAAAACCTACACGATGAGATGAGCAGCCCCCAAAGAAAACGATCAGGATGGGACTCGAATCCAAATCCCTTAATCACTGTAACTTGGCCGACACATCACATCAAGATAAAAGTAAAGCGAAAGGACCGTGTAAAAAAACAGAAAACGCATTTACCACTTTAAGAAATGGAATTCTATGCTATAATGACAAAGGCTCGGGAAAATATAAAATAAAACAAAGATAAACTTATAAAAGAAAACGGAAAAGGCTGCATTTAATTAAAGATAAGCTGAACTTGACTCACAGACAACGCCCAAGCCTTTACGGTTTGCAACTCAAGAAGTCCACTTTCGTCACCTGAAAGTCTTCAGCATTTTCTTTTACTTTTTTCCTTTAAGACAGCATGTGTTTTTGGAGGTTTAAAGGTGCAAAACCTAAGTGCATCCTCAACGTAGACAGTGGTATATACAGAAAAGTATGATATTTCATATTAAAAGTCTTCTTTCCTTATTGTTTTAACTATTCAGCTAGAAGGCACGGTTAAACAACTTAAAATAAAATATTTCTCATTCTTTAGCTCTAGTTAAATAATATTACAAGTTTACCTTTTTTGCTTCTTTTTCCAATTCCATGATCAAGGCTGATTAACAGTTTGTATAATGAATCGTCCTGGATGGACGGACGAAGAAAACGCAAACCTCGAGCAATGGGGGCAGCTTTGTACTACAGTATTCTCTCCAGTGTTTGCGCATTCAGATGTATCATGATAGACACTTCCGCCTTTTAAAACCTCTCCATCTAGACTCAATGAAACCGAAGGATACAGCTGGAGTTAGCCAATCGGTGCTCGGAGGAGGTTTGAGCTTTCACCAATTGGAATGAAAGAGTTACTCATTGGGTTCACAATTCGCCTTATACAGCGTCGGTGAGAAGGTCTCATTTACTGTAATCGTGTCATTGATTCGATGAGTTCCGCAGTAGTGACCTTAAATGCATCGGTATGCTCACTAGAAGGAAAAGTACCGCATGCGATTTAAATAATAAATACATTGACAGCTATTTCGTGTTGTTAATAGATTTTCATTGATGATTTCATATGAAGGAAAAAACGTCATTTTAGCATAGTAGTTTTAAGACTGAGGTTAATTTTCAGGCCCTTACATCTGAGCTTTCCAGGTTTATAGCAGCATGAACGAAGGATGTTAGGGCTGCAAAGGACTTGAGGCGGTAATTTAGCTTATATACTGTATTTTTAAAGAAAAGTGAATCATATTCATATGCCAGTCGGAATTAACCTGTCGTAAAGTGTGTGTGACGATAAAATCAGCGGGAAAACAAGGTATAAATTGCAACATTGGTTCAGTTTTTTGCATCTTTCTTTACCAAGATGAGTATATATATATACAGTATATATTTTCACATTCATGTATGCCTCTTATATGAGCTATGGGTATATACTTGTTTTGGCGAATTTCAATATTCTTGATAACATGCCAAGTACAACTAGCAGTTTAGATAAATGTGTGTAAATTTCACTTAGCATTTTAGTACTGATTATATTTTATTTACAAAATGTGTAAACAGAAATAGCATATAAATATAACAACATAACATAATAAACATGTTAATTGTTTGATAGTAAATAAATTTTACAAAGACAATATCAGTTTTAAAAAAACTTTACAATTATAAAAATACAAATCCTTGAAATTCAAAACTGTTTTTTTCTTGACTTTATCTTTACAAACTTAGAAACAATCTTTCCAATACATTGAGCATAACAAAGGTGCTACATAAATAAAATATATTATTATTTTCTTAGCTGACTCACTGTCTGTTGATAAGGTTGCTGAGAATTATATGAATCATACAGATAGACATACTCATATTATTAGTACCTACAACAGGACACTTTTATAAGGTAGTTATTTCAGATAATGAAGGCAGAAGTTTCGAGGTAAGGAAGGCACAAGTTTTGAAAGAAGTTTGTTACACTCACTAATTATGGTGCAGCGCAGTGGCGACATGTTGCATGTTGATTAGCACAAGCAAATAGGAAGTTTCTCCCTGTGAGAAGCTTGCATGTTTGCATGAAGTCTGATACACTTCTGTAACCCCCCACAACAAAGCAGCATAACACCGACCAGTTAGTTGTGCCCTTTGAGGCATGCAATCAATATAAATTACACCCTTAGCATCATAAATAATTGTGCATATGACTTTGTCAGAACTGATCTGGACCTTGAATTTCTTTGGTGCCGGAGAATCACCAAAATTACATTCTTTGTTTGTTGTTTGGACTTATTTGCTCATAGTGACATATCAATGTTTCAGTAATAGTTATGAAACACTTTTTAACTTTCACAGTGTCCAAATGCATTAGCTCAATAAGTTCACTTGGGGCAGTGAAGCTTCATTGCAGGAATAAACATTTTCTGCACACAGCATGCACAGACATTAGTCATGTTAAACTATAGGTGAATAATGGATTCAGTTGACCCAAAATTATTCCCTCCCTATAGTGTCAGTTATCTCACTCACTCTTTGATTCTCCATTTTGATTCACTCCAAAGCAAAACATTTTCTTTTGTTGTCAATATCGGAAGCTTGTGAGGCCTCAACTCATTTTCAAAAGATATCCTGAAGTAAAAGAATTTTGCTACCAACTTCTTCATTCTAGCATATGAAACAGACTTTTCTGGTAATCATATACTAGGGGAGAATGAATCTCCAAAGTCATATCTGTAATGTTGGCCAGTCTAGAACCCAAGTTCTGCCTTAGTGAAAGCTTGCATATTGTGATCTTTTTAGTTAACCAATAAAAGGTGTAATTTTGCTTGACTTCTCTTTTGTCCCCCAAAATAGAATGGATCTTCCTTATCTGATCTGAGTTATTAACCCACTTAAGTTCCTTTTTTATAGACAGTCATTCATCGTGGCAATTTCAACATCTAACTTGACACTCCTATATGTAAACTGAGAAATTAATTCCTGTCCTTGCTGGAGTGTTTTGATTTGGTGCAACATATTGAAAAAACATCGCATGGACATCGGGGACAGTGCCTCTGGATTGGCAGACTGGGGTGGTGGTCCCCCTTTTTAAAAAGGGGGACCGGAGGGTGTGTTCCAACTATAGAGGGATCACACTCCTCAGCCTCCCTGGAAAAGTCTATTCGGGGGTTCTGGAGAGGAGGGTCCGTCGGATAGTCGAACCTCGGATTCAGGAGGAACAGTGTGGTTTTCGTCCTGGTCGCGGAACAGTGGACCAGCTCTACACCCTTAGCAGAGTCCTGGAGGGTGCATGGGAGTTTGCCCAACCAGTCTACATGTGCTTTGTGGACTTGGAAAAGGCGTTCGACCCTGTCCCTCGGGGAGTCCTGTGGGGGGTGCTCCGGGAGTATGGGGTACTGGACCCCCTGATAAGAGCTGTTCAGTCCCCGTACAACCGGTGTCAGAGCTTGGTCCGCATTGCCGGCAGTAAGTCGAGCCCGTTTCCAGTGAGAGTTGGACTCCGCCAGGGCTGCCCTTTGTCACCGATTCTGTTCATAACTTTTATGGACAGAATTTCCAGGCGCAGCCAGGGTGTTGAAGGGGTCCGGTTTGGTGGACTCAGGATTGGGTCACTGCTTTTTGCAGATGATGTTGTCCTGTTTGCTTCATCAGGCCGTGATCTTCAGCTCTCTCTGGAGCGGTTCGCAGCTGAGTGTGAAGCGGCTGGGATGAGAATCAGCACCTCCAAATCCGAGACCATGGTCCTCAGCCGGAAAAGGGTGGAGTGCCCTCTCAGGGTTGGGGGCGAGATCCTGCCCCAAGTGGAGGAGTTTAAGTATCTCGGGGTCTTGTTCACGAGTGAGGGAAGAATGGATCGTGAGATCGACAGGCGGATCGGTGCGGCATCCGCAGTGATGCGGGCTCTGCATCGGTCTGTCGTGGTGAAAAAAGAGCTGAGCCGTAAGGCAAAGCTCTCAATTTACCAGTCGATCTACGTTCCTACCCTCACCTATGGTCATGAGCTATGGGTAGTGACCGAAAGAACGAGATCGTGAATACAAGCGGCTGAAATGAGTTTCCTCCGCAGGGTGTCTGGGCTTTCCCTTAAAGATAGGGTGAGGAGCTCAGTCATCCGGGAGGGACTCAGAGTAGAGCCGCTGCTCCTCCGCATCGAGAGGAGTCAGATGAGGTGGCTCGGGCATCTGATCAGGATGCCTCCTGGACGCCTCCCTGGTGAGGTGTTCCGGGCACGTCCAACCGGGAGGAGGCCCCGGAGAAGACCCAGGACACGCTGGAGGGACTATGTCTCCCGGCTGGCCTGGGAACGCCTTGGGATTCTCCCGGAAGAGCTGGAAGAAGTGGCCGGGGAGAGGGAAGTCTGGGCTTCTCTCCTTAAGCTGCTACCCCCGCGACCCGACCTCGGATAAGCGGAAGAGGATGGCATGGCATGGCATGGCAACATATTGATTTTCCTACTCACTCTGGCGGTCATATATTAGACCTGATCTTCACATCTGGTATATCTGTTGGCAACACTTACAGCAGTGATTTGGGACTCTCTGACAATAAAGCAGTACTTTTCACTGTCTCATTACCTCTTACCTGTGAACGTCAAATTTCTTTCAGAACCCTTAAAAATATCTGTTTGTCTAGCCTTACTGTTTCCATTTCTGATCTCTTTCTGTGTTCCCCTATTCCATTAACGCTAGATAGTCTTGTTGACAACTATAACTTAGCCCTTCATTTAGCACTAAATAAAATAGGTCCTTTAAAACATAAGGAGGTTTCCTTTAAACACTCAGCTCCATGGTACAATTCAGAATTACAGCCAATGAAAGCCGCTGGCTGACGCCTTGAAAGAATGTCACATAAGACTGGCCTCACTCTGCATGTCCAGACTTTAACTGACCATCAAAGGGCTTACAAGAACACACATTATGGCAGAATAATACAAAGTGGCTATGATAACCCAATGGTTTTGTATTCTCATAGTAAAGTACTTCAACCTGGATCTGTCCCACTTACCTCATCTACTGAAGTTTGTGAAAAATTCCTCCATTTAATCCATAATAAAATTAAACATCTAATTCAAATAACACAAATTTATCTTCCATTTATAGCTTTTCCTGTCTTTCCACTCCATCCAGCTCCTTTTCTATATTTTCACCAGTCACATCTACATTTGTTAATGCCCTGCTTTGTAAGATGAGTCCAACTACTTGTGTACTGGACCCCATCCCCACCACACTTCTTAAATCCTGCTTTCATGCCATAATCCTGACTGTTAAAACAATAATAAATACATCGCTTGACACTTGCTTTATGCCAGGCATTTGTAAAATCTAAAGTCTGGTCTTGATGCTGACAATCCTAATCATTTTTGGCCTATTTCTCACTTACCTTTTCTGTCAAAAGTTCTTGAGCGTGTTGTAGCCTCATAACTCACCAATTACTTAACTTCTAATAAACTGATTGAGCCTTTCAGTCTGGTTTCAGAGGGTAACACAGCTGTGAAACTATGTTATTCGTTCAGGCTTTTCTTTTAGTATTGAATTTAGCATTTAACTCTGGTTTATTGTCTTTTTATTCTGTTTAATGCTTTGTATATCCTGTATGTATCTGTTTTAGTGTTGTATACAGAAAATATTTGTATGTTACATATACCCTGATGTTCTTTCCGAGACTCTGTGAAGCACTTTGAACATGGGAAAGGCACTATAAATAAAGTGTATTATTATTATTATTATTATTATTAGTTATGTGAACAAAACTTGTATACTGCCTCCACTCTGCAGTACCTTCTACATTTAGCACACCTGTTTATATTTTGTATATTGGAATTGGTGAGTATAGGTGTAACTGCCTAACTTCACAGAGATTAGGTCAGGAGTCTCCAAATCCAGTACTGCAGCGTTACTGTGGTGGCTTTTTCATTCTAAACCTTTTCTTAATTAGTAACCCATTTTTGCTGCCAATTAACTCTCCCTTGTTTTAATTTACTTCATTTTTAAGATGCAGTCCTCTGAATTGCTTAATGTTTTTCTTTAAACTGCACCCAAACAGAAATGAGATGGGAAGTGAGACAACAGATGGACAGCTAAGTTAGGGCCTCAAATGCCAACCAATTTCACTCTAGCCTGTTTCTTAATAGTAAGCCAATTTTAGTTGTTAATTAAGCCTGTTATTTAACTCCATGGCATATTGGTGCTCTTATTTTGCCACAGCAGACATTTCCAAAACTGTTTATTTCTTTTTTCTAAGAACGACATTAAAATGTTTTGTGACAGGAGCAAAACAACATTAATGAGACCTTCACCTTTATTTTCAAATATTGTATGATAGACATATGTTGCTGGTCATCTTTTGGCTCATTTTGTGTCTCATTATTGATTGGTTGCTAATTATAAAAAAAGAGAAATAATTAAGGTGCCTAAACTGTAAATAGCCAGTCAGTTAAAATTAAGCCAAAATAGTAAATTAGCAGCCAAACTTGTTATTAATTAAGAAAATAGTTAGGATGAAAACCTGAAACCATTGTAGGGTTCTAGGACTGGAACTGGTGTCCCCAGAGCTAAGTAACACTGCTCCAGTACAACTAAGTAGTGATCAGGAGATACAGTAAGTATCAGAACAGATCACATTTTATTTTAAAATAAAGTTATAGAACCAGTTAAGCTTCACTTCCATACTACAGATTGGTCAGATCTGGAAGCACAAACAAGTTAAAATATTACGTTCTGTACATATATTAACCAAATTGTGATTCTCCACTAATTTATACAATTTTATAAGAACTTAAATAGAAATGTCAATAATATTATTCGCACTATTCAATGGACTAAAGTTTCATTCAGGATGGATCCTGCCTAACACATGATGTTGTTGTGATTGGCTGTAGCCTCTTATAATCCTGAATTGGATTAAGACTGAAAATGTTACATCATGTTATTAGTATTATTAGTATGTGTATGTCTAATTAGGCATTTATTTTAATACTTATGTGGTGAATGGCATTATGATGTGGTGCTTAATGCTTTTCCCTCATAGTTACAGAAGAATGGGCTCGAATCACTATGTGAAGTTTGCATGTTCTCCTTGTGTCTACATGTGTTTTCCTCTGCGCCCTCTGGTTTCCTCTGGCATACCAAAGATATCTATGTTATCTGTGACTGCATCCTGTGACTGATTTATTCTCAAGCTACGTATACAAAATGGTATAGTATCACTGTCACTCAGACAAGGAAGAACTTACATGCATTTATTAGAAATGATCTCTGTATGCATACATTAACATAATGTATGATTTCTGTTTCAATTTGTAACTTAACCTGATGTCTGAACTTGGTACATAGAATTTTGCAACCTCTCACAAGCCTTGGTATTATGTAACTGCGTCACCATACAACCATACTCCCCTTTTCTCCCCCTTTCTCTCTCTTTGGCAGTTGAGTTACTATCTCCTAGTGCACACTCATATCTGATAAAACATAAGAAAAGTGTACAAATAAGAAGAGAGCATTCAGTCCATCAAGGTTGTTTGGTTTTATCCCAGTATCTCATCAAGATATCAGTGAATCAATTTTAACATTGTTTTTGAGAATTGGGAAAAACTGGATTGGGCCTCCATGCGGCCTCCTCTATTTAAGACCAAACAGATTTATTACACTTAGCTTGTCAGAGCAGCATATGTTCTTTAGTCCCCAGGTGCACATGGTTTCCCTTCTCTTCTCAGGTTCAAGAATTTCTATGTTATTTTTGAAGTGTGGCAATCTGAACTGCACATAGTACTTCCAGATGTGGTATCACTATCACATTATAAAGCCTGAGCATAATGTCTCTTGGTTTGTATTTAAATTTTGAAAAGTATTCATCTCTTGGCCCAAGGTTCACTTAGAGAGAAGAGCTGATGCTTCTGTTATTCCTTATTATACTTGAGTTTTTTGGGGGTTTTTTGCCACTGTATTGACTGAGTATTTTTTTCCAATGTGGTTCATTGTACCTTTTCAGTTCCCGGGTTGTCTGTTATGTCATGTCTCCCCCTTGACAGATAAATAGATAAAAAGATAGATAGGTAGATGTTATTGATCATCCACTGCCATGATCTAAGTGACAGTTTTTCATCTTCCATGATGGTGTAGAAATACAATATTTGATCTAGAGTAACTGAGAAATACAAAGCAATTAAAAGTTAACAAAAATAAGAAACAATATTGAAGTTGTGCTGTATAAAAGTATATATCCCAAGGTCACAGAACACTTCACAGAAAGGAAAAAAACAACTCTCTAATAATAAACTTTAAATAACAATTTAGATGCCCAACACACCATCTATCAACTTTTTATTCCCACTTTGTATTGGTCCATGCAACTTTGAACTGGACTAAGAGAGTTTGATAATAGATGGATTTTGAATTTATTAGAATGGAAGCATGTCTGCCACTTAAATTCAATTCAATTTACTGTATATTCATGTAGGGCACTTCCCTGTATAATTTCAGAATACTGTACACAAGTACTGTATAATTAATTAAAACACTAAAAATCTAATCAATAACATTTTAGAATAAGCACTTAAACTGGGGGAAAGGATTTTCTCCCCCTTGTTTTCTACTGTTAAAGTTTTACTCTCGTTTTTGGCCTTGCTCTCTTTGTCATTTTGGGGGGGCGGGGTGATTTGAATTTAGTTTTGTCAAGTTTGACTGACTGGCATGTATGGAATTTTACTTGGTTTTAATAAATTTAATAAAATGTTAAAAAATTAATTAAAACACAAAAAGAACACACAGTACAACAAAGCAAAAAAAACACAAGTGGAAGCATATAAAATGTACATACTGTATGGGGAGAAAGAATGTATACAGATTTGTTAATTAAATTCTCAAAACTTATTGGTACTAACAAAATAAAAAATATGGAAACACGTCAGTATATTAAAGTAAAGCCAGCTGAAGGAAAAAAAAATTGGTATAAAAAAGATTTCATGGATTCCATATATCTATAATCATTAGGAAAAGGCATGTAAAAATCTTCACATCAACTATTAAGCCTCGCCTTGGACCTTCAGCAGGTGTATTTGAATGCTAGGTACTGTCCATAATTTTAGTGGAATACAATTTTTGGTGATAGTGCATCTCCTCCAAAGGGGTTCAATTTCATTCAAAATGCTGACAATGATAAGTACCACTACTGAATGGGAAGACAGCAAAAAAATGGAAAAGGCCTCTTGCCTAATTGTAAATGTTATTGCCAATCAAACAAGGTTGTAGCCAGTTTGGCACTCACCCAAATATTGCACCTGTGTCCAGCGATTTTATCAACATACATTTATAGAATTATTAGTACATGAGAAAAAACTCATAAAACAGACAATAGACCTATTAATTAATTTCCTTAAATAAAGCGGTAGAATTCATTTAATTAGACAGTAATGTGAAGCTACAGTCTTAAAATCCATATGAAAAATAAAATCTCATTTTAGACTTGTTTCTCACTTTGATTATTCTATACTATGACTCAATTCAAAACCACATATCAGCTCTTCTTTTGAAGGTAAAGGCCAGACAGCTGTGATTCATTGGTTTCTAATATCCTGTATACTTTTTATAATAGTATAAGCAGTGTTTTGTCTACTTAAGCAGATGCACAACATTAGGACAGCTGATTTATTTCATTAGATGACATAAACATGATTCAATGAATGCGAGCTATGAGTGCAGTAAGGTACAAAGGCAACATCTGTTTGCCTCTGATTCTTCCCAGAGAATTCAAGAATCATCAAAGATTTTCTAGTCAGGTCATGACAGGCTGCTGTATATCATATTTTTACATTTGTCACAGTAAAATGAAAATAATATTAATTAGTGTAAATATTTTGTTGCATATGCATAATAAATTAAAGAGACCATCTTGTTCAAAATATTGACTGAAAAGTCTAAGAAAATATTCACAAAGACTGTGTGCAATGCTATCATAGTTAGATTTAAACAGACTTATCCAAAGATAGCCAAAGTTACACAAACTAAGCCAAATGTAAATTGTTAAAGTTTTACAGTGTTTTTCAAAGTTGCTTGTTAAGACATAACAAGCACACACAGTCGAATGCAATGATATTATTTCATGAGACCAAAGGTAAAGGTATTCACACAACTCTAGGTAAGACCTATAAAGAACAACAGAATCAGAAAAAGTTTATTAATCCCAAGAGAAATTATTTAAATAATGAATACATGAAACACAGCTGTTTCAATTTGTTTATTTCTTAAAATTTTCAATCCCCAGTCTTCACATAAACATTGCATACTTTATCAACATAATATCATTTAGATCTAATATTGTTTCAGTGGTATGTTATTCCATGATTTTTGGGTATCTCTTCCTATATGTTGTAATGTCTATCTTCAATATGTAGGAGAAACCAATCTAGGAAATATTCTCAAACTTTCAGAACAAATATAAATCAATTGATACTGTGATTATATAACAAAGAGGCTAACAGAAATGTAACATTTTACTACATCAGTGGTTTCCAAACCTAGTCATGGCAGGACTGGTAAGTATTGCCAGAGGAAGAATGGCATCCTAAAATGAATACCGTGTTTTGGGATAAGAAAGAAGGAACTAAAGAAAGGATCAAGGATAGAGTCAGAGATGAAGGACTAGAAGAGACAAATGGACAGTGCCAAAACATAGTTAGAAATATAGTAGGGTCAATTAGTGAGATAGAGTTAAATGAATGTCTTGCTTCCATATCAACACAGAGAGATCCCATTGCTGTTAATATTATCCCGTCTTGTGGCCTTATCTAGCAGCCATCCACTCATTTGTCTGTTTGTGTACCTTTTTTCTTCACATTTCCAAGATTCAAAAATGTTTTGTCACAAAAAAGACTGATGCATGCAAAAATATCTAGGCAGTGCGGCATAAATACGAATAATTTAATTACAATTACACCTTTAGATGAACAATGTATTAAATCTATAAAAACAGATTATAGGTTAAATAAATGGCGCTAATAAAATTAACTTACCGGTAATTTCTATCTCAAATACCCATAACGCACATAAAATTCAGCTCTGCTCCTCCAAAACATTAAATATGGCTCTATTAAATGTTAGAGCATTAACCAACAAGTTTTTTTTTCATCAATGATCTGAAATGTGGCTTAGCTCAGATGGTGCGGCTGCTTTAATCGAATCTGCGGCTCCAACTTACAGCTTTACTCGTGCAGATTGCCAAGGAAAGAGAGGCGGCGGTTTAGCAAACATTTACTTGAGCCAGTTAAAGTGTAAAGATGTCCATTTTGGTAAATTCAAATCCTTTGAGTATCTTGATATTGTTATTCATGGAGCTTCTCAGTTTCTAGTATTATCTATGTATAGACCTCCTAAATACAATGCGTCTTTCTTTGAGGAATTCTCAGACTTGGTGTCAATTATAATTACGAACTATGACCTAATAGTTGGTGACTTTAACTTTCATATTGATAAACAGTGTGACCCAAACGTAAAAGAATTTATGAACCTCCTGGACTCTTGATTTGAGACAGCTCGTTAATCAGCCTACACATAAAGCAGGTCATGCGTTAGACTTAATAATTACCAAAGGACTAAATGTTGATGTGAAGCAGATCATTGATATTGGCCTATCAGACCATTTTCTTTTACTATTTAATATAGAAATAATGATCAAAAACATTAACGAGAAGCATATTGTTACAAAACTCTTCTTTGATTCATCAGCAGCTTCAAAATTTACAAACATTCTAAGCAACCAGTCCGTTTGTAGTGCTAACTACAATAGCGAGGATAATGTAAATATTAAGGTAGAAAATTTTAATATTAAGGTGAGAGCTGCTGGTGACATAGTCACACCTGAAAAGACAGTTAAAAAATCTTCTACCATTGCTATACCATGGAAGACCCAAAGAGTGTCTGATTTAAAGAGAACATGCCGGAGAGCTGAGCGTAAATGGAGAAAAACTAAACTAACTATCCACTATGAGATATTAAAGGTTAAAATAACAGAATACAATAACACAGTCCATCTTGAGAGGCGCTGCTGTTTCTCTAGAATTATAAATAACAATGCTAGTAATCCCAGAGTCTTATTTTCTATGACCTGATCGTCTGATAAACCCAGGTAACTCAATAGAATGCCTCCAGAATACTTCCAGTGAAATTTGTGAGGCTATTGCTGTATTTTTCAATCAAAAAATTAATGATATTAGAAATAATATAGTATATCTCCCCAACACTGCGGATCCTCTTAAGACCCAGTACTCCGTTATAAACAAATTAAATTCTTTCACCAGGATAGATTTACCTGATTTATATAAAATAATTTCTCAACTGAGACCCTCCACCTGCGTCCT
This sequence comes from Polypterus bichir lapradei, assembly GCA_026402145.1. Lineage (NCBI taxonomy): Eukaryota > Metazoa > Chordata > Cladistia > Polypteriformes > Polypteridae > Polypterus > Polypterus bichir. The sequence goes on from JANRMT010062792.1 coordinate 44,112,569, forward strand.
TGACCCAATACCAACAAGTTTTTTCAAAGAAGTATCGGGCGTGCTAATTGACAGTATTCTTGACATACTAAACTTGTCGTTAAATACGGGGGTTTTCCCAGACTGTCTTAAGACTGCTGTAGTTAAACCCCTACTCAAGAAAAATAATTTTGACTCCTCTGCTTTTGAAAATTTTAGACCCATTTCTAACCTACCTTTCTTAAGTAAAATTCTAGAGAAGGCAGTCATTATGCAGCTAAATGACCACTTCAATAAACATGCTATTCTTGATAAATTTCAGTCAGGTTTTATAACAAATCACAGCACAGAAACTTCACTCATTAAAGTAGTAAATGATTTGTGGGTAAATGCAGACGGAGGCCATTTATCAGTTCTCATTCTCTTAGATCTGAGTGCCGCATTTGATACCATTGATCACAATATTCTTAGAAATTGCCTTAGTCAATGGGTGGGTCTCTCTGGCAGTGTCTTAAATTGGTTTGAATCCTATCTGGCAGGTAGAAAATTCTTTTTTAGTTGTGGTAATTATACTTCAAAGACACATGATATTCTATATGGTGTTCCACAAGGCTCTATCCTGGGTCCGCTGCTCTTTTCGATCTACATGCTTCTGTTAGGTCAGATTATTTTAGGGCATAACGTGAACTACCACAGCTATGCTGATTACACGCTGCTGTATTTATCAATAGCACCTGATGACCCTGGCTCTGTTGTTTCACTAACACAATGTCTTACTTGTGTTTCTGAATGGATAAGTAGTAATTTTCTCAAGCTAAATGAAGAGAAAACTGAAATTTTAGTGATTGGCAATAATGGATATGTGACCTGAATTTTAAATCGCATATTAATCAGATCACTATAGGAGAGCATTTTTTCACTTAAGAAATATAGCAAAAGTTAGACCTCTTATATCATTGAAAGATCTTGAGAAATTAGTTCACGCTTTTGTTTTCAGTCGACTAGATTACTGTAACACACTCCTCTCAGGAATACCCAAAAAAGACATCAATCGTTTGCAACTAGTACAGAATGCAGCTGCTAGAATCCTAACTAAGAAAAGAAAATCTGAGCACATTTCTTCAGTTTTGATGTCATTACACTGGTTACCTGTGTCATTCAGAATTGACTTTAAAATATTGCTTATGGTTTACAAAGCCTTAAATAATCTCGCTCCATCTTATATATCGGAATGTCTGACATCTTATATTCCAAATCGTAACCTTAGATCTTCAAATGAGTGTCTGCTTAGAATTCCAAAAGCTAAACTTAAAAGAAGTGGTGAGGCAGCCTTCTGCTGTTATGCACCTAAAGTCTGGAATAGCCTGCCAATAGGAATTCACTAGGCTAATACAGTGGAGCACTTTAGAAACTGCTAAAAACACATTACTTTAACATGGCTTTCTCATAACTTCATTTTAGTTTAATCCTGATACTCTGTATATTCAATTAATTATCATTACTATTCATGGTGGCTCCAAAATCTATACTAACCCCTACTCTCTCTTCTGTTCTTTTCCGGTTTTCTGTGGTGGCAATCTGCACCACCACCACCTAATCAAAGCACCATGATGTCCCTACATTGACGGATTAAAGGCCAGAAGTCCATGTGACCATCATCATCAAGTCTTTCCATGAGAACCCTTAATACAATGATGACTAATCATTTATGTTAGGTAGAATGCCCAGAGGGGGCTGGGCGGTCTCATGGCCTGGGACCACTGCAGATTTTATTTTTTTCTCCAGCCATCTGGAGTTTTTTTTTTTTTGTTTTTGTTTTTTCTGTCCTCCCTGGCCATCGGACCTTACTCTAATTCTATGTTAATGAGTTTTGTCTTATTTTAATTCTTACTTTGTCTTTTTTCTCTTTCTTCATCATGTAAAGCACTTTGAGCTACATTATTTGTATGAAAAGAATATAAATAAATGTTGTTGTTGTTCTTGTTGATGAGAGGAAATATAATTAATGGAAGATTTAGAAAATGCTTTAGAATTTGGAGACCCCAAAGAAGAAATCCTTCTAATATTGGTATAAACAACCTTAAACATTTTTACCTTCTCAGGGAAACAAAATCCTTCCTAAGCACCCCAAGCCATAAGGTCTTACAAAAAACTCTGCATTTTACTTGCTACCTGCCTACTAGCTGACAGCAGGACTCCTGAGCTTCTTAACTGGATGTCACTTTTAGATGTAAGTTTGGCTTCTAGACAGGTGCAGAAATGCATCAGGCACAAGCACCTCCAGAAGGGACATTTGTATAAATACTAAAGGCCAGGGTATATGTATTGTTACAAGTGTTCAGTGTGGAAGCATATTAAAGTGCAATGCCAGCCTAGTCTTACAATACAACAATGTTGTAACTGCCCAAGCTATAAAAGTTCTTCTTTAGTTTGGCTATTATGTTGCATATACTGTATATTGCCGAATGGCAGAGAAGGGATTATAAGACCTCAAACTTGAACAAACTATGATGAGTGCTATTATGGTTAAATTATCATGCTTACAACCTTGAAATAAATATGAGTGTATGTACAGCATCAATTTTCTCTGAAAAATTTGCTCAGCAGGGACTATAGGTGGCATGCCTGTAGCTTGCAAGATCTGATCTCGCTTTATAAATGATTTAACATACCGTGAGAAATAATGCAGGCTACAGTGACAGTTAAATAATGACCGAACCTGAAGCTGATAACAATGCCTATATATTGGAAAGTGGCATTGATGTATCACTCCAACAAAAGAAACGATGAGGACCTTGATCATCTTCTTGGGGTTTGTTGTGGCCATTTGTGCCAAAAAAGATTTTCATGGGTAAGTCATTGGATGTTTTTAATAAAGCATACTAGTTAAGGGGACAAAAGCTAGAGGTAGTTTATATGGTTAATTATTTTTTATAATTGCTTAATTCTTAGTACAGTAAAAGGTAGCTGAAAAATTTCATCTGCTGTCTTTAGAAATTCATGTGTGCTGAGCTTTTTTCCATCACTCAGTTCATTCATTCATTTACAATTGTTCTTTTAATTTTAAAGATTGCAGGGACATGCACAAATTGGTGGCTACAATGGCTCAGGCCCCTTCTCCTTTCCCTTCTTTGCTGTTTCTCTCTTTAGGACCCAATTGATCACTTCCAAGTAAATGTGTGCCAGTTCTTTCCATTGTAACAGAGAAAAATCAATGATAAACAATATGCCTTGTTACAATTACTGTATGCTGTTTTTCACTATTCCATATAGAAATAAAGCGTGGTCTGTGATAATTATTGCAATTAATTACGCAAAAAATGTGTAATAAATATTTGTGTGCTAGTCATATTGTCTTGTATTATGTCATGAGATGGTACAGTAAATGTGATGTCTGCATATAAGCTGCTTATATTCACTTTGCTTATAATGTTAGCTTTATATTCAGCTTGTTACAATTATCAGGTGCTCCACGCTTTGAAAAAAAATAGCAATTTACAAAATACGTATTTCACAATACACAGCATTTTCTGCCTGTCAACTGAAGCACATAGTAAACAAGCAAAGCACCATAAAATGGCAGGCATCTGTCACAATGAATCTAGGTGTCTAAAGGTGTGCCTGCCAACTCCACATTTCAGATTTTGGCAACACCAGTTGTCCTGGGTCAGAGCTGAGAGTCTTTCATTCTGCATAAACCTGCCCAGTTAATAGTTCCCAAGTAATGCTTTATATATTACCATTGTTTGATACTTTTTTACTATTTCCAACACTGTTTCAATTGCTGAAAGTTAATATCACATTGAATTAAGTTTTTTGAGATTCAGTTCAGTACAAACTGAGAAATCTATGTGGATAAGTCATTGCAATCTATCAAAACTTAGAATTTAGATTTATATATATATAATCCAGGAGCTGGCTATATCTTTAAATCAAAAGGGTATTATCATTTTATTTCGTTTTTGTTACTGATAGGTCATAACGCATAATTATGTTTAAATCATTATGCATTATATCATTCTGGAACATAGTAATTTTACTTTTCCTTGCTGACAGTCTAATGCACAAGAATGGCTATATATAGTACTAGATGGACAGTTCTAAAGGCTTCTTGAATATTTGACCCATAATAGGCACTTTATGGAGGAAGCAAAAATCTTTTGATTTGACGCGCCATGATGTGAACTATTAGTGTTAAGATCTATTTGATATTTTTTGTATTTGGATGGAAATTTATATCTTTGCTTTTCCTTCTTGTTAAGATATGTAAATAAAATAAAGTATAAGCACAACAAAAGGGGATGCAAGTATGAGCAAATACTGTTTTGCCAAGATTTTGGAAATTGAAATACCCCTGAAGTTAAATCCAAATTTCCAGTGAAATTAAAAACTCGAAAATAAAAATGAGCACTAATTTGTGTCCAAGATTGAAATGTAACAAATCCTGTGTTATAAAGTGCCCTTTCTCCCCTTTTGAACCATTGCCCACCAAACGGTCTGTGCATGTCACTAGTCATAAGTAATTCAGACATACATCAAATTCTGATGAGATCAGATACCTACTTCCCTAACCCTTTATAAAGATAAAAACAAATGATTTATAATTAACTAATAACGTAACATTTTTAGGAGACTAAAATGTTAGCAAAGATTGTGAACTAAGAGCAGCATTAGTAAACACTCTCTATATTGCAGCTGGCCCTGATAATATAATGTAATCACAATAGATTGTTAATCAAGCTGTAATGTCTTATTGAGTGTTACTCAGTGTATTTAGAGTTTTAGCAATTGTTATAAATTTAAGAATATATGATAAATAAACAAAAAGGTAATTCCAATGTCTTTCAAAAAACAGATATTCCCAAAATATGTACTTTCGCTCTGCTAGATGTACAATATGTATGTTTAGAAACAACCATAAGTGCATTTCACTTAAGACTGAGTGGAGACAATTAGACAGCTCACTGAACGTCACATCTAAGCCAGCTTCTCAAGAAAGTTGTGCTCAACATAAGTGGTGATTTTGTACTATAAAGACCAGTGGTGTTCTCGTTAACCTGATCCAACAGAGACATAAATATGTATCACGTGAGTAGAGAAAACACTGATTACACTTTGGCATTCAGAGGCCTCAATGGACTAGTGGTAGAAGTGAATGATACATTGTCACAGGTACTGTGTCTGCTCTCTCTGGTTGGTTACGATGAGAGTGTAGGAGTAAAAAATAAGGTTGAAAGAATTGGCAGCTATGTTCACAAAAATATGAATTGTAAAATATGCATTTGAAGTAAACAATGTATGATACCCCATCCAAAAGAGAGGAAAAGAACTGCTGCTAAGAGTGTTGATAATGAAGAGCCACAGGATATGCAGATTTCAGTATTCAAAGCACCCAAATCAGTAAATATGCCTAACAACATTGACACCACTCCAGCAGAACCACAGACAAGGCTGCACATCAAAATGAATAACTAATGTAAGTTAACATTACTGTTTAATTGGAAATGCAAACATGTTGTTATGCTATACAGTAATGCAAAGGTCAAAATGACAGAAAGATGTCTTAGCAGACAGAAGCACTTCTCAAATATGTGGAGCCAAGTAGTTGCCGTGGTCAACATGTGTGTCTGTCTCTTTTGTAGCCACACTCATTACAATATACAAATTCATAATTAAGCTTCAGTTGACTTGTGTTACTGAGCTTCTGATTTTAGCTTTTCATTTTCTCTCAGTTTCTTTTGCTGTCTCCCTGTAACACCATCCTTTTAAAACACACTAGCTGGAGACATTGGGGGCAGGAGTTTTAGGAAGATTCCTGTTGGTGTGGCCTTTTCAATAAAGACTTTTTTGAAAATCATTTGAGAATCACATTTGGCTCCGTGAGGCTACAAAATATGTGACCCACAGAGGCTGATGCATGATGACATTGCCTATAATAAAAGTCTTCATCTAGAGACATTTTGCATTGTCTAAGAGTAATGAACAATTTTGAGCTAGATTAAACAATCTTTCACGCGTAACTGAAGCCTAGGATGATCATAACTTTGAGATAAGCAGTGAATCTTTGAAATTACTTTTTGTTTGGATTTTGTTAGGAATTGTTTTTCCTAATATTGGCTTTAACCTCTGAGCCTTCCCTATTTGACTTTTGTTTTTTGTTGCTGGTAATTCTGCTCCTTTTGGCTTTAGACTTATGCTTTGGTTTTGTTTACCCTTTCTCTTTGCCCCTACAATCTTTTACTGTACTTTTTAGGGGGCATAATCGGGACAAAAACTTGTTTATTCCTTTTTGTGCTAATAGTGAGCTCTACACTGGGCTGGCATCTTTTAACAAGAAGCAGGAGTGAAAACCTCTGCAATACTACTCAGTTCAAGAGTGGCCGCTGTTTCCTAGCTTGAAATCAGAACTAAAAATAGAGGTTGGGGAGGGATTCTCAACTTTGTTTGTTTCTGGTTTGCATTAAGGTGCCAATCAGCCATACAGTTTTTGGATGCTTCATGAATTTTAGACCATTTACTTCATTTGAACCCTTATAATATTTGAATATACTGTCCTTCTAAAAGTGGTTTTCAAAGTTTAGAAAGCCTAATATATGCTAATTGGAAAATAGTATTTACATACTGTGGAGAATATATTCTGGAAGAAGGTTGCCCATTTAACGGGACAGGAAACCAAAGGTTCAAAGGTGAAAGGACTCTTGAGATAGTACGAGGTTACTGTCCCCTTAGCAAAAGTGGGGTCTTCCATGATCTCAGATGTCATTTCAGTGCTTGGCTAAAAGTTAGCATGATGGATAATTTAAAACCACCTCAATGACAGGGACATTTTGAGTTTTGAAAGAAAAAAACCAGGGTCTAGAGAAAGACTGGGAAAGGACAAGAGAAATGATTTATAGTAAACAATATTAAGGGATGAAAAGTGGATGGAAAATAATTTAAAACCTATTGAAACGGGCTCAAAAAAGCAGCATAGATTTGTTTTTCATCTTACATATTTTCTATTTTATTTTATCAATTTTGTTTATACCTCTCTTGTATGTTGAATAAGTACATCATTCGCTTAATATTGGCCATCTTTATCTTAATCAGTGTTCAGAAGACTGATTAAAAAATCTCCCTTTTATATCACTTTTGTTCTAACCTGTAGAACTGTTTTTATACTTGCCAACCAAATTCTTTTGTAAACGTATTTCTTCTCAATTTTAAGGATCTTTAACTCTCTCATCTCACTGTGAATGTTCATTAAGTCTGTGGCGGGTCACGTCACAAGAGTCGTTTGGAGAAGATATGAAAATTATTTGTAGCCTATTTTGCTCCTTTTAAAAACAGTTGCCAAAGCTTACCTTAGCTGGTGAGGGAATGTGCTTTGGGGCTCCAGTAAAAAGACTGCACATACTTGAGGCATATGGGGGCTTGTGTTTAACTACACAGCCTGTATTTGCCTTAGGACAGGGGACTATGGCAGTCCAAGCAATTTTGAAGATGCAGAGGAGAAAGCGAGATTAGTATGCCAGCACAGATAGAGAAGAGCCAAAAGAATTGTGGGTCTAAGTAAATGGTTTACCAAATTTTGCTTACCAGAGGTAAGGATGTATAGACAGATAAAGTGAGAGCACAAGGTTGCTCAGTGTGCCTACAGGTAGGTGTTCACTGGTCACAAGGGCTGTGCTGTGACAATGACACCTGACACAGAGACACATCCCCTCACATGTCTCGCATGCTCTGGAGTTTTGACATGCACTGTATTCAGATTTTTTTCCTGACAATGTCATGATGCGGACATGACACCATGAATTCAAAGTAGCGAATTTTGAGGGGAGGTTGGTGGCAGATGTGATCCATCCAGGCTTACTTAGGTTTTACAATGATAAATGAAGGGCTGAATATAGAGCAGCAGGTCATCAAAGTGCAAGGAAGACATGCAAAAATATTTTAAGTGCATCTCTTCACCATGTATGCCAATCACTCACAAATATATCATGCTTGCTCTTCCTTTGCTGCTTTTGGTTAATGGGGCTGGCACACCACCTTTTTCTTTTCATTAAGCCAATAATAACAAACGCTGTCACTACCCAATCTCCAATACCAGCCCACTACCATCGACATCCTTCTCTAAAATAATCATGTAAGAAATTCACTTCCTCTACTGTGAAATTGTAAGGTATGCGGCATTGACCAAACATTATCACCTATTCAGTAGAAAAACATCAGCACAGTGATCAAATGGGCCACTTGAAGTGTAAATGTATTTTGGGCACTGGCAGCATAAACACTTTGTGTTGTGGTCTGTGTGTAAGCCTCACACGGTAAGTATAAACAAAGCCTCAAGTGCAGAGTACTGGCTAGGGGAAACATGTGGCATACCCGGCATCACTGCATGCTTCTCATTAGTGGCAATGGGATGTATGTGGACAGGAACTGGCCACACCAATCATGCAACAATACAAAAAGGCATGGCGATATCAAAAGGGTGATCTTTTGTTGACCAGTGGGTGAAATGTAAAGAACCTTAATGAGCAGTGTAAGAAGAAATGAGTGCTTTAATAATCAATTAAGTCCCAGAGCGATTTTTCATGGGGTTGATTCAGTGGGAAAAGTGCTACATTCTTTTTATAAATAGTTTTTTTTCTTTGGGGTTTTCTTTTGTTGTGTGTCATCTGGACTGTGTATAATTTTATAGATGACACAACACTCATGTTTGCTTTTGTCTAATTGTATTGTAAATAAAAACTTGTTTTTTTTTCACTTTTGCATTTCTCTTTGTGTCTTAGTCTCTCTATCATGGACTACAAGATATCCAAGGTTCAAGGTTGTGCAAGTGGAGCATGGGATATCACAATGTCTAGTCAACATTACATTCCAGTGGTGGCATTTTACACCTCATTATAAACCACAAGGCTGGGTTAGTCAGCCCACCGTGCTAAGTGTACATGAGTTATGAAGCCTTTGACACAGAGTAGAATCCATCTGCAGCCACCCGCTCAATGAGAGAGCAAGTTCTTGAGAGTAACGCATTGGAATGTCACTTAGAAGTGAAACTCTGAAATTTGCACCATGTATGAGTGTTCTCCAGTTTCTGAGAACTTTATATCTCTCCTACAATTGGAAGGACAATAGGAGACAAACACAATACCTGCCTGTTTGTTCCATAAATACGTATGTTAAGTAACTGAATGCCAGTAGTTTGATAAGCAGCCTGTGAAAAAAGCAGGTGTGTCCTTGTAACAGAGATCTGTTTGTTTCCAGCAATGCAGTAATGTCATCATCACTGTGAAAAGTGCCTTCTGGCTAAAGGAATGCTCTTTCACTTTGAATGTTTAAGCTAAATTGCACTTGCTTTTTATGTTACACATGGAGGCCTTTAAGAATATTGTATATACAATACACTGAAGGAGGAATGACTCATTGCAGGGTTACCTGTAAAGAAGATTATCTTTCATTAAACCTTCCATCTAGGCCTGTTCCACACTTACAATAATATTCATAAACTAATTTTCTTTTTCATTGGGAATGATTAACTAAAAACCTAAAAACTTCGGTGTCATGGTACAGTCAGGGTTATTGCACTCAAGATTATTTCTTGTTTATTTAATTTTTGTGTTGTTAATTAAGTAGAATTTTGTGTATTGTTACTCATTTTGTTTCTGGTTTGGATTTGTCTTTGTTATAGTAATATTTTGTTCGTTGCTGTGTATACTGTACTGTTAACTGTAATCTGCCTTGCCTCCTGTATCTCAAGCCCAAGAAGGCAGAGCAACCTAATTGTGCAGATGGTTTTCCATCCCAAGTGTTACTTAAGCAAATGTTTAAGTGTAAATTTCTGGAGGACTGCTATTCTTTTTGTGCTTCATAGTGGAATGAGTTCATAACATTTGGCGATATTCAATATATAACTAACTAGAAAGCCTACTTTTTATCACTGAAAAAAGCTTTCTGGATTTTTCATTTATATATGTACAGCATACCAGTAGAATCAGTGTCTGTCAAAGTCCAAGCAGACCACAAGCCAGTGGTCCCTATCACTGTCTGGAAAGCTGTGGACAATGAGGGGTGCCCACTCCCTGCCATTTAATTTCCATAAACTGTGCTCTTGGCCTAATGGATTGATTGGCTCTGAGTAGAATACATTCTAAATTACTTTATATGTAGCCAGTAATAAAACAAATACTACAAAGACATATGAGATGAGAGTTAAATTTTCTTCCAGTTTTGTCCAGTTGATTTTTATGTTTTATTTATTTATTTTTGGCAGACTAAATACTAATTAATCTTTTCCAACAGGGACCAAGTTCTCCATATTCAAGCTAACAGTGAGGAACAGATACTCCTGTTAAAGGAGCTTCAAAATCTACAGCACTTGAAGGTTAGTTGTAGTTGTGTTTTAGCAGAAGGATTGTTTGCTTTGAAAGTCATTAGATTTTAAGTTGTTTAACTCTTATCACATCTTTGTTTCTGAACAGTACAGTACAGTACAGTATGTCATGTATCATTAACATGCCATGTATATTTACTCTGGTGCCAACTGTGAAGTAAATGATGTATTTTTTTCTTTACTCTGAAATACAAAAAGGAATTTGTTGGGTATCTAGAATAAAATTTAAGAAACTGAAACATTGAATCTTAGATTAATAACATGTATTTTAAAAAGTGGTTATGTTATCTTTCTGTCCTTAATCTTCTTTTCTATAGCTTTAGCCTTATAGTGCTGCTGCGATTCTGTTTTCTGATTGAAACAATATGACTGTTTTCCCTTTTTATATCCTTAGGAAGTTCAAATAATTTTCAGTTTCCTAGTTTCCATGTTTCTGCTTATTTAATATATCTAGTTTTCATTTTATCCATCTATCCATTATCCAACCCACTATATCCTAACTACAGGGTCATGGGGGTCTGCAGGAGCCAATCCCAGGGCGCAAGGCAGGAAGCAAACCCCGGGCAGGGTTCCCAGACCACCACAGGGTGCACACACACACACCCACACACTAAGCACACACTAGGGACAATTTAGAATCGCCAATGCACCTAACCTGCATATCTTTGGACTGTGGGAGGAAACCCACGCAGACACCGGGAGAACATGCAAACTCCACACAGGGAAAACCCAGGAAGTGAACCCGGGTCCCCTAACTGCGAGGCAGCAGCACTACCCACTGCGCCACTGTGCTGCCCATTTTCAATTTTTTTTTTTATTCTAAATTTCACATATCTGTGAAGTCTTTGACCAGGGATGTTAACTGTTAACTGGTAAGTTAACTGTCATCAAAAGTATTAACCTTACTTTAAATCCATACCCATTAGCTACCATTAATTAAAAGTTAACTACTATTAACTGATGATTGATTTATTCATTAAATGGGTTAATTAACCAAACTGTTACATGATTATAGAACCATTTTTTTGGTCATTTATGGTTAAGGGCTTAATGAATTTCAGAATCAATTTTAATTTTTATTTGGAAATGTAATTGCCTTGTTGCATTGTATCACCTGATACACACTTGTTCTTCTGATTATTCTACATCCAAAAGAAGAAAAATATTAATCATGTTAAAAGTAGCTAGGTTTTGGAACAAACAAAAGGGCAACAAAGTTAAGTATAGACTGTAATCCAGTAATGGAGTGTGGCATATTTCAGTGCAAGACTACATACAAAACAAGCACACCACTAGTGAGGTTGAACCGGACCAATTTATTATTGGCAGCACTAGCCTGGAAGACTTGTGATCATCGGAAGTCATACAGAGGCTGTATATAATAAAACAACAACACATGTTATTGCTCAGCATGGCTGCTAAGCAGTTATCATGAGTCAGGGTGTCATGTTCTGTCTAGAGATACTGCCACCAATCGTATAGTAAAACATTTTCCTGAGAAGACAGGATAACCTAGCTAGCTGTTCCGTTAACCTCAAAGTAAGGCAATCAGCATACAAGTTCTACAAGGATGTGATACAACAGTATAAAGAATTACAAAAACATTCTGGGAAACAATATTCACATCTTTACAAAGTAATTTCCAAGCTTCTGGGCTCTAATAAACTGTAGAAAGAGTAACATTTTGTAAATGAAAAAAGTTTGTAATACTTGTCAATCTAAGATTGAGTTGTCCTTAAATGTTTATATTTTTATTTATTTTTTTGATTTGATATAGGTCATTAATCCCCAAGGGAAAATTGTCTTTTTTGCATGACGAATTATAAACAGAGTGACATTGTCTAAATAAAAAAGGTTTGAAAAACTGCTCATTCGAAGAGTGATTATAGTTGTGCTTACATTTTTATATTTTGATTTTTTTAAAATTTGATATTCTTTATTAATCGAGAAGGGAAAATTATCTCTTTTGCATGACCTTTGGAGGTCAGATCACAGATTCAGCCATTATACTGAAGTAACATACAACTCTAAGGCAAGGCTTAGGATTCTGCAGACATCTCTCATCTTAGCTAAAGTTAGTGTTCAGCACCATCAATAAGGTAATAGAAAGAAAAGGCACTCATGATAGAGTGTCAATGAGTGAACCAATGCTCATCTAAACTTTATTAAAATATTGTTATTTTAGTTTATTGCCATAACAATGGCAATCATAAAGACATCATAAAAACCACAACCATTCCCAAAATAATAAATTTAATACAAAAACTGAAATATTTAGTAGATAAGTGTCAAAAGCTCTAAGATGAAGATGGCAAGACAATACATTTCTCAGCTTGTGTAAAGAATCATTATGAAACCTTTCAATCTTGGTCTTCATACAACTAAGCTGTTTAGCAAATGGAAGGTTTATGACTAAAGGATGGGCAGGGTATGACCAATCAATGAACAAACCCGAATGGGGAGACTATGCCATACTATGATTTTAGAAGCAGTGTACAACATATACAAAAGCTATACAAAAGGACAATTGATTCCTATGACACCCCTAACTTTTTTTGTTGTTGGGAAAGAAAAGCCACTAATTAGCTTTCTTGACCTAGCAAGTATGATGACCTAACACTTCACAGGTAATAAAGAGGGGAGGATCTCAAGTTTCTGAAGGAAACTGCAACATAAATCATTATGCCACCCACTGCTTATTGTTACAGCCTTGAATATTACTGTATGTTTTTTAAGGTTCGATTTGGAATAGGCTTGATGTCTACAGGGTTGTCTCAGAATGGGTGCTGATATGTGAATCACTAGCTGTGACATAATTCTTTTCTCTAAGTGCATTGCCCCTGCCACCTGCAGCAAATTAGTGTTTATGTAGGGTACAAGGAAACAAAGGATGTTTTGACAGTATTTTGACAGGTTAAGCCTTACACACTATGCTTCTACCTCTAAATTGTTTTCTTAAATATAGAATAGTGTTTGAATTTTGTTGCTTCATTGTTTTCAATAACCTGGGTATGAACATTTATAGACTATTTTAGCTACTTTATATTATGTTCTGCACTGAGTAGCTACTGAAAAATTTTTCATTTTTTAATTGCTTGTGACCACAGATTGTTTCAGCAGGCAGAACCTTTAAGTTTTTATTTTAACTCCACTAATAGTAGTGTAAATGCTAAGCACAACAGATATTCTTCTTTTACAAACACTAGTGGCAAACATCTGCAATAAAATACATTTGTACAATTTAATTTTGGTGCTATAAAAATATCTCAAAAAATTTAAAGACATCTTTCCTGTTGCTGTGAAGTTGACATATAGTCAAAATTCTAGTCTTTTACCTTACCAGTGGACTAATTATGTAGTCACCTCCATTGTAAGCCTGTAGGCAAAGTACAGCGCTGTATACAATTACACAATACAACTTTAATAGTCAAAGGCAGTGTCTGAGATGAGAGTGGACACACAGCTATCATGAGGAAATAACCTTAACTTCAAAAATACCATGTTGGGCTTTTTAAGATCCATTGAGACCAACTCAAAACTAGAAGTGTGAGGCTAAAAGCCACTTAATAAATAAGCAGAAAGAGTGACTCTCAGTTTTATTTTAGTCTTCTGAGAAAAACATGTAACTAAACAACACTTATTGTTTGTAAAGGCCTGTAATTTTTTCAAATGATTATAAAAATCAATAGTTTTATATAAAATGATTTTTGTGCATTTCCCATGTGCAGCTTGACATATGGCGGGAGCCCCTGAAGCCAGCTCTTCCGGTTGATATTCATGTCCCATTTGAAAGTCTTCAGGCAGTCCGAGCCTTTTTGGAATTCAGTGGTATTCACTACTCTGTGATGATTGATGATGTTCAGGTACTGTGTTTGTAATTTTTTACTGCTGGGATTGAGGACAAAGTAGCACTTTAGCACAGTTCTACCCTTTTATATTAATGAGTAGTGTCATTTAAAGTAAATAAAACAGTGCCCTTACCATCTACATGTTTATTGTAAGTCAGCAAAAGATAAACACTTTATAGTCTTATTAAGTAATGTTGTTGCTTAAATAAACATATTTCTTTTGTTAATATTTTTCCTCCCATTCTATAAGGCTATTTTGAGCTCATGAAAAAAAGTGACTAAAATATTTATTTTAAAGTGGGATACAGGAGCTAAAATGGTCTGGTATGCCTAAGATTTAATCTGATACTAAAATGCACTTCTGTTTCAATGCTGAAGTACAAGTGTGAATATCTAAAGATCCCCCAAACCTTAGTGTCATAAATGACAAGGCCTTCATATATTAAAACACAGAACTGATCAGTGAGTACCTACAGTATATGTAATTTTGACATCTTTTACAAATGTTAGATTAAAGTTAACTCTCCACTACAGTCCTATGCTGTCCTATAGTCATAAACTGTTACATTGTTGAAAACCTACTGAATACCTGTAGACCTCAAAAGGTTTTATTTTCCTTATTGTGTAACTACAAGGAAAAGTGTGACAATCCATAAGCAGAAGATGGACAGATGTAAACCACATAGCACAGTAATGCACCGAGTTCAAGTGTTGCTAAAATTAAACTATTACAAGATAAAAATGAAAAGAGAATGATCAGCTGCATACTCTACACAAAAAAAGCAAAGTAACTATTATAGAAAAGTAAAGAGACAGGTCCTTAAGAGAAAACTTATCAAAGAGGGGGCAGGAGTTGTCCTTGGTACTCTTGAAATTAAATGTGATGCTGCATCACTAGTGAAGTAATAAATGGTGTACACAAAAAGTGTTTAAATTTTATTAAATTTTGTGTTTTTTATTGTTGTTAATATTTTACCCATTTGTATTACAAATGTACCCTGTTCTTATTTATTTTGTAATCAGTGGTGTAAGGTGCCATTTAAACTCACGAGAATTTTGGTTTTTTGGTGCAAAATAGGTGCAAAAATCCCTCCCTCCTTACAAACACCAAAAGTTCTACACTTCACCAGAAGGTCTTGGTCCTGCCACCTCAGTAAATAGATCATCAGAATTCCACCACAGACATTTCCTACATGCTTATAAACTTTCTATGGATTGCGCATAGTCTCCTTGTTGATGGCATCACTATAGCTCCCAAGTATGGGCTCCATACCTGCCTTGGTCTAATCCACATTTTTTTTACTTTTTAATATGGCCCAATGATAGGTCATTGCAAGTATATGACCCTTAAGATCTGAGGCTGCTCCTTTAGGTGACAGGAATTTGTATATCTGGATGGTCTTATTGTTGTTTCTTAGGCTCTCATGCACAGTTTGAGTCTTTTCAAATATTATTACAGGCCTGAGGTCACACTAAAGGTACTCATTGACTCTTGTTAGTTCCTCACTTCTCTGACCTTACTATAGAAGGCACCAGAGCGGAACAGTCACCCATTCACAATCAAGCTGTACATTTTTTAATTTATTTTTTAATAGGTCCTGCTAAATAAAGAAAAAGAGCACATGGTTCTCTCCAGATCAAAGGAAAGGAACAATAAAGGCTATGATTATGGAGCTTATCACACACTGGAAGAGGTACAAAAGACATTACAGTATTATTGGTTGTACTAAACGTTTTTTTATAATTATATATACTAAAAAGTGAAGTTCACATAGAGAACTAATCTTTTAACCAAACAGGTTAATGTCATCAATGTAAAGAGGAAAGTAGTGTTAAAAAAACATAGTCCTACAGAGTACCATTCTGAGATTGAACTAATTACTGTGGTCCAATGCATCCATCTGATTTCCTACTATTCCTTAAATACCCCTTAGATAAATATGTGGATGGACAATTTAGTAGCTGATCATCCAAGTCTGGTTTCAAAAATTCAGATTGGCTTAAGCTTTGAAGGGCGTCCACTTTATGTGCTGAAGGTAAGCATTTTTGGTTATTATTCATTCAAACTTCTACAGTAGCTACACTGTATAAAGTCAGATACTGGGCTTTTATTCTACACAGTCATTTTTGACTGTTATCTTTGTTCATTTTTTCTGTCAAATTACTTTGAGAACTGGAAGTGGCTCACTTGTGTAGTGGTTAGTGTTAGGATAATTGCCTGCTCTGTATTGAGTGTGTATGCGAGTAGGCCCTACGATAGACGGGCATACTGCCCAGAGCTGGTTCCTGCCTTATCCCAGTACTACTGGAAAAAGCTGCCTCTCCCACAATTCCGAACTGAAAATGTTATTTTATTTCATTTTCTGAATCAACTGGAGTCTACACATGGAACATTACTTGCAAGGCAGAAACTAAAAAAATGCAACATATGGCACACAGGTGAATATAACCTCTCATAAGAAGCCAATTTAGACCTGGTAATTAACCTAATATACAGATATGTGAGGAAATCTTATTATTCTATTTATTTTTCATTTTTGCCTTAATGTGCAAGGGTATCTCAAAAAGTAAGGTAACTGGTCAGTTTTCACCTGTATGTTTATTCATAGAGCTACAAAGAAAACAAATCAAGTATTAGCTTTCTATAAATTCTTTTCCAATACTTAATTCCATCATGACACTATGGCATGAATCCTTGCCCAGGTGACACAGGTTTCAAGTTGCTGTAGCCAGGAAGTTATAGCATTTTGTTTGTCACTATAACACAAATTACTTACAGCTAAAGAAATGAAAGTCACTCAGTATGAGGTTTGGGCTGTGAGGCTCACTGAAGGAAGGCATTACCAGGCATATGTTGTTTATTTATCATATAGCTGTTAGACCATACCCCTCAAACAGGTGGCAATTTTAGTTGATGTGTCCTTTGCATTTAAAACTGGACCAGACTGCACATCTCTGTGTTTGACCATTTCCATATGCCCTGCTATCTGGAGAAATTACTTGAATAAGACTGACACAATTTGTTGGGCTAAATGGCCTGTTCTTGTCCAAACCTTTCTTTTCATCAGTGTGATGTAGCCTAGGCACCAGTAGATGTTCACTCACACTTTCTAAAAGCCTAAAATGTAATCACACATATTGTATTTTTTAGAAGTTTTTATTTGATTTCAAAGGAAGAAGAGGATAGTAAAGTAAAACATTTTCATATATAAATTTGAACGCACAGGCACCCACTCCACCTCTGACCTATGTAAAAGGTAAAATAGAAAAAATAGATTAATAAAATATGCAGGTCACTCACAAAATCCATGGACTCACACGTCCACATAAGACCATGGGTTCACTGTCATCAAACAGTGTCCTCCCAATTGCTGATGGTCAGTGTTGATACACCATTGGTCCATGCAGATGCAGTTCTAAAAGAGCAAGGTTATAAAAATGGGAGCTCCAGGCAGAAAAGGTAACAAGCTCAGGATTATCTTCCAAAGGGAAGCTATAAGAACATTAACTGCTATGGTGGCTATTAAAACAACACACATCTGAAGATATATTTGACATATAAGCAGATATTAAACAATTCTGGGTCAATGAAACACAGAGCCAGTGAAATACTGTTGCTAGATCACACAACGTTCGTGTCCCAACTCTTCCCACCCCAGGCCTCTCTCTAAAAATGACAAATGATCATTAAACTTTCAATAAAAACAACTGTATAAATTATACTGTATATATACACACACATCTATATATATCTACTCTATATATATAAAATCCTAAGCCTAAAAGTGCAACGATTTTGTGCAACAATTTTATGTCACATTTTTTGTCACGCTTCAAATTGGGCTTATTTTAAAACCAATATATATATATGCTTGGTATCATTCTTTTCAGAATTTATCAAACTTTAATGTGATGTTATTAGAGTTTCAGATTCTTATTCTGTTTTTAAATTCTAAACTAAAAAATATCAAGAACTCATGTCCTGCAAGACAACACTGTGTGCCAAGAGATTTAACCATGCCTGGGGCCGGAAGTAAAAGGCAAAGAGTAGATGACAAAGGCAGTTGCTGTACAGACTTTTAAATGTTTGAAGCGCCACGCAACATGCAAGTCACACGTTACAGCAGCAGCAGCAAGCCAGCAGCTGATCGAGCAAAGAGGAGGTAAAAAACAAACTGTATGTGTTTCCCATTGTATTACTGTTTAAGATTGGGTTTCAGAGGAGCGACTGTGTCTCCTTGGGGTGCAAGTGGCAGAGACCCAAAGTGGCTGGAATGTAGTGCAGGCCAGGGGGGTTGGCGAGCGAAGCGAGCAGGGGGTAAGCCCCCTAG
>JANRMT010062792.1:44131477-44224475 GCA_026402145.1 Polypterus bichir lapradei
ACATACACATGGGTGTAGGTGTACATATGCAAAATACACACCTGAAAAAGGGGGAAAAAAAGGGAAGCCAATATGAATCCAGGCTCGCACAAAAGGTTAAAATGGCAGCACACAGTTCATGGAGTCCAAGTATCACATTTCACTAGTTCTCTTTACCCTGTGTGTCTCTGTCTCTGTGTCTGTCTTACTCTCGTGTTGTCAGACAGGTCCTCTTCTGAGACACTCCTAATGCTGCTATAATATCCTCCTCCAGTTCTCCACAGCCCTAAATCTGATTAAGCAGGTTCAATAAAGGATGAAGCAGTATTAAACTAAACAGATGCTTATTTACTGCGTGTATTTTCAGTATTTTACACTTTTTGATTTTTCACAATTCCAACAGTTCAGCACTGGTGGAGTGAAACGGCCTGCTATTTGGTTAGACACTGGAATCCATGCCCGTGAATGGATAACACCAGCTGTTGGCATCTGGACAGCCAAAAAGGTTAAATAATTTATCTATTATTATTCTTTCTTCAAATCATGTGAATTTCCACAGGCTTATATGATGTATATATAAGATGGCAAAGTTTAAAAGAAATGTATATGTTTTCCATATATCTAGTAACCATAATTAGGAAATTTTAAACAAGGGACTAAAATGTGAAATGATCTGTCAGTCATTGTTCTGCACAGGCACTTCTCTGGAACAACATTGTTATTTCAGTTATGTGCCGTAACTAACCAACTTAGCTTAAACCTGGCCAATAACAGCAAGAATAAATGAGACAAATGGGCTCCTCTCATTTGAATGTCTTATGGTTGCATTTTAGCCAATAGCTGATTTTTACATTTGAGCAACATAGGTAGGAGGTCTAGAATCATTAGTAGTAAGCATGCTGCAACAAGGACCTTTTAGCACATATTTTGCTTCTGAGTGCTGAGTGTTAAGGTTATCTCTCATTAGTGATCATATTAATTATTTTTTGTAAATGTTACCTTTGTATAATTATCTTCCAGATTGCTTCTGATTATGGCAGAGATCCTTCGCTTACTTCAATACTCAACACAATGGACATCTTTTTTGAGATTGTGACCAATCCAGATGGCTATGATTTCACCCATAAGAGTGTAAGTCTTAGAAATGGGAAATATTTTACCATACTTCTATTATATGCATTGTAATTATCTAAAAAAATAATTACAGGTGAACATAATGTCACATACAATATTTAATCAATAAACATTCAACAAATGTTATATATAACATGTAAGAAGTTTATCAAGAGATTTGATGGGTCATTTTTTGATCTGTCATGGTCTACTGTTAATTTTGGCACTGAATTCTTTCAATGTGTTGACAACATTATTGTTAAAATATAAAATAAAATCTAAATTAATTTTATATTGTGCTCCTAAAGAGCACAATGAGATGTTAATATGCCATAGTGATATAAATACATATATGCCAAAAAACATGAAAATGTGTATGCCAAAAAAAATGTGGCTTACACATATTTCTACACTATTTACCCTTTTTAAATCACACTCATTTTGTAAATGTACATTTGTGAATGTGCCTCAAACACTGCCTGGTTCCACCCTGAAATAACCATATATGGACCACGCTAATTAACTTCATACATATGGAATAACATTTCGGTAGACCTTCATTGGCTCTTAGTCAGCCACTTGAGGTTTATCCAGTAGTGCGAGACAGAAGTTTTTGTCTCTAAATGCACACAGATAACCTTTATTTGGTGGCCTAAGCATGGGAGTCAGCAACAAGTGCAAATATCTTGAAAGGCAACATGTTACTGCTGCTGTAAATGCCATGAGTTCCAGCCACACCATACCTGAAATTAAAAAAGCCTGAATCCTAGAGATGGGGCGGCTAACTAGTCAATGGCAGAGTGTGCATTTAATGAGAGGAGAAAAAACACATCTACACACTCTGATTTCAATGTGCAAATGGTATCTGTAATTGGAGATGATTTTTGTGGCATTATGCCAGAGCAGCATCACAGACTGTATGTTAATAGAATGTAACTGTTTACAATTAACAAAAGCAGCTTAATTCTCAGTCCGTGCTCTTATTGAAATATGATTGCATTAATGTGATTACGTTAGTGTGGTGGTGGTTTGAAGCAAAACAGTTTGACAAGAGACATAGAGCAATAAGTCTATGGACACTTACACATGGGAAGTCAGTTTGGGTCACTGATAAGAGAAGACATGGAACAGTAGCAGAAAAACATGCAACTTCATGGTCCTATCTCATTGATGTGCCACAAAGCACTTTTAGAAGGAACAGACCAAGATCTGGAGCCATTTGCAGCACATGAAGGATTGGGAGTAACCCTTCAAGAAGATTGTAAGGAGGAGACTTTGCCTCCTAGAACACTGTTACCTCAGGGACTATTATCTCCAAAATACAGTGCTCCTGAGAACAAGATCAGCTAAGGGAGATAATCAGACCCCAAGAGACTGGACCTGTGAAATCTCTTGAAGAGAAAAAATAAGAGAAAATACTGTAAATAGTTTATGTCATTCTGTAGAGAAATGTGACCAGTCTTTTGCTTCAAAGAAAGGGAGGTGTGGTGGTGGTGGTCTAGTTAATGATGGGTCAATATAGGGATTTTGATGTATGGGGCTGACAGAAAAAAATAGAAAGTATTTTTATGTGCTGTTTAGTTGTAAAGGCTGGGAAAAAACATAATAAAACTTGTATAATGGATGTGCTTAGACCTGTTACTTTCTTAACACAACAGATAGGAAAACAGGCACTGGTGCAAATTACCTTTTTATGTTGGTAACAACATGTTATGTTATATGCACCCACGGCATACGAAAAGTGGATGTAGCACTTTGTCAGCTGAGTAAAGGGTTCCAGCACAGCGGGCATGACGAATTGAAGCTTGGCTGAGATATTCATGAGCTGTTGGCCAGTTCACTGAGAAGTGACATGAGGTAGTCTAAACTGATGGAAAAGAAAAAAGTTCTTTAGTGCAAATACACAGCATTGGTCTTCTTAAAAGAGAACTAAAATACAGTCTGTACATTATATGCACCATGTTTGCGCTTTAATATGTTTATCACATCCACACACATTATAATAACTCTCTGAAATGAATTATTATGTGTGCAGGTTGTCATTTAGATGATTTGGCTGCCATTTCCCTACTTGATCAAGGGTGTCACCACTTCCCAGTTTCTCTGAAGTGTTGCGTACACATGGGTCAGAGTTACTGAATTTCAGCAGGTTTCACTCCCTTTACCTAAGGAAATTTCACTACATTGCATTGTTTAACAATGGTGCTATCCTGCAGTGGAATGTCCTTGTTCATTTGGCCTTGGCTTCAACTAGACTAATAGCAAAGCACTGTGCTGTGCATGTTCGAACTACCCATAAACCATCGCAAACATGTATTGCATAAGCTTCTAAGTTGCTACTACCACATAATTTTCAAATTGCCTTTACGTTTGATTTACTGTGCATTCAGTTCCGGCTTTGTCAGGTGATCCGATGCTGACTTGGTAAAACCTCATTGAGGCTCTAGTGACCTTGTCATAACTGTAGTCCATGTGCAAAGCTCTGTTTCCTTGCATGCCATTTATTAAAACATATTTTAATTATATTCATTTGCCAGTTTTTTTTTTTTTTTTTTTGAGAGGTATAGTAATACATTTACTAACTGCTGACAAAAGTGCAAGTGTTTATTGACAATTTTTAACACAACTTGAAAATTTTGAAATTTTCAATTTCAAAGTGCTGCATAAGGTAGAATATTAAAGTAACTGGAAGAAATACATATCCCGTGCCACACCAAACAGTGGGGAAAAAAATCACAAGCAAAAATTGCTAAAAATCAACAAAGTGAATTATCATTTACACCGTAATTTCGCTCACATCTGTTATGTAAGCAAAAACAATTTGGTGTTGTCAATGTACTAGTAACACTTCTTATACAATTCTTGCTTGTAGTGGAAAATAACTTGTACTATGGCTGTTTCTGGTTCCTAGTTTTACTTGGTGCTAATAGAAAAGTGGCATTAACATTCATGGAGTGATTTCAAAGGTTTCCATTGTATTTACTAAATAAATATCTCATTGAATATACCTTTAAACTAGAACCGAATGTGGCGCAAGACCAGGTCAATCAATCCTGGATCATCATGTATTGGTGTGGATCCTAACAGGAACTGGCAAATAGGTTTTGGAGGTAAGAATTTATTTTCAGAACAGTACAGTTTATAACAAAAATACAATCAACTAGTGGAATAACATTGACATGGTTTTGTGTTGATTAGTCCTATAAAAAATACCCGATCAATAGAAATAGCCCCCTCATTGATTAATTTTTGTGTAACTCCTTGGATACAACTAGCAGTGTGCAATAGCTGAGTTTGTGAGAAAACACTAAATTATGTCACTATCTCTTGTTACACAATGACATGGTGTCCTGTTCAGCTACAGTATATGACTGACTTGATTGCTTCAGAACTTCTATGACATAATAGGCATATCTTGGTTTATTTCTTGATTGTTCTTCACCTTATCTTATATTGCTTTTTCTTCTTTAATGTAGATATCTGACAGAGTATTCTAGATTGTTGTTTGATTAAATAGTTTGGAACTTCAGAAGTAAGATTGGGATTCCGCAAGCCTTCTTTAATGAAAGTAAATTGTCCTACTCTGATGCATTTAGTTGAGGGAAGCAAATTATTTTCTTTAAATCATATGCTTTTAAGAGATATATCTACAAATGATTAAAATTAGTAAAGTACACACTAATAATCAAACAACATTTGTTTTATATAGCACCTTTCTATGGTGAAAAACTATCTCTGGCACTTTCCATGTACTATTGTTGACGTGCATTTTTTACAATTTGAAACATTGACAGATTGAACCTGCTACTATAGGGTTTACTGTCAAATTTAGTAGTGTATGAGTATCTTTTTTTAAAAAATACCTTTTCCAAATATCCCATGGAAAACAATCAGTAGGCATTGAATCCAAACTGTTGGATTGAATGCTTTAGTTCAATAAGAATGATCCATCCAGCTATATCCTAACCACAGGGTCAAGGGGGTCTTCTGGAGCCAATCCCAGCCAACACAGGGCGCAAGGTAGAAAACAAACCCCGGGCAGGGTACCAGCCCAGCATTGGGCACACACACTAGGGACAATTTAGAATCGCCAATGCACCTAACCTTCATGTCTTTGGACTGTGGGAGGAAACCGGAGCACCCAGAGGAAACCCACGCAGACACAGAGAGAACATGCAAACTCCACGCAGGGAGGACCCGGGAAGCGAACCCGGGTCCCCTAACTGTGAGGCAGCAGCACAACCCACTGCGCCGGCCATAAGAATGATGTTAATATTTATTTTTCATCACCATATTCTGATCACCAGGAATCAGTGGAGCATCTTCCATTGCCACCTTTACAGATCTTCAGATAGATTGAAAGCGTATGTGTGGAGTTCGCATGATTTTCCTGTGTTGGGCATGATTTCTCTTTGCGGACTCCAATTTCTTCTTGATATCCAAAAACACATTGTCTCACTTTTACTGGCATCTCCTCTTTGCACACATTTGGCTGTGTCTGTTTTTGTTCATGCATACCTTCAAAATGGATTGACTTCCCAGCTGCAACTTGCTATAACTTGATTACAATGACAAACGATTTGATTTACAACAGTGCTGAAAAAGATCTGTTGTATTGCAACAGTGGCTTAGCAGATAAAGCTAAGCAAATGTCCTGTATTCAGACAAGGTTTGTAAACCATGATTTGATTAATTAAGAAGTTTATTATTTTCCTATGTTTACTTCAAATGATTACTACTTCAAAGATTTATAATGATAAAAGCAAAATACCTAGTGCTGTATCTGAATGTGTATTTGACTTAATTCATTTATATAAGCATATGAAGAATAAAAACCTTCTTGGCCTTTGATTTTACCCACCAGGTCCTGGCACAAGCACGAACCCTTGTGATGAAACCTACTGTGGACCCTTTGCTCATTCAGAATCAGAAGTTAGGTCAATAGCAGACTTTATTCTGTTCCATGGGAATTTCAAAGCAATGATAACTATCCACAGCTATTCCCAGATGTTGATGTTTCCTAATGGATACACTTCAACACCCGTTCCTAATAAGGAAGAACTAGTAAGTGCTGTCTGGCAGTTTTACCTCTTAATTTACAATATAAAATACATTTAAAGCAGTGTTCACTTGACTTATTTTTTTCATTTAAAGTTGTTCTCATTTCCCCCTTTTTTTTGTTTAAATGTTCTGCAGCACACTTTGGCAAAAAGTGCAGTGGATGCCCTAGCCAGTGTTTATGGAACTACATATACCTATGGAGACATGTACACCACTATATGTAGGTATTCTACTGGAGCACTGTTTAAACCAGATTGTCTTCTACCTACAACATATGTGCAGACATATATGTAAAAATAAGTATGTTGTTGGCTATGAATGTCCCACAACCAATTCAAAAAAATATACCCATATCTGTTCGCTTATGTTGAGACTAGATGGCTGTTCTTCCTAATTGCACACATCACCTCTGCCCATAAGCTTTGAAATGTGCTATCTCAAATAAAAAATGGCCAAGGTAAATAAAGTATATGGATTTTGTAATGTAGTCCCACAACATTGTTTGCACTAACACACATTAATGTTACATTAGGAGAGCAAGTACTCTACTGTAGTAACCTTTGCACCTTGTAAAATGCAATCACATATCATGTATTGCAGGATTCTAAGACTATACCATGTTTACCCTACTATGATATGGTGTTCTTTGTAAATTACTGTGGATTTACAATGTATGTTAGGATTTTTTATAGCTCTAACAAGTTAATTTTTAATAGGTAATGACCTCAGTAAGAGACCTTAGTTAAGAGTAAGAGACAGTCAGTCACCTCATCACCTTTAATACACAAAACCATGAATTTTACCTTATCTGGCATAGAGAGTCATGTCAAGGAAGCTGCACATAAGTGAATAAAATAGCAGAATAGCAGAAAAAAACAAATCTGGCTGAGCACTTTGAAATACTATGCAGGCTCAGTGCAACACATTTCATGCATATTTATGTTGTCAATGGATGTTGAGTGGCTTTCTGTTTTACATACAATGACGCCATGATTACATTTGGAGTCATTAGCTCATGATTTTTTAGTTAAGTCCTTTTCCACCAAACTACATAGCATAACCATATTTAGCATTTGCTGCTTACTTTACAATGTTCTACTTACATTGTACTACACATTCGGAATCTGCACATGAGCCCACACTTTATACATTGTCATAGGCTTTTCCAGCTAATGTCAGTGCCCTGTAGCCTACACACTTGTTTATTGAACATTTTACAGTTTTCTTTTTCTTATTTTTCAAGATCATTAAAATGAAGAGTCTTTCATGCAGACAGGGCAAAAGTTTCAAATTCTTTGCTCTCAATTATGCCACATTTTACTTAGCACAATTAAATAAAAGTTATCAAACATGTATTAGAATAACAAAACTAGCACCAGTACATGAAGGAATTTGCAGCCGAATGGTGTATTATTTTATACCTTCGCTCTTTAAGATGGAAATATTCCAAAAAATATGCTGGCATTACTGAAAGGTCAGAATGAACTGTACAGTTGTTTTGCTTCAGGTGAAAAGGTTGTCCCAAAGAGACAGTCAGTTACAGTTTTATCAAAATGGAGTAGGTGGAACAAAAAGTCATCAGGAGGAAAACTAAATTTTAATTGCTAATCATCATATAGGCTGTCATTCCAGTATAGTAGAAAAAATGGGCATGAAGGGGCAGAGTAACTTGGTCCTGGCATACACAGTGGATGTTGTTAATGAGAGTATGTATGGATTAAGTATAACCAGTCAAGTCAGGTTCTTTCTGGCAAAACAAACACAATAACAAAAACATGTATGTATTTATTTCAGATCCAGCAAGTGGAACCACTTCTGATTGGGCATATGACAATGGAATCAAGTATTCATTCACATTTGAATTGAGAGACACGGGACATTATGGCTTTTTGCTGCCTGCCGAACAGATCATCCCCACTGCTGAAGAAACCTGGCTTGCTCTCATGAAATTAATGGAACATGCCAGGGATAATCCGTATTAAGAGCCTTAATAAACTCCATTTTATATGTGCCACACTTCATTTGTGTAATTGGTATGGAAACTTAAACAAGAACAAGCTTACACAAACAAATTTATCATGTATAATTGACCCTAAATATATTTGTCATCAAACCCAATTAAAATAAAATAAAAAAAAAAAAATCGTTCCATATTCTTGTTCTGGTGGTTAACTATTACTTTTACGTAACTGTGTTATTTTCCACTGAAACTACAATCTGAAAGGAGGAGGTTTCATAATACGTCTTTTCCAACATTTTCATTGCACCTCAAAAACAGCTAAGCTATGCCCATCTGACATTAATTCAGTGATGAAATCCCATTGCATACTGGCACACTAACCCAAAAACGACAATGTTGTGTTGTTGCAAGTTGCAGTCATGGTGAGAATGGTAATTGAGTACACCAAAAGACCCACAAAGCAGGCCAGCACCTTCAATGGTCTGCCCAGAAGAGGATCTCCCCAAACCAGCTAGCCATTCTAACAGCAGGTTTAAAAAATACAAAGAAAGGCCCAGAAACAATACCAGAATGCCCTACAAAGGAAAATGTGACCACAAACCTCTCACTTGTAAAGAAAAGAGCAATGAAGAACCCTTATGAAAATGATCAACACCATTTTCTAAAACCGCTTAATCCTGAACAGTGTTGTGGGGGCTCAAGCCTAATCCCAGCATGCATGGGATATAAGGCTGGTACAATCACCTGGACAGAGTGCCAATGCATCATACTGGAGACTTATTAACACAATGGAAAATTATAACAAAATACTCATAGGGGCAAAAAGAATTTGCCTAAAAAAATGTAGTCCAAAGCAAACAAGTTCTAGTACATGATCTAAAGGCCAAAATGCAGAAAAATATGTAAAATAAATCACAATAACCAGAAAATCCTCAAACATGGCAATACTTGCATAACTCCTTACAAACCCAATGCTCCACTGCTTGCTTCTCTTTCTTGCCAACTTATAAAGCCAGAAGTTGGGTCCCAATAGCACTGATGTCAAGGTGGCCCCGCCTCCTGGGGCTCTACCCACAAAGAACAGAAAATGGTAGAACATTCAAAGAGATGGTACATAATTATTAAATAATAAACATTACAAAATTAACACACAAAAATGAGGAATAATGAACTAAACTTAACAAAAACAACAATAAAAACAGAAAATGCACGTAATCCTGTAACACTCATGTGGTAATCATAGTTTTTTGGAACCTCTTTTCTAGACGTTTAAAGTTTTCTTTGTAGTTATTGAAACTATTTTGTCATTATTCTGATGATGCCATTTTATGTTAGGGTTGTTTGATGATCACCACCACAATGTTGCTATTTCTGCATGACTGTGTCAGCTTGTGTCATCATGTTCCACCTACAGAAGATGAAGGCACACAGTTTCTATAATAATAATAATTCTTTGCATTTATATAGCACTTTTCTCATTACTCAAAGCACTCAGCAATTGCAGGTTAAGGGCCTTGCTCAAGGGCCCAACAGAGCAGAGTCCCCTTTTTTGGCATTTATGGGATTCGAACCGGCAACCTCCTGATTGCCAGTGTAGATCCCTAGCCATGTATTAGCAGTCTAGGAAAGGGCATAGACTAGCGACTGAGTATTTTATGTTGATTTTTGGATAGCATTTTTTGGTTTTGGAGCTTCACTTTTTTTATCTTTTTTTTTTTGTTTTTTTAATTTTGTGATTTATGCCTGCTTTTCATCTATTCTTTGCATCTTCCATTCAAATAAACTTTATTTCCCTGTCTCTCTGTTCTTATCACTGTTTGTCTGTTCTTTTTCCTACAGTCATAAAACCATATAGTATACAGACTTCAAGAAAAGTTCAAACACTTTTCTGCAAAAAAATTGTTATATTAATTTTCATTAAAGTAGATAAGATATTTTTTCTCTCTTTTTAACATATTTATAACCTTATTTTGTCTCCTATTTAATGATTATTCGAAGTGCAGTGCAGAAATTCAAAAGAGAGATTTTGGTTCTTAGCATCTGCTTTGCATAAGTAATAATAATAATAATAATTATAATAATAATAAGAATTCTGAAAATGATTATAATAATAATAATAACAACTTAGCACCTCATCATACATTTACAACTCAAGGTGCTTTGCAAAGATTAATTAACAAAAACATATACCACATTTATTTGGATTAATATCATTAATTAATACTATGAATATTTCTTATAATTGTAAGTATACTAAATGCAAAATCAACATTTATTATTAAACAAACTTTAACCATTAAAGTGCAAAAGAAACCTTCACTCTTATCAGAAAAAGGATTTCTAATTAAAGTATGTATACATTACTTTTGACAATTGAACAACCAGATCAAATTAATATCTACATATACTGTGTATATATATATATATATATATATATATATATATATATATATATATATATATATATATATATATATAAATGGATGTGATTAGTTAACCAGCTGACATGGATGAGAGGAAAACAAAAAACACCTAGGTTAGGCCATAGGAGAAAAATAAACCTCTGAAGGGCCATGGTCAGAAGACAAAAGTGAGCAAATCGAATAATTAAGTCTATTTTTAATTAGTTTCTGCATCATGAAAGCCAGCTGGCTACCCACCTTCAACAGCTGATACAGTTAGCTCTGTCAATAATAAGGTTTCCAAGGCCTTCCTGCTTCCAGGCAAGTACTTTGAGCAGCTGTGGGTGGCACATACCACCACAAAGGATGAGCGACAAAAAACATAAAAAAAAGCATTGGATTAATGCTGGGTACTTATTAACACATCAAACAGCTAAACTTATAATCAGATTACTATATTATGATATAATTACTGGAAAGTCATATTTAAAAAAATGGTTTTTATAAGTTTTTTTTTTAATGTTCCACAGATTTAGTCTTTAAATGTTCCACAGACTTAGTCCAAAGCCTTTGCTGGCATCCAAAGCAGCACATCCATCCATCAAAGGTTTATTTGTGCATATACCCATACTCAATAACAAAGAACAATTTAGAATTGCTATATAGAACAGAGCCTCATCCATCCATCAATTTGTTTAAACCCCATTATCCAGTGCAGGGTCATAGGGAAACTGGAGCCTATATCAGCAGTCTCTGTGTGCAAGTCAGGAACAACAACTAAACTGGACTGATTTAGTCATGCCAATTCACTTTACCTGCATGTCTTTGGACTGTGGAAGAACACCAAAGCACCCAGAGGAAACCCATGTAGGCATGAGGACAACATGTAAACTCCATGCAGGGAGTATGCAGGACTTCAACCCTGGTCTCCTTGTTGTGAAACAGCAGTGCTACCACTATGTAATCCTAACTGTCTTCAGTACTAGTAACAAAGCATTATATTATATGTGATGAAAACTATTGTAATATTTTTGTTTTATTACTTGGTAAGACCAGTCACCAAATATTAGAAATAAAATATTTCCTTTTGAAATTATGCCCTAGTTTATTTATTGAATTTAATATGCATACCCTCAAAAGTTGATGCTTTCAATATCTACAACATGTTCTATAAATGTGGATGAAAGTATGTTGACTTGATCAATGGTTTGCTTTATGTAGTTAGACCACTAAGTACACATCCAAAAATAACATATTAGTATAATCGTAAATTGTCAGCCTTGATAAACATGTAACACACCACGTAAAGCTATGTAATCATAGTGATTTTCAGACTCAGACTTCATTTGTATAATCTCGGCTTGCTGCAGACAGTAGCAGTGGGCTCCCTAACAACTCTTGTGTAGTCTGACATCCCCAACAACTCAGTCCAGCCAGTCTGTAACTCACCCTGACACAACCAAACAGGCTCTGTGTGCATGAGAGCTGACAATGAGTGAACACCAGGAAGCACAATGCATGCAATGCAGCTTTGAGGAATAATGAACGTAGGTATTTTTCAAACTTGCAAACAGAAGGAGAGGCTCCTCTGTTTGATGTTTCCTTTTTATACACTATGACAGAATGGAAAAAGGGCAGGGATTGTGGCTGACCTCACTGTACCTTTAAAACTTTTAAAACATCGGCTCTGTCAGGCAGTATACTATTGGCTGTCAGAAAAATGAGAAGGTTTACAATATTTTAGAAATGTTAAACAGTGCTAGAACATCATCATTTCTTATGCCCAGTGATGTCTACTCTGACATCCTTAGGCAATGAGATCAGCAACTCTAATCATCAAGTTTGCATTTTAAATCAATGCAGGTCTCAACTCGCCCTATATGATTGCATGGGTATGTGCATGTATGCGTGCAAGTGTGCCTGTAATTGAACTTCATAGTCATCAACAGTTCATTTTTGCTAGTACCCTTTGATTGCAGGATAGGGGATTAATACACATGTTTTATTAATCATTTTCATTTGCCAATGTTTTACTAGTATGTGTCAGACAGTGTAATAACAGAAGACTGGAGACACACACATGACTACTCATCTACTGGCAGCATTCCTAGCAGCTGTGGAGAAATACGAAGCTTACGCAGTATGAGTAACCATTTTATAAACATTTTTGTATAAAATAGAGAAGCCCAGATCAGGTCAAAAGTTTACTGAAATAATGCATTAGGGATCAAAATTAATTAACTAAGCTACACTTCTCATGTCAAACATTGGTTAAAGTGGCCTAAAGATCCATTTGCTATATTAATATAAACAGTGTTGAAATTGTAGTTTTGAAAGTTTGCTTCTTAACAATTGCTGGTTTTGCATAGTTTTTTTTTTTAACTGCTGATGATATTGCTTTTCCAATTGCATTACCCGAAACAATGAATGTCTCATTAAAAGGAAAAAAGGTTGCTATGAAGGTACTATGACAAAACAAACAAAATGCAGATGCCTTAGTCACACGAGAGGGAAGACAATAACCATTTGCTGTAATTATTACCTTCACAAAATTGTTTCCAGTCACTTGGGGTAATAACCACGTGATACATACTGTAAATAGCTTACTGCGGTCATTCTGGTCAGTTACCATATTCTAATTCACCTGTGTATAACCAGATCTCAAAACATCTCCACTCAACCTAAACTGTGTTTACTTTTAAAGACATATTTTATGGGGCATATGTCCACTTCTATACATTTTCATATTGCTGTGAGTGTTTTATGTTTTTGTGCACTATACTTTTACTTGTAGCTGCTGTTATGATGATGTTGTGTTTTGTGTTTTTTTTTTTTTTTGTTTTTTGTTTCAGTTGTGTTTTGTTTTTGTTATATATTTGCCTGTGACCCTGAGGCAAATTCCTAGCAACTATCTTGTTTGGCAATAAAAATCAGTTTTATTCAAGAACTGACCCTGAGAAAGTTATGTAAGGTAATGACATAGTTGTCTTCAATGGGAAACTGCTCAGGGCAAAGCTCTCACTCTTTCTTTAGTCATCCTTCCTGATATGGCAGAGGTGCGATGCAAACACAGATGACAGAAATCAAAGCCTCCATTTCTGCTGCATAACTAAAGAAGGGTTCTGTTTCCCAGTTCTATTTTATTTTTTGGCTGTTTGATGCAAATTTCCTTTTTAGCAGCTCTCTTATGCTGGTTCCTCTCCTCTTTTCTTATACACCCCTTCATTAGGCCCTATCGTCCAGTCCCAAAGTTTCTCTTATCTACTGTGCTGACGATACCTGTCATTCCCTCCAGAGGATGACATGGTATTACCTAGAATGTCTGCATGACTCACTAGCATTGCAACCTGGATGAAGGAACATCACCTCCAGGTTACCCTAGCAAAGACGGACCTTCTTGTTATCCCAGCCTTGGAGTAGTGATTGATGACCAGATATCCTTCAGAGCTATGGTCTCTTCATCCAAAATTTTGGACTGAAAATATTTTTCTTGCAGTGGGTATTTCAACAAGGAATTTGGTTAAAAACTTTCTTGCTATGAGTTTTGACTTATTGTGTTGATTAACATTTTGGGCTTTGGGGTGACATGGTGGCACAGTAATTGTTCTGCTGCCTAACAGTAAGCAGACCATGGTCACATCCTGGTTGCTCTCTGCGTGGAGTTTTCATGCTCTTCCTGAGTCTATGTGGGCCTCCTTTGGGTCTCCTGGTTTCCTCCCACAGTCCAAAGACATGCGGGTTAGGTGGACTGTCAATGTTAAATAGGTCCTAGTTGGGTGTGTGAGTGTGTTCACCCAGCAATGGAAAGGCTTCCTATCTGGGGATTGTTCCTGCCTTGTGCCCTTTGCTTGCTGGGATAGGTTCCTGTCCCCTGCAACCCTGCTCAGGATTAAGCAGGTCCGGAAAATGGTATGGTACTTTTGGCTTTGGTATTTGAGTTTGTTGGTTTTCCTAGTTTTTAACCACAGCCAGTTTATAGATGTTTGCTTTTCTATCTCCCATTCCTAGTAGTACACTAATAATCAAAAACCAACAAAATACACAGTCAAAAATTCCTTAATTAATTATAATTTGTTTTTAACAAAGTGTTTATGGTTATCTAGTCTCTTCCTTTGTAAATGCAAATTTGGACAAAAGTGAATGCATGTTGCCACCTTTTATAAGGGTAATTAATGACTAGCAAAAAGGTAATTGTTGTTAACATTATGGCAGCACTCATGTACAACAGAGCACAAAATGGAGGCACCATCTGAAAAATCCTCCACAAAATTGCAACATGATTATGTCACAAAATTAACAATAAAAATTAATAACATCAAAAAGCAAGCCCAAAATTACAGGCAATGAATCAGAACACTGAGTAACTCAAATAACTGCCTAGAGGCAGAAGGTGAGTTTGAGAGAAAAAATATTAGTTGTTGGGAAGGATACAGCAGGTTTGAGAGAAAGCAGGATAGTCAGAAATTAAGAAGGAGGTCTTTGCGCTGCATGGAAGGTGGGATAGTTGCCAGACCACTCCACCTGACAGAGAAGTGTAAGCAGGGTATTGTGCTCATTTGTGAATTTGGTCTTTTTGCTTTCCTTGCTGGTATGTCTTCTGTCTCCTTTGCATGTAGTTTCCCATTTTAGTTTAACTTGTGCTATTTTCATTTAGTGTCCTGCATTTGTTCATTGTGTTGTTTTCTATTTATTAATTAGTAGGTGCTGGAATTAGGTCATGCTATGGCACCTGAAAGTTATAAATCCTTTGGTGTGTCAATCACACCAAGAGTGATTGTGTCAAAAGAGTGGCATTCAATTCTCTGTCTTTGCTACCTTTGTGAACTTCAGTCATTATTGGAGTTCATTGATAACTTATTGTTCAACTTCCGGATTTTGAACTTTTGTTTTTGTTTTGTAGTTCACGATTTAGAATGCAACAGATGGTGGAAAGAATGCTGGCGCATGCAAGTTGCTGCCTCTCCTCCCTGTTAACAACACTTTTCATTAACATTTGCACTATCCTTGTATTTTTTGCACTTCTTTCACTTTCTCTTACTGTATGTTTCTTTGATTTCTCATGTGCCTTTAACACCATCCAGCCAGCCAGACTGGGGAATAAGCTATCGGAAATGCAGGTGGATGCTTCCTTAGTTTCATGGATCATGAACTATCTGACGCAAGGCCACAGTTTGTGCAGCTAAAGGGCTCTGTGTCTGACACCGTGCTGTGTGGCACTGGTGCTCCAAAGGGACAGTTCTGTCACCATTCCTCTTCACCCTGTACACTACAGATTTTAGTTACAGCACAGAGGGCTGCCATCTGCAGAAATTCTCGGATGACTCTGCAATAGTTGGTAGTATCAGACATGCACACGAGATGGAATACAGGAAGGTAGTGGACAGTTTTATTGACTGGTGTGAGCTGAATCAACTGCAGATCAACACCAATAAAACTAAAGAACTAGTAGCTGATTTAAGAAGATCGTGATCTCCAGCCACTCCCCTGTCTATTAGGGGTGTGGAGGTGGAGATCGTTGAGGAGTACAAGTATCTAGGGGTGCATATGAGCAGTAAGCTAGACTGGTCCAGGAACTCGCTGGGCATATACAAGAAGGGTCAAAGTAGGCTGTATTTCCTACGCAAGCTCAGATCTTTTAGTGTCAACAACACTATGTTGCGGATGTTCCATAAGAGTGTGGTTGCCAGTGCCATTTTCTTCACTGTGGCATGCTGAGGGAGTAGCATGAAAGTGGCAGACATCAGGAGACTAAACAAACTAATTCAGAAGGCTGCCTCTGTGGTAGGAGAGAAACTGGACAGCTTGGAAACTGTGGCAGATGAGAGAATGTTGTCTAGGCTTCGGTCTATTATTGAAAATGCTAATCACCCACTTCATAGTGTTGTGGTTGGACAGAGGAGCGTTTTCAGCTGTAGACTGACTAGCATCAAGTGTTCCACTGAACGTCAGAGGAAATCCTCCCTCCCTAAAGCCATCAGATTCTATAACTCCTTTTCCGGCCACTCACCCACACTGTAAGTTATTACCCTTTTTCTTTATTGGATATCCAGGTACATTTTTTCAAGTACTTGAAATGGGCAACATACTATATGTTCTTGTTTAATAAATTGTCTGCTCTTCACATGAGAATAACGTTATTTGTTCTCAAATGTGCAATACTCTGTACTTTAGTTTGATACTTACATTTATTATACTTTATTTGTATTTACATGATACTTTATACTTGCTCTTAGTGTAACATGTGCCTTGTCTGTTGTTTAGTTGTAACATAAGTAATTTCCTCCAGGTTTAATAAAGTTTTTCTGATTCTGATGTTTAGTTCATGGATGCAATTATTTACTTTTTGTATTGAATTTCTACTTATTTTTAGGACTTTGACTTGACTGAGTTCACAGCCTCAGGGACAACTGATTTGAATGTTTTTGTGGTTCACTGAACAAAGCTTTCTTTTGATTGCCCGCTCCTGCCTGATGCTTGATTCATGAACATTTTTCTTTTTTCTTTGCTTCTTGGAAAGCAAGGAACTGGGACTGTTCTGTG
Source organism: Polypterus bichir lapradei (assembly GCA_026402145.1). NCBI lineage: Eukaryota > Metazoa > Chordata > Cladistia > Polypteriformes > Polypteridae > Polypterus > Polypterus bichir. Next base: position 44,148,533 of record JANRMT010062792.1, read on the forward strand.
TTCTTAATTAAAATAGATATACTGTACCGGATTGCTGTCAATGCCTTCTATATGTGCTTCAAGTGGAGAAATGTTCACACTTACCTGGCTTATGGTTATACCAACAGTTATATGTACGTGTATATAGTTATATGTTGGAATATCTGAATTCTGGTTCATGTGCATCTTATAATATCTCCTACTTTTTTAATGGCTCAGTCCTCCAGTGGCATCAGTCTATGCTTCTACTGGAATTTTTGCTGTGTTCCTATCTCTGTTCATTTGCGTCGCCCCATCCCACCCATCTCACCTTCTCCACTGTGCTGTGCTGCATTGTGCTCTACTACTGTCAGATACATTTTGGCTTTCTATTTTCCTTTCTCAGACAGTCATTCTTCTTGGCAATTTCAACATCCATATTGACATTCCTACATGTAAACTGAAAAATTAAATCCTAGCTGGACTGTTTTGACTTGGTGCAACATGTTGATTTTCCTACCCACTATGGTGGTCATATATTAGACTTCATCTACACATCTGGTTTATCTGTCGGCAACACTTGTAGTAGTGATTTGGGACTCTCTGATCATAAAGTAGTACTTTTCTCTGTCTCATTACATCTCCCACCTCTTACCTGTAAACATCAAATTTCTTTCAGAAACTTAACAAATATCTATCCTTGCTGGATCCATTTCTGATCTTTTTCTATCTTCCCCTGTCCTATCAACACTAGATAATCTTGTTGAATACTATAACTCAGTCCTTCATTCAGCACCAGATAAAATGGCCTCTTTAAAACATAAGGAGGTTTCCTTTTAGCATTCAGCTCCACAGTACAACTCATTTTACAGTCTGTAAAAGCAGATGGCCAACGCTTTGAGAGAATGTCAGGTAAGACTGGCCTCACTGTGCACATCCAGGTTTTTTTTGACCATCAAAGGGCTTACAGAAATGCAGTAACTGCCATCAAGAACATACATTATGGTAGAATAATAAAAAATGGCCATGATAACCCAAGGGTTTTGTATTCTCGTAGTTAATAAACTGCTTCAACCTGCATCTGGCCCAATTACGTACTCTAAGTCTATGAAAAAGTCCTTCACCTTTTCCGAAATAAAATTAACAATCTAAATAATTCAACAAACATAAATCCATCATCCATTTCCCTGTGTTCCCACTAACACTAGCTGTGTTACCCGGCATCACCCAGGAAATTTTTATACAATGATGAGCCGTGGTTACAGTGTTGACTTTTAATCGGATTTGCTAATAAATCAAGTACTTCTTTGGATTCAACATTTGTAGTTTTTTAGCAGAGGCCAACATTATTAGGTCAGTGGAGCTACTTACTCTTGAACAGGCCACATACAATTGCACATGAGTAAAATATTCCTAGATCAATTCCTGTTTTTCCTAGTGACTTTAGCTGATGGTCATTGCAAATGAAAGTTTAACAGGAAATTGTATTCTTTTGAATTGAAATGGATAATTAGTAGGAAAAATGGGGATTTCGGGTATGAATACAATTTCTCTGGTAGTACATCCTGTAAAAATGGCAGCTTGCAGGTGAAGGTAATATAAACGTTTTTCCCAAATCATTTAGGCTGGCATTTTTTTTTAGTGATTACATCTTGGAAGATTAACATAATTCTGTGCTCATAGCCCCTTCTGATTATCCCTAATATAATTTAAACTTACTGTTTCAATTTTGGTGTATATCTCAACCAAATATTGATTTAGAAGCACTCTCTACTATAGTAAATGATTATTATGTCTGCTTGGCATCACAATTGTTTGATGGCAAGTTCTTTGCTGGAATCATATACTTGAGGACATCTTCACCATAGCAAAACTTCAATGGGTATGAAGAGGATCAGAGGACCTGAGTATCTCATTAATACATCAAATGCAATTGTCTCTGCAGAATAAATTATGTAACTTTTTCAAACTCCTAACCTTTAATGACAATGACAACTTCATTTTCAACAGTTGAATCATTTTTATGACCATTTAGAGGATTCTTTTCAGCATGGATGACAATTTTGAAGTTGTTCTGTTGTGGAACCAACACGGTGATTATTTTAAGCGATTTGACATAACTGTTACAACAGTGTAACATTGTTTGCAATTGTTTATGTAATCCAGACTTGCACTCATTAAAAGTTGCAGATCTGAGTAGGAGTTGTAAACTGTGTTATGCTCTTTTTTCTCTTAGATTAATACTCAGTGTCTCTTAGCACCAGCTGAGAAATCAAGATCTTGGAACTGTTAGAACAAGCATGTCTAGCATGGAGGACAATAGCAACAAGAGGGGATAGTCAACTGGAAATCATAGATTGCCTGAGGAATCCAATCCACTTTCAAATTTGTGCAGTACATAGAGATAATTTAGTGCAACAGCATGTTTTAGTGCATTGTTGTAGGATGTTTTTAAGTCTTGTGACAGATAGGGGGCACTATCGCTCCCTTGAACCCTTGACCAAGATGTCAGACACGATGTAAAAGTCCAAATAGTTGACTTTTTATTATTAAACAGTGCACAAAGCACCCTCCTCTCCACAATACTCATAAATTAAACACACGACTCTACAATAAACAATTCCTCCATTCCCAGACGCGTTGCCACCCTTACACCCAGCTCAGCTCCCAGTATGGGAATTCCCAGCATCCTTTTATAATCCCTGACCCGGAAGTGTTTCCCATCCATGATTCCTTATCACTTCCGTTCAGACAAAAAGTCCTTTTCTTCACCCCGGAAGCACATCATTCCCCTTGTCCATGTGACTCAGATGTACTTCCGAGGCGTAAGGCAAATAATCGCTGCTCCTCCCTGTAGCGCCTCCTAGCGGCCCCCATGATATCCAGCAGGGCTGTGAATAAAGACTCCAATGTCCATGATGCCCTGCTGGGATTTGGGGCACCTCCATGCTGCAGGGAGGGCTCCACCTGGCGGCGTGGGGGTATTGGCCAGGATGAACAGCCGGCCATATATCACAGTCTCTAACCCAAATATATACATTTCATTTTCTAAAGAGGCACATCTTCAAATGGACTTTGCATGAATAATTGTAAGATAAGTTTGATACTGACATTGTTTCTTCAGTTTATCAATAAAAAGTGTATTTTTCTACTTATAAAAATATTGGCGGTGAAAATTTTGTTTCTTAAAATTGAATTGTGTCATCAGAAACTGTAGGTGGAGTCTGAATGCCAAATTTCATAAAATAATTTTTATTTATTTGTCAGATTTCCAGAGGATGGTTCTAATGCATCCTCATACTATAAAAGAGGATGTAAAAATTTGAAGACAGGCTTCTGGTATTGGTTACTAACATGCATGAAGATGTATTGGATGATCTTAGAAATCCCTTGAAAACCACATCAGAAATAGACAACCTCTGCACCTCTCTTAAAGAAAATATGGTAAGGTTTTTCTCATTCTCACTATATGCACAAATTTTGTCTGCGGGAAAAAAAATACAATTTTTTCATGTAGATTGTGTGTTTCAGTTGAAGCACTCTAGCCTTTAACATAAATATAATTTCACACTCATACTCTTAAAGTATCATACTATTTTTCAGTTATTACTGTAATAATATATGTTTGCTGTGTTTTTAAAATAATAAATTCTATATTTCATAAGATTTGCAAGACAATCTGAAAAGTTTTGAGGAAGATTTTTGCAAAGCACCTGAATGCATCTTATATACTGAAGAAGAAAATGCAGAACTGAAATTTAGGGAGCTTTTTATAAACAAAGTGATGCTAAGTAAGTAATTTGTGGGCATACATTCTGTAAATCTAAGCAATAGTGAAATATTGTTGTTATAGGACATAAAATATACCACAGCATTTACTGGATGGATAGCTATAGCAATTGTCATCAACAATAGATAGCACCTATTGTTTAAACTTTTGCAGTGTATATCTATTCTGGCAGAGAGCTCTTTTGCACTTGCCAGTGCTGTTACTATGAATTGTGTAAAACTTACTGCATCCTACTGGAGCTGTGAAACAACCACAAATGAAAAGAAATGAAGAGAAAAACAGGAGAAACCCTAAAATGCCAAACACAGCAAAAAACAAAATCAGATAAAGTATTCATGTATACTCTATAAAGCTGTAGAATATTTAATACAAACAAAATGTCACTATTGTATTATATTAGGCTTTTAGCTCTTTTCATTTTAGGCAAGATGAAAGAAATCCAGGCCAGATAGAAGTTCTGGCTTTTGTGGGTGAAGATCAAGAGAAAGATGAATACATTTTAAGTTGCTTTTAAAAAATAAAGCACTTTTGTGTTCATTATTTGAATATCTCTGGCCTTACGTTTAAAAAATGTAAAATTTAATTCCCTAAGCCTTGGCCCCATAGTACAGTGCAAAGCACAACCCATAGCCACAGAAAAATCTCAGTCAATAAGCACTACAACTGCACATGCCATGTTCTTTAAAGGTTCCCTAAAGTTTATTTGCTAGCATTCTCAGATAACGTTCTGGGAACAGATACAAACTTTCCACTTTAATGTCACTGTAACATTCCTGTGTAACATTCTGGAAAACAATACATAACCTTCTTCTAATGTTGCAGCAATATTTAATTGTTTGCTGGGAACTTCTCCTTTATTGTCACAAATACATTTATAAATGTTTTGGCACTTCATTATTATTATTAAGGTGATTCCCATCTATCCTTGTACTTTGAAATTTGGCAGAAATTTGCCTTTGATTATTGTGTTTGTACAGTGGCATAATTTTGAACTCACTAACACATGTTTTAATAACACTGACAAAAGGTCCCCACTCTGGGTGTAAACCAAGTATTAAACTGTTAATAGCTTCTGGTAAGTTTTCAAAAGGTGCTAATTAGATTTTTTTTCAATTTTGCAACACATTTGGGATGCTTCATTGATCCACTTCAATGTGCAACAATTTGGACATTTAAGATTCATAGACCCTATAAAGATGTCTTTATTAGGTTAATAATCATGGTGTGAATTATAATTAAACCCATCAGTTTTGATTTTTCTGCACAGAACTTTCTTTGTTCAGATCAGTATGCTTTGAGGTATATTTTCTAACAGCAGCTCCGTGAATTTCTGGATGTTGTTACACTACCAGTCAAAAGTTTTAGTACACCTCGGTTTTTCCAGTTTTTCTTCAGGTTTATTCAGTTGATTCAAAACCTGGCAGGATCTAATCAATAACATTTTAGATTAAGCTCTTAAAGCACTGAGGAAGCAGATTCTCGTCCCATTTCTTTTTCTTCTCCATTTATCTTTATCTGCTTATTAAACTCATCAATTTATTTATTTTTACTAGCTTTAAGTTTTACTCTGTTCTCTCTTTCTCTCTTTCACAGGGGTGGGGGTTGATTTGTTTTCAATCCTATTTTTGTAAAGATTGATCTATTTGTATGGAATGATTACAATAAAATCAATAAAAATTAAAAAAAAAAAAATATTCAGTTGAAGTGCAATGGCAAAAAGGTAAGCAATAAACCGCCAGAGGTTTAAATGTAAAGTTTAGGTTAGCAAAAACTGAAAAAAAGGAATTTTCAGAATATTACAAATGGGACATCTTCAAGGAATTGTTCTGCAGCAACTAAAATAAATTAAGCTTTGCAAATTGAAGCAAACAATTTCCACAGGTGTCCCAACTTCTGTTGATTACTTAAAAATCCCCTGTCTGTCTTAAAGCAGGCTGTGTTACTACACCCTCTGAAGTACTACTTGGACAATATTCCAGTGATAATGGCAAGGAAATGACAATTAACAAATGAAAAGAGACAGAGCATTATTACCCTTAGAACTGTAGGCCTTTCATTTAAAGAAATTGCAAAGTGTCAGTGAGTACAGTGTCCTGCACAATCCAAAGGCACAATCCTCCTTCACAATCCTCCCTTTCTTCTGTTTGGATCTAGTTATTATATGTTCTGCCTTTTGTTTAGCATGAACATTTTCTTTTAAATGTAACCTTGTTAAATAAATTAAATCCTTTAATTAAGTTTCTAGAGTGGGTATTGTAATAAAGAGATCAGAGAGAGTGTCGGAGTGTTGGGGCACTAAAGCAGAAGCCTTGTTTAATACTTGGAAAAACAGGTTTCCTTCATAGGAAAATACAACAAAAATGGATGCAGTAACTTGTCTTTTTAAATAGGCCAGTCCTCTATGGGATCAGGGACTGAAATGAACGACGACTTCCGGTGGCACCATGCTTTATATACTGTAGCAACTAGGGTCAAGGGGTGGAAGTGACATCATTATTCACCTGCAAAGTTTTCCTCCACACCAAAGAAACACTATAGAACTGATTAGTGACTGTGCTCCACAACCATCCTTTCCCATCTGTGGTATCTTCTTGACCTAAAGTCAAGAAGATACCCCTGCAGCTTGTATGTATGACACTGAGTTATATGTTCACATCTGTTTATTTTTACTTTATTTTTGCCTGTGTTTCAGTAAGCACACCAGTTTTTAATATTTTCAGCTTCTTGTACTTTCTTTCTGTGAATAGAGGAATAGTACAAGAGCAAATAACAGAAATAATCCAAAATGCTTACTGTGGTTTTTGATTGTTCATTTATTAAAGACCTTCAAAATACTTGTAAATACTTCCAAAGAAACCTAAAGAATCAAACAGAAAAAAGAAAAAGGCCTTGAAATAATATGCAGTGTCTAGAATACACGGGAAATTGCCAGGTGAATAAGTAAACACTTGCCACTTTCATGGGTTTAACTTTAGTAATCTTACCACAAAATAGCATTTCTATGAAGTTCCCTGCCATATTTGCTTATTTCAATTTCTAATCACAGTGGGACTATTGGACATTTGTTTTGCAATATTGTAAAGTACGGTACTCCCTGCTAAACTGGTGCACTTCACCCAAATTGTCAGTGTTAGCATGTTTCAAAATAAAGAAGAACCGTCCTCAAGTCATCTAAACAAAGTTGCAAGTCAACTCAAAATTAATTCTTGATTTCTCCCATTTTTCACTGTCTGTCACATAGAAGGAGTAAATATTAAGACAGCTATCTGATTTTCAGTATTCATAAAAGTACAGAGAGCCGAAATGACAATGGCCCTTAAAAGTAAGCCCAGTTACAATGCGTCTTGTCCCTCTGGAGTTTATCTTGTTATCAATGTAGCATAGGGCAATATGTGGAAACAATGCCACTGATCCAATGTTAAAAGAACCAAATGCAGTAGGCAATGTAACATATAAAAAAACTAGCTGCATGTGGTCTTTGGGGCAAAAAACAACTCAAAGACTCCCTATCAGCTTTACTATACTCATGAATTTGGAGAGACGTCAACTAATTCTTAGGAATTACCCAGTGCAGAGGACGTGGACCCACCTGTGCTTGCTACCCCACTGGCAATACCATCTTAGCCATATGACTGGCACGTGAGTCCTATTAATCTTTGTCTTGAGAAATTACCTCCAGTTAAATGTTTTTAGTAAAAACTTCAAGCCTTGTCCTCCGTTGATGGGTTGTTTCGCTTGCACAGTGTTTGCTTTCTTTTGACGTTGCGTCTCTTCATCTGTGTCATTAGTACGATGTCGTTGTTGTGCGATGCCGTTTGCTGTACACAGGTCTTTCATAGTGAGAAGTGAGGTGCATGCATACGCCATCTAGTGGCTGTGGTTGAACATGAGCAGAGCAGACTGCTCCGTACACACACAGGTTTTTCATTTATATAAGTCTAATGTGGAAAGTTTGACCTGAAGAAGTATTTTGTCACCTAGTATGTGTTGTGAGAAAAAAGACTCTCCAGACATTATAAAGGTTTGGGGCAGCCACCCGTATAAAATATCCTGGCTGCAAAAGTTTGAAATTATTGAACAGAGATGTTCATAAGACTGAGTTCAAAACAGAACTGAATACGTGGAGGTACGATGGCGGTTTTACGGGCTGATGGAGGAAATGATGTCATCTATGTCGGAGCCGGAAGTGACGTCATCAGATGTGCCATAGCCGGAAGTGATGTCATCAGAGATGCCGGGACCTGGCAAGATTTCCCAGGAATGGTCTGTAAGGAACTGAGAGAGACAGTCAGCACAGTCTGCCACTCCCTGGTCTGATGTAGTATTACATTTACCCAGGCCCTTTAACTGTCTCCTACTCGCACGTGTGTGACAGTGTCCATATTCAACCTACACTTTATGAAGTGTAATATAACACTATCTGCTAATTCTGGAAAGGGCACCAGTCTTTCACAGAGCCCACTCACACAAACAACCACAATGGATTAATTTAGAATTGCCAATTAACCTAACCAGCACATTTCTGAGGCTATGGGAAGAAAGCCAGAGAAGTACCCATAGAAAAACCTACACAAACTTGAGGAGAGAGTGTAAACTCTACATTGACAATGACTGGGCACAGGACTTGAAGTCAGGGTGTTGATCTATGAGTCAGCAGCTTGAATCACTGCACCACCATGTTTTTAGAATATGTTCTTTTCAAATGTCAGTACAGATTACAAATTCCTAAACAATGACAGTGAAGTCTCACTATATGTGGAAACACAAAGAATATTGCCTTTCTAGTCATGTCACTTAATTTATTTTATTTAGATTTTTAAGGTTAAATAACATTGTTCAATACGTTAATGGAGGATAATTCATTTTCTCAAGTTACTGTACACTGACACTTTAGAACAGAAATTATATGGATACACTTTTAAGTTCAAGTCAAAATCCTTACAGAAGTATTTTGAACAACTGCCTACTGCAAAAAAATGTTCCAAACAGCCCTGAGCAAAGCAGTACAATAAACAATTTTGCTTGAAATACTCATAAATGCCTGAGCTAGCCCTGCCATATCATGTCTTTCAAAATGCCACTTTAACTTTGTGTTTTTCTTGGATAGAAAAAGCATTGGTGTAAAAAAAGAGTTGCTCAAATTCCAGACTACGGCTTTGTGAGCTTTTTGCTTTATGGGTAAGGAATGCTGAAGGCCGAAAGCTCCGATTGTGTTGTAAATATGCCGTATGTAAGCCCAGACTGCTGGCAGGGCTCAATGGAAACAGGCTAAGGCTGAATTCAGTCCAGTCAGTATTGCTAGTTAAACCTACTATTCATTTGCCCACTCTGCTTCCCAGCTTGCTTGTTTGCATTGTTTCAGTGAGATAGTGATGCATGCATTAAGGACAAAGCTAAAAGAATTCTCAAGTTAAAGACAGCAAAATGGTATAATTGATACATGACACAAGAACGAATGATGATCTCTTGTAATTAAAGCTCACATTGGAAAGAGTTTTAATGTGTGATTAAGTTTGTACTTGTTTAAATATAAATATCTCATAAAAAAAAAAAAAAACACTTTTTTTGTAATCAGGCTTTTAAATCTTAAAGGCACCAGTTAAAAGGGGTTATAAGTTCTGGGTTGGGACACACATCTTACTCTCTTTTTTAATTTATTCAGACAGAAAGCTTACAATTTAAGTTCATGTCACTGCATTTATGATACTGCATAGATAGTTTGAAAATGTTCACTACTGTATTTTTATTTAATATTTCAAAATTGGAAATATACTGTATATAATCTAAAATATAAGTGTGATAGTTCCATGCATAAAGAACACATCTTCAAAGAAATAGCTTTAAATTCAATCCTAATGTATCTATCTCTCTATCTCTGTCTCTCTCTGTCTATATACATATATATATATATATATATATATATAGATATATATATATATATATATATATATTGTCGGAGATGGCTGGGGTGGCGACCCGGCCGGGATGCCCAGGAGGACCGGAGGAGGGCTTGAGCCTTCCCCAGACCATGTGGAGGTGACTGCCCTGGTTGCTTTGGGGACCACGGGTACAGAGCTTGGAAGCTCAACCCTGTAGGGGCCCGTGCTCACCGCCAGGAAGCCCCGGTGCCTTTAGAGCCATGGACCTCAGCACTTCTGCCACAACTGGAAGTGCTGGGGGGGAAGAGGGCCGGAGACACCAGGTGTGCTTCCGGGTGCACAGCCGGCACTTCTGCCACACAGGGGAGTGCCGGTGGAAGTGTGTCGGGAAGCACCTAGAGCACATCCGGGTGTGTATATAAGGGGCTGCCTCCCTCCATTTGATGGCTGGAGTCGGGTGGAAGAGGACAGAGCTTGGAGGAGAGGAGTGGAGGTGGACCAGAAAAGGCATTGTGAGGCCAGGTCTTGAAGGGTGTTTGGTGCTGTGGCACTTGGTTTGTGCACTTTAATTATTGTATATAGTGTAAAATAAACATGTGTGGTGAAAACATCATGTCTACCTGTCTGTGTCTGGGCTATACCCCACAAAATATATATATATATATGATGATGATGATGATGATAAGGTTAGGAGTATGCACTGATACAGCGCATTGCTGCACTCACCACACGACAAACCAACTCAGGATCCAGATTAGGACCCGAGTGCAGCCATGCAACGGGTGATACCTCAGTACCACACTAGTTCAGATGGAGTGGAACAGTGTGAGGTTTTTTTTTATGGTGGCTGGAGTGCCAATTCTGCCACTAACCCCCAAGTTTTTCCCTATATATGTATAATATATATATATATATTTTTTTTTTTTGCAAATGTCCACAGTGGAAATAGTATATCAGTGTTTTGAGAAGCTTTGGTGGGAAATGTAACAACAGGTCTGCACTTGGAGCCAAAACTTTGGAAAAGTGTCACATTAGTGATTGCTGGAACAAGGACACAGATATGACTCTTTGAACAGATAGCCATATATAAAGAGAAGGTCAGTGAAGCTATTTCTTGACTCCATTCACTAAACATGAAGGGGCTTTTCATCTTCTGCACGCTTGTGCTGGCTGCTTTCAGCAATGACAGCTTTATTGGGTAAGTCAAACTGGGAACATGGGGTGGATAAATGCTGCCTACAGAGCTATAAACCTTACGGCAAACATAACATGATTTTTGTTTGCTTTTCAGTTAGAACTCAAGCAGCTTTTAATTGATGTGCTTCAAAACTTTTATACAAATTTGTTACTAACATCAAGAAGGATGAATACAATTTGTGCTGCTAATTCATTATTTGTTTGTAGTGATGAGGGGATAAAAAAGTATGTGTAATAAACACAACAGACCTTTAACATTGTTAGTTAGATTCTTACATTGCAATCAGGAAAGCATTTTACGAAGCCTGGGCCATAACACTAATTTTCATATCAGCTCTAACTAAGCACAGGGAAAATGCCATGAAAGCAGTATCCAGAAATATTGAAAAAGTTAACATTTTACTGTACTGAATACTGTAATGTCACAAGCCATTGCAAATACAAATGAGCTCAGGTGCGCACATACTCTGCAACTACCACACTGCCCCACAGAGGGCATGGTCCCAGAAATCATTTTGGTGACACTGTGTTGACATGACAATTAAAGCAGGAGGAGGCATAAAAGTCCATGCTCTGGGTGGCAGAAGCACTTTCCCCTTGGCTTATACTGTATATTGTTCTCAGGGCTACAACTGTAAATATATCTGCAATTTTTTTTATACAAATCAGCTGCCAGATGATCATCATTTGAAGCATCTCCCTCTCTTATAATGTCTCTTATTTCATCTGTTATTGTTTAGTGATCAGGTTTTGCGGATAACTGCTAACAGTGAGGAGCAGGTATACATGTTGAACGATCTGGCAGAGCTGGACCATTTACAGGTATAGCATTTTCTTCCATTTTCTTCCATGTGTCAAGGCTGTTGTTAGCAGCTTTTTGAAACATCATCTGTATTTTTCTTCTTTTATCTATATAAACCTTACATTTAAACCTTTTGAACTATGCAATTTAAACCTTTCAGCATGTGCCATGCATAGTCTGTTAAACAACTTAAACCAGTTGAATATTTTCACCCACATTCTGTCTTCTTGTTACTGAAGACAATGTACTCACCAATCCCTGAATAATGTCAAAAAGTCAAAGATCTCAAAACTAAAATTTATTTTATTTATTACTAAAAGAGTGGGGAAAAAATCAGAACAAGTAAAAATAAAATAAATATGCATCATATGATCTTTCTGCAAGGTTGCTTACCCCTCTTAATAGGATCCATGGCTCACCCACTTATCAACCACTCAAGTAACACACAAAAGCTTACCTCCCATCTTACTCACAGTCATGGCCTCTTTCTCCAGCCTGTGAGGCTTATGCCAGTTTTCCTCCCTGCTCCAGATTCAATGATCCTGTGGCAAGAGATGGCCATAAACAACCTCTGATGTAAGCATCAGACTATAGCTCCTTCTAGCAGCCCTGATGTCCTGAATCCTTTGTATCACATATCCAATGTGGGTCCTTCTTAGACGGGAAACAGAGTCCTGATTCTGCAGGCTCTCGACTGTGTGTTGCTGGAATTGTGACAGTCTTTTTAAATCTGTTCTCACTTCTCTCAAATTGGAGTTTAGGCAAGGAGGTATTTATGTCTCCAGCTAGCATTTTGTAATGCTAATTTAAGGCACTGTGTTAATTTCTACAGTTAAACAAATTCATAGACATATGCAAGGAAGACAAAGCATGAGTGACATGTTTTTCTTTATTAGACACCTATCTGTTTTGTGAATATTTGCCTAATTGAAAAACTTTGACTGAAATGCTTCATATTCTTGGCTATTTAATTGTAATTGCTTTATTGAGCCATCCATTATCCAACCCGCTATATCCTAACACAGGGTCATGGGGGTCTGCTGGAGCCAGTCCCAGCCAACACAGGGTGCAAGGCAGGAAACAAACCCTGGGCAGGGCGCCAGCCCACCGTAGGGTGCGCACACACACACACACACACCAAGCACACACTAGGGACAATTTAGAATCGCCAATGCACTTAACTTGCATGTCTTTGGACTGTGGGAGGAAACCCACACAGACACGGGGAGAACATGCAAACTCCACGCAGGGAGTACGCGGGAAGAAAACCCAGGTCTCCTTACTGCGAGGCAGCAGCACTACCACTGCGCCACTGTGCCTCCCACTTTATTGATTGTAAATGTATAAGTTATTACATCTTTTCACTTGTGGCAATCAACTTTTGTTACCTGTCCTATTTCACTTGCTGAACAAACAGGCCCTGGCCTAATGTTACTCAAGTGTGTTTACCTCTTTTCTAATTTGTTTTGGATAAAAGCGTTTGCTAAGCAAATAAATACCAATGTAAATGTAAAAGAAAAAGAAAATGAAAAAAATGAATATATTATCTGCGGTGGGCTGGTGCCCTGCCCGGGGTTTGTTTCCTGCCTTGCGCCCTGTGTTGGCTGGGATTGGCTCCAGCAGACCCCCGTGACCCTGTAGTTAGGATGTAGCGGGTTGGATAATGGATGGATGGATATATTATAGTTACACTATAGATATGACTTTGACCATGAGTTCTTGCATTTACAAGCAGAAGTAATCAAAATGTGCATACATCAATAAAATATTCAGTGCATGAAAAAAGATGGACAAGGACTGGCATTAAAAAAGGAAGTGTGTTGGGGTCAGAGATGATAGTGTCCAGGTACTCCTCAGGAAGGTCTGGGGAAAGTGAAAGGCACCATAGATAGATAGATAGATAGATAGATAGATAGATAGATAGATAGATAGTGTGTCATACTTTCTCCCGATGAATTAAAATGTAATCTACTGCTCTGCATTTACACTTTAATTTTTGACATTCTAATTTAAGAGTACATGTAACTACACTAAACCTTCCTGAATTCCTTTTCAAATTAATTATCCTTAATTTAAGTCAAGATGTTAATTAATAGCCTGTTTCACATATGAGTTGTAGATGGTTGTAAGATCATTCACTTTAACATTGATTTCATACTTTAGATTTGAGATTTTCAGGATATTAATAGTTTTTAAAAGTACTGTTATTATATACGTAGATGTCTTACAGCTCTAGTTCTTATTAGTATCTTATTGTTATAACTAAATTGTAAAGTAATTAAATTATTTTCTAAAATGGTTTTATTACAGGAGAGAAATGATAGATTAATATTTAAATATACTGTATGTAAGTGATATTTAAATATAAGGCAGAGCGATGAGAGTGCATAGGACAATTTGAAGAAACTATCCAGCATTATTCAGGATTAATCAAGAATAGAAACTATTACTGAAGGGGTCCATTTCCTTGGCTATATAAATCATTCACATAATTCCACACTGAATACTCTGCATGGCTGATGTAGCCCTAGTACTAGTCATTAAATGATTTTATTTTTGTGCTTGCAGCTAGATGTTTGGAGGGAAGCAGTAAAACCTGAGGACAGCATGGATATTCATGTTCCACACAGCAGTCTTCAAACTGTGAAAGCCTTTCTGGAGTCAAATGGCATCTCTTATTCTGTCATGATTGAAGATGTGCAGGTATGACTAGTCAAAGATGGATAACTCTAAATGTTCTCTTTTAATTTTTCACATTAATGAGTTGCTGATGGAGAAAAATAGACAAATTAAATGATAAGAAATTGTGGGTAATCAGTCACGATTGTTGCACACCATGTATTGACATTTTATAGCAAATGGCTATAATATATTAGCATATCAATTATATTCAAGAATGTAATGGCACTAAATTAGCCTTGCTGATGTCTGTAAATTATATGAATGTTTTTGATGCATATCGCTAATTTAAAGGCAGCATTTTTAATATAACCTTTATTTTCATTCCTTTCTTTCTCCCAAAGTCAGTTGTAGATCATGAGAGAGCAGAGATGTTGGCAGCTCGCTCAACAACTCAAATGAGAAGCACTAACAGCTTTGATTATGCAAACTATCATACTCTTGAAGAGGTGAGTTCATCTTTCTTGTGCACAATTTTAAAATTGGCAATGACTTATGTTACTTTACTTATTTGAAAACTCTTAGGTCTACTTTATTCCTAAAAGAAAAAGTTTTACTTTGTGATCCAGGGCAGGCACAAGAATGACCCTTTGGTCTTTAAAACTACTTGAGCTTGTGCAAGTTAGAAATGTTATGTTTTAAGAAGTTGAAATAAAGATAATAAGTTGTTTTCAGAATGTACAGAAATTGGTTAGGAGTACTACTAAAATCTAGAGGACTCTCCCAGAAATTAACCTAACAAACCACACTGCATTGCTTGTGTTAGATGAAGGGTAATCTTTTTGTAGCTTGTTGTATACAGGGTACTACTGTATGCCTATGTATAATATTCTGAATACAGTACTTATTTAAAATAGTAATCTGAACACAAAAAATAAACAACTTTTCTCTAGTTAAATTTTTTCTTTTTAATTGATAGTATAGACTGATGTGCTTTTCCTTGTAGGTCCTAGCAGTTCAAATGGCCTAGGAGGGCCTCAATGGATTGTGTTTTAAATTGGACTTCTGTCTTAATTAAACTTACAGTTATTTTTGTTGCATTTTTACTGTTTCAAAAAATAAAAAATAAAAAAAATCTTTCAAGGGTATTAGATTTTAATAGTACTTTGCTATAGATACTCAGATATTATTTTGCTTTCTTGTTTTGTTTTCAATACATTGGTTATTAAAGCCATTACTAATGATGACCTGATTGGAAATGACATTCATTGCTATTTTCTACCATTCCTTCCTGTTGTTAATTGTCATTATTTTGATCAAATTAATGATGAAACTTCTCAGAGTAACCAAAAAATGCGAGATAGGAAAATGTTAGTGTACTTGTTAAATTCTTCAAACATTTAATAAAACTTGTCTGGAAGGTAGGTTTTGTCAGAAGAGAGGATCAAACAGGAAATTTACAGTGTGTTTAAGTTGAATTAGGAGAAGGAATTGCCATTGTCACTATGGAGTCAAGTAGCCATGCCCAACAACCTGTATTAATTTTGTTACTGTACACTAAATGTAACACTTGTAAAATATGGTAAAAGTGAGAATTACCACATGGCTTTGTTATTCCCAGGTTGAATTTTAATAATGTATCATTTCTATTACGCTTCTTAAGTACAATGTAAAATTAAAATCTGTCCACAATGCCAATTGCCCAATTACAAGATAAAAAATGTGGCATCACAGATATATATGAGTTGAAGTGATATTGAAGGAATGTTTTCACCTCACCTCTGTCAGATTTACAACTGGATGGATGAACTTGTCTCTGAGTATCCACACCTGGTCACTAAGGAACAGATTGGTTCCAGCTATGAAGACAGACCCCTTTACATCCTAAAGGTAAGTGACTATGAACAACCTGTTAACCATAAGCAGAGGTTTCTGATTTGGAATCACTGGGAATGAGAAATTTCTTTTTTTTTTAACACTAAAATGTTATACTTCTAATTTTACAACAGGTGTAATAATAATAACAACAACAACAACAACAACAACAACAATAATAATAATAATAATAATAATAATAATAATAATAGCATATATGTATTATTTAATTAATAATAATATTGACCCGCAATCCTTAAAAGGATTAAGCAATTTTCAAAATGGATATATAGGCATAATACTACTACTTCTACTACTACTACTACTACTAATAGTAATAATAATAAAAATAATAATAATAATAATAATAATAATAATAATAATAATATCTGGGTTTTTTTACCCACCTTCTCCACTTAGGTGCTGTTAGATCTATTGCTGACAGCATCAGGTCCTCAGTCCTGAACAGAATGTCATTCCACAGTTCTTCAGATAGCTTTACTTACTCATTTTCAGCAAACTGTTCAACAGCATGTCTGTGGGCTTTGTAAGGAAATTAGATTCCTGCAGGGAATCCACTTGAATACAGACAGAACACGCACATGCCACATAGAGTATAAGGTACACCTGTCAGAGATCATTTATGGTCCAAGTGCTTTGATATGAAAAACCCACAAGCTGTGTCCTGACTATTATCATAAAAGAAAATTAATTTTACATGCTTATACAATGATTTACATCCATATACATAAATGTTAGACGGCTCAAATACATTTCAGTTGTTTTAGATCCAACTTCAGGCCCTTGTTTCACATGCTGCTTGCCTCTAAACCTGTTAATCTTAATTTATTGCTAAGAGCAGTGCATACTGTAATCACATGCTAGAAAGAATTTTAAAATTAAAGTGGTGCACATCTCTTAGTCTGCACTGCAGTCTTCTCATTTTTCTAGTCATTTTTATTATTTTGAAATTTTGGGAAATATAGATATTTAATGCTTTCTGTCTTTTGCCTAGCCTACCATTTTTGAAAGATTTTAAATATTGATCAGTTGCTAAATCCATCTTTTGAGCCATGTACTATAAACATATTTACTTATCTGATTACAGGCATAAGTGTTGCTTATGGCTGCCATTTA
This sequence comes from Polypterus bichir lapradei, assembly GCA_026402145.1. NCBI lineage: Eukaryota > Metazoa > Chordata > Cladistia > Polypteriformes > Polypteridae > Polypterus > Polypterus bichir. The sequence goes on from JANRMT010062792.1 coordinate 44,165,790, forward strand.
TTTTATTGACAAAATGGCTCGTCTAATTCTGAAAACACATGTACATGTAGCATGACCATCATGGATTTGTGTGATCTCTGCTTGTGTGCTCACTGAAATCAGGGTGCTGTTTCTTTAAAATGGCAGAAAGCACTCCTGCACAGTCAGTTAGCACAACATGGATGCAAGCCTCTCTAATAAGAGTGCGACAATTTCTTTACAACAATGATACGTAACAAATATATAACTAATAAATATATAAAGTAATTTAGAAATTATTTTTAAATAATATATTTATTTGGCTCATTTTCCCAATAGATTCAGTGTTCTCATGAATATTTGCTAAATGACCAATTTGTCATTCAAACCACTTTACAACTTAGAGGCAACATGAACAGTTCTACCTTTTTAATTTATTGATTTCCTTCATTATCAAATTACAGTTCAGCACAGGAGGAAACAAACGTCCCAGTATCTGGATTGATACAGGTATTCATTCCCGTGAGTGGGTTACACAAGCCACTGGAGTTTGGATGGCCAAAAAGGTAAATATATAGTTGTAGGTTTTTGAAATTTCACTTATGCACTATTGCAGGCCATACTATAATTTGGAAATTAAGATAAAGCTAGGAAAACGTTCACTATTGAATTATTGACATTACTGTGCTTTATTGTGTTTAAATGTTAGTTTATGGTTATAAATGAATCCTTTAATGGAGCAAAAAATTGTATCCATCTATTGTGTACATATAAAAAAAATGATGGTCCCATGATAATATTTCTTAATTTATTTAACTGTGATGTTAAAGATTAAGGATAAGGCAGTTGTATTTTGGTTTTCCACATGCAACAGTTACAAAGTGATTTTTCAGTGACTTAACCAAATGAAATGAAAGAGACTGAGCAAAATAAATGAAAGAGACTGAGCAAAATAAAATTTGAAATCTAGCATGTTTGAGGAAGAACTGAAGTGTACTTTCACAAGAGGATGCTAAAATAGTTTTTTTCAGTTAGTGTTAACTAATGTAATGTTATTGATTAGTTATGTACAAAAGCAAAAAATAAAAATAAATGATATGATTATACTTCTGCCTCAACATCACAGTGTTTCATGCTAAATTATTCCATCTGGGGTGAGCTTTCCTTATGTCACTGACTGCATTTTTCATCAAGATAAATATATTCATCATTTTTGCAAATTAGTTCATCTAAAATTCAAAGATTTAAAATCGATTTCTAACACTGAAAAAGTGATTATTTGTGAGTTGTGATCTACGATTTTTAGTCTATTATCTTCTTATAAAATACGCTACCATGACTGTCCGTTTGTCTGTGTAGCTCGCAAACCATTTGAACTATTGACCTGAAATTTGGTACACATATGCTACGTGACGTCTACTTTCCACTTTTGGTGTGATGATTGACCTACAAGGTTATTCCTCTTTTTATTTTTATTTTATTGTAGAATCAACTCTCGGCTGCTGCCAGCAGGGCTGTCATGCGGCGCATCCGTACGGGCTCTGTTCTCATGCCTACCACCTTCGCCATCACTTCCCCTACCTCTTCATATCTTAAATTATTCTTGAGGCAGATTGAACACTTAAGTGCCAGCTTAAGTGAAAAATGAAGGATAACGTACTAAGTAATTACAACACAAACACTGACTTAATCAGTTTTAACACGAAAAGATGCCGATGAAAGAAGAGAAGAAGCGGGCCGTAGGGGTGGAGAAAAGAAGAGCTGCTCAGGAAGCAGCAAGTGCATCAACATCTGAGCAAATGAATGCTAAACGTACAGAGAAAGAGGATGAAAACAATGAATGCTCAAGTCAAGTGTATTCACTGCATGTTATCGGTTGTTAATATTTTATAAATAGGCTTCATACCTTAGTCAGCATAATCATGCTAAAAATAGAATGTTGACACCTCTATCTTTAATTCATTGGCCAATATAAATCCATGCAGATTAATGGATTAACAATAGGCTAATATATTTTAATTGATACATTAGTTTAAAATGTAAATAGTTATGCTGGCTATGCCCAATGACAGCTTCTGTTTAGGAATTTCAGGGGTTGTGGCTTGGATAAGTCCAGAAGTTAGGAGGCAAAATTTTTGTTTTCCATTGTAGGTATTAGAAAACCACAAAGCAAAGCCTATCCCAGAGTAATGAGAGACTTATTTTCAGATACACATCCCTAAAAACATTGCCTTCAATTACAAAGCGATCACATGTTTACTTGGGATTCAACATGATTCAACATGAATTATTTTGAATATGATCATACAGTGTGATTTAAACCCACATAAGCTTATATGTGGCACACCCATTCATTTTGAATCACTGCTTGATTTCTTTCAGTTTATTCATTTTGTTCTGCTGCCACTAAGATTTCTTCCTGCATCTCAAAAGACATATATGTTAAGTTACATGGGGACTGACTCCAAATTGGTCCAGTGTATGTTGATGCAGGCTTTGCGATGGAAAAGTGCCACATCCACAATAGTTTGTTGCCTTGTGCCCGATGTTACTTAGGTAGGCTCTACCCCCATGAAAGACCCTGACTTGCACCCTCTGTATGCTGCCAGGACAGGCAGCAGTCTCCTTGTCAATCTGAATTAGTTGATGCCAGTTTTGGAATGCAACATTATCTTACGATATGTAGCCTACGTTTTGAATTCAAAATAATTGTAGATGCTTTACAACAGATTAATATGAACAAAATGGAAAAAAATCTATATGCAGACCCTAAAAATCACAGCCTTCTTTTGAAACTCTAGTATGTTAACCACACATTTACAGTGTGTATGGCTTGTCGTGCAACACAATAGTAAGAGACAAGATTAGAAGCAGTGCTGTCAAAGACTCTAAGTTGATTAGCAAAGGGCTAACTATGTTTAAATGATCACTGATTAACAAAATAACAAGGCTCTTATTAGGAGTACATGCTGTAAGGTACTATAAAAATAACTATCAGACTTCAATTTCTGCTTTCACTTCTTTATTCCTGAGTGAATAACAATTTGTAGCCTATAAAAAGTATTCTCTAGTCTCTTGATTTCAGTATTATTTTAACTGTTTAGAATATTTGTCCTGATACGTGAGTTGTACCTTATAGTTAGTGATGAGCAGAGTGATTGTACAAAATTAATTTCTCTGTGACACTTTCACTTCACAAACAAACTTACGAAACAAATTCTGTTTTCTGCCACAAGCAAAACTTGTACCATTAGCAACTAGCTAGTATTTTTTTATCAAATCTGCAACCTTTTTTCTTCATGTGCAAAAGTGTGGTAAGATATATTATGGTCCAAAGCATTGAAAGTGGAGAGTGCGGCTAGAGAGCACTTCTCCATTGCTAGAATCTACTGGTCTGGCAAATTAGAGTGCAGAATGTGTTATCTTTGACCCAGATGAGCGGTGTGAGGCACAAGGGGCAGCATGAATGTACAGGCAGGCAGTTTGTTAGGCAGATGAGTGTGTGTGTGTTGCTGTGGAACATCTGGACGGCATAGGAGGGTGGAAAAAGACATTGGTTTTGGCTGCGGAATAACGCTTAGAAAACAATGTTTCTGGCTTTCTACCCCAAAAATCAAAATTTAGTATTAGTTTTTGAAAAGGAGAAATATACTGCAAAATGAATTTTAGGGGCAATCACAGAAAACTGTATGCAAAACGGAATTCCGTTGTTTCACTCATCACTTCGTGTAGCCAATTACTTTAGTTCTACACTGAAAGCTCAGCCATCCTTCAATGGATGTCCATTTTATTGTTAGTTGACACTTGCCAACTTCTCAAACTCAACTTCCATTTCATTGTCCATCTTGAGGATCTTATGCGTAATTACAGAAAGGCAGGCTCTGTACAACCTCATAATCAGACACAATTTTCTTTACATATCTGAATATTAGCATTGAATTAAATGAACTCCACACCTCCTGGAGGATTGTTTGGACTGATTACTATAACATTTAAAGTTTTCAAGTTCAAAGTGGTCTCAGTTAAGATAAAAAATCCTGTAAACAATAAACAATAACATGGCCTACATTTTTTGTCTTAACATGCAAACCTGCAAAGATTTACATGGATTTACTGTACATAAGTTAAATTTGAAAGTGTTGCACAAAAATGTTAAACATTGGCCTGCATGGCACAGCTTTGTGACCCTTGAATTGCACTGAATTAAGTTTAGAGCTTGTTTATAAAATACTGAAAAACATTTCAGCTGAAAACTGGAGATCATTTTCAAGGCCATAGAGCCAACGTCTTTGTTAGCTGAATTGGTACAAGACACATACAAACCCAGGACGGGGTGCAAGTGAAATACAAGATGCTATCACTCACACTGACCCCCATTTATAGTCAGCAATAAGCCACATGTGGATAAGGACAGACACAAGGTGACATTGACCAGGCTGGCAGCCAAATCCAGTCTTCTAGAGTTGTTAGGCATCAGTAATCACTATCCCATCATGCCACTCTCTTTTAAACTGACACATTTTCAATTTTCTATTGTGTTACTTTTTTGTGATTGTGTTTAGATTGCCAGTGATTATGGAAATGATGAGTCCATTACTTCCATTCTGGATCAAATGGATATTTTCATTGAGATTGTCACGAATCCTGACGGCTTTCATTTCACACACACAAAGGTAAGCTAAGGGAGATGTTCATGAGCCTCCGTCTGTTAAACTACATAATAATGTCTTTGCCAAAAGAAAATGATCTTATAGATTTTTTTAGTACTGTGTGTAATTTTCTCTCTATAAAGTACCTGTTCCAATAATGTCCCTTTGGTGTATTTGTTCACTTCAAAACAGATGACCCACTTTTTCTCTTCAATTGTAAAGAAAAACTCAATCCATTTTCAACTATGATTGCTTGATTCTTCCTTAAATCCCTTATTTCAATTGTTTAATTTATCAGTATGTATGTCTCTACCATCCCAATGGGATTCCCTTTCTTCTTCCCATACTTCCCAAATTATTTACCTTCTAGTACTGTCTTTTCTAATCCCTTTCTGAAGATTTTTGACAACTTAATATACAAAATACAACTTTTACCTACAGATAAGCACAAACATAGTGTACGAATACCCAGAAGGGAACTTAAAGGTAATGTGTTTTACAATATTGTAATTCTTATGTGTTATTGTCTAAAACTACAGAATCGTATGTGGCGTAAAACAAGGTCTATCAATGCTGGCACTTCTTGTGTTGGAGTTGATCCTAACAGAAACTGGGATGCCGGCTTTGGAGGTATGCTAGTGTGTTCATAAACACTGGAATTTTTTCTTTACCCAGCACTGTGTTAATACTATGGAATACCATTTGTACCAAAATGAGATAAATGAAACGGCAATTATGGAAATAAATGATCTCATACAAATGCATTTAATTTTGGCACAAATGGTATTCCATGTAATTCTTTAAATAAAAGTAATGAAACATGTCTTTTATTTGATCTGGAGAAAACAACAACTGGAATGTTTTAAATAAAATGACTTGACCTCTACAGCAGCTCTGACACTAGCATAGTGCTTGGCATCTGGTTATTGTCATATTAACTGGATTCCTAACAGCAGAACAATATCCTGAAATGAAATAGAATTAAATAAACAGTGAACTAGGTGGGTAACGTCGTTCAATGTGTTTACATGAATTTTAATAACCTGGTAATTCACAGAAACCTGTTTCTAAAGGACAATGTAAACCTTTGTTTCAGTTAAAAAAAACAATATATAGCAACCAGGTTAACAGACGTAGATTTATCGAGTAACCCAGTTATTTGGCCATGTATTTGGTAGTCTGTGCTTCTCCTTTACACTCTCTTTGCAAGTGTTTGCTTGGTATATGCTTTCAGCAGCCACAGGTAGAAGCATTCACAAGATAAATTTCCTAAGGCAGATGCTGGGGTGATCACATTATTCCTTCTCCTGGTTGAACTAATCTGTCTTGATATTTAGAAATTACTAGATTAATGTTGAAGAACTGAATGTACGGTCCGAAAAGCAGCGGCACAAATCAGAGAGTTGTGTTAGAGGTAACACATTAAAAGTAACATGCCTTTACATAGTTGAGTAACCTAATGCAATAATTGTTTTATTGAATTAAAAATGCCTGTGTTATTATCACAACAGCACTGTGTGTGAAGCAAGAATACAAAGTACTGATATGCTTGTCCTTTGGAGGGCTCAAACGCACAGTCAAACAGAAAAGAGTTGGCTGTGTGTAATCAACTCACAGAAACATATTCATAAATTGTCAGTTTGTTTTAATTCAGCTATTTTAGATAGATATGTTAAAACAGGTGACGCAGTGGCCAGTATTCATACAGAAAATCATTGGTGGCTAAGGTCAAGGATATAAAAAGGGAATGGATATTATTTACTTCCCAGCAAATGGTGGACTAAACATATGTAGAAAACACAGGAAAATAATCATAGGCTTCAAAGCTTGTATTCGGATCCATGGTTGCCGATTATGATGTTTAACTGTTTTTTGCTCAGTTTAGTGAAGTTGGAGTGTTTTGCCAACCAAACTCCAGAAGTATGCTTGTGCATGAAACCAGGATTTGGTTAAAAATAATATGGAAAAATATTAAATATCACTGACCAGAAAGCAGGAGACAGAGCTGGAGGTAGCAAAGTTAAAGATGCTTAGATTTGCCTTTGTTGTAACGAGGATGGATAGGATTAGGAACAAGTACATAAGTGGCTTGGCTCAGGTTGGATGGTTGGGAAACAAAGTCAGAGAGGCAAGATTGAGTTGGTTTGGACATGTGCAGAGGATAGATGCCGGGTATATTGGGAAAAGGATATTAAGGACAGAGCTGCCAGGCAAGAAGAAAAGAGAAACGCCTAGGAGATGGCTTATGGATGTGGTGAGAGAGGACATGCAGGTGATGGGTGTAACAGTGCAAGATGTAGAGGACAGGAAGAGATGGAAAAAGATGATTCGCTGTGGTGACCACTAATGGGAACAGCTGAAAGAAGTCAAAAGACACAAAATAAACCAACAAGTTAAAATAAGTGTAACATGTTCAGAAATTATTCTATATGTTTAAAAATGAATATGGAAAAAATATAAGACAACACAGAATAAACAAACAGGTTAAAATAAAATCTGTGTAACACTTTAGAAATACATGTAAGATTTATAACTGACCTCATGCTATAAAATAGTTGGTTTAATATAATGTTAGATCTTATTCATTTAATATAATACAGTTTGATGGTAATATAGACATTGTCACATATGTATGCCACAGGGTTGGTCTTCCAGGCTCGCCCAAGGCATGTGGTGCCACCGTGGGATGAGAGGGGGCACTGATGCTAACAGCCTTCAGAAACCGACCCTTGAAGGCAACAAAACTAAGAAGCCATACCCCTTCAGGTCTGCCCAATAATAAAGGAAGATACTCTCGGAAGGTGGCATCTGATTTCATACCTGACCACGACAGTGAATTCTTAATGAGATAAGAGAAAACCTGAGATAGTATGACAGAAGATAGCACTAATTAAACTGAATTGTCCCTAGCAGAGAGTGCCTATGAGTGCATATTTTGCATTATTTTTTTAAATACTAGGGGGCTCTGTCCCCTGCTCAATTCTCTCACCAACCCCCACGCGGGTGCCACGCACTAGCCACTTTGCGGATTTGCTCGCTTATGGGGATGCGGATGTACAAATTAAACAGATTGTTATTTTCATGGGAATTGTTACATATGCATAATAGAACTATTTTACATTACAGCAAGTAATTAACCATAGTAAAAAATAGTAAAACGTAATAATTTGAAAGAAAATTATATTTCATGTTGAGTTAGAGGTATTCATTGTGTTATACGTTTTCATTCTGTTTGGCTTTGAAATTAACACGCAAATACTTTATAAACTTACACTTTTACTGTAAAACTTCAGTAAAAACAATTTTTTTAATTAACTTTTCATCAATATCGCATTGAATTTTGATTCCGTGTTTGGATTTACATCCTGACAACATAACGTAGAACTGCCCATAAGTGAATATCTTTTATTTCTCTCAAATAAATAAACTTTTTTGAATGTTTGTCCCTGTGATTTGGTAATTGTCATAGCAAAATCTATTCTAATGGGAAACTGTAAATGTTTAATATGACCTTTCTTGTTGTCTATTAAAATTTTACATGTCAGAATTGTTTGACCAATTTTGAATACAACTAATCTTGTCCTATTGCATAGCCCATCACTCAGACATAAATTACGCAATTCGTAACAGTAATTCGGCCGGTGGAAGACCGGATGGTGTTAACGGTTGTAGATATTCTACGGGATATCTTAAGTTGATGTTTCATCTTCCGCAACATCACCACCAACCGTTTCAGCATAGTCAATTGATACCAATTTAACCAATTTGCCGTGTAACTGATCAATAATTTTCGTGTTAAGTCATTTCTCAGTGCTAGGATTGCCTGTGTACTCATTTCTTCTGTTAATAACTCTTCGGGATGAAATTCTTCGATAAGATTTGGACATAAGTCTTTTATTGGGAACTTAAAGTGAGAAAATGTAAAAATTTATGAGCGCTGAGAGCGCAGGAACTGTGTCTGACAAAAGCATTCACACGAATGAGAGGTGAGAGGACCATGGTTGAAAATGGTTGAGAGGAGAGCGGGACTTAAAAAAAATCTCTTGGTAAAAGTCTTGTCTCACGGGACTTGAAAAAATCTCAAGATTGTCTCAAGATTTTCTTTTATAATAGAGAGAGAATTTAATTTTTAATTAAATTTTTGTTGGAATTAAAAAAAGGGACTTTGTCCTGCCTCATCATTCACTCTGTTACAACATGTACTATTATTTTGATTTAGCAATTGATTTTCATTAACAAATGTTGAATTGTTTACCAGTGCTATATCAGAAATAAATTAGCAAATATAAATAAAATACTGTTAAAACATGTTGACAAAACTAAGCTACATAGAGTAGGACCAGTTGACTGGATGTGAACTGAGACACACAAGGAAGCAGGCTCAATGCTATTTCTAAACAGTGTGACCCAATGCTCAAACTATACTGTATATGCAAATATGCACATGTAGACAAGTTCCTCATAAAAGAAACTCTACCAAATGAAATACTGGTACTGCAAAAACTACATCCATGGACAATAAAGTACTGTCATTTCTCTCACAGGACCAGGTGCCAGCTCTCAGCCCTGCTCAGAGACCTACCGTGGACCAAGGGCTAATTCTGAGAAAGAAGTTAAAGCCATTGTAGATTTTGTGCAAGCCCACGGAAATATCAAGGCCTTCATCTCCATCCACAGTTATTCCCAGCTGCTTCTTTATCCATATGGGTACACTTCCACACCTGTTCCTGATGAGCAAGAACTGGTAAGCTGACTGAAATCACAAATGCATTGTTGAGTGGATTGTCATAGTGGTTAGTCATTGCTGCAAGATTATTGTTTTAGAAAGGTATTTATTTCTAAACTATAGTTTTTTATTAATATGTAGAACAATAATTGTAATAAAAACACAAAACAGAAACTGCATTAAATGCATCTAAAATTAAATGTTGTGTGAACAAATCTTTGATAAGGATGACATTAAACCAGAAATTAAATTGTTTTGAAGTCAATGGAAAAAATGTCAGAGATTGTCAAGACTGGTTGAGTAAAAGAATGGACTAAATTGGTGAAGAGCAGCAAGCCACCTTACACAATAAAGAGTATAAAGCGGACACTAGGGGTCCAGGTCTGAAAAGAGAAAGATAGAAATTATATAAAGGGTGAACTAGAACAGCTTCATACAGAAAACTTTAAACATAATGGCATTACCTCTTATAATAGTTGTTCATACTGTATATATTTTACTCTCTACATAAACCATACAGTATGACAAAGTATTATAATGAGCTAACAGTTTTGGTTTAGAGTTTTTGACATTTTAGGCAACTCTGAACATAATTTCACCATTTCCAGCAAGACTAACTTGTGTGTCATGTGAGTGTGTGCTTAACTCATAAGCATATGAGCATCTGATTGTGATCAAATTTAACACACTTATTACATTCCTGATGATACAGAATAGTTCAATGGGATCTTCCAGTTTAATTAAAGTAATTTTAATGTAATTTAATTTTTAATGTAATCTTCAAAAACAAAAACTCAAATCACATTTGTACAGAATGAAAAGGACTATAAATTTCCTTTGAAGGATTTTTCAAAGGATCTAACAATATCTGAATTGTCATTAATTTAGCATAAAGGTTTTATTATTTCAAGGAAAAGTGGCTGGCAATAAACCTTTACACCGTTTTTTTTTTTTTACATTTTTTCTTTTGTTTTTAATACTCCATTACTTTTGAATAGCACATTGATTTTCAGTCTCCTGCACTTAATTCTGTAAACTGAGCAGTAAGGTTAGCTATCTAGTATATGATAAAACACTAAGGTCTGTGTGTGTTTATGTGCGTCCAGTCTCTCAGAGCAATCTGATTGGTCAGCTTGGCTTTAATGAAACGATTAAAAGAGGAAGTGTGGGTGTGAGGCACACAAGGAGGATAAAAGGTGTAGGATGCACACTGAAAGTCACATCCAAAGACAAAGTATAAAAGTGGACAGGAGGTGAGCAAGGTACCTTGAAATGACAGAGTCTGAATGCAGGTTAGGTGCATTGGCGATTCTAAATTGTCCCTAGTGTGTGGGTGTGTGCACCCTGCCCAGGGTTTGTTTCCTGCCTTGCGACCTGTGTTCGCTGGGATTGGCTCCAGCAGACCCCCGTGACCCTGTAGTTAGGATATGGCAGGTTGGATAATGGATGGATGGATGAGAAGCAGGTTTTACGGAAAAGAGTTGCACATATTTTTTTGAAGGTAGACATATTTTTCAATGTATTCTATCACCTATCTTTAAAAGGTCACACAGCTAGTTTAATTATAAAATCTGACTAGGTTGTCAACAAGAATGATCAGAGGGTAAGGAAAAGTACATGGGTCCAGGCCAGATTTGTAATAGCGTCACAACTGAAACAGTTATTATACAATGCATAATAAAGTGTAAATTATATTGGTCTTAATGTTTCATAGAAGAAATTGAAACTAGCAAAATAAAAGAAAGTTATCCTTACTTGGAAGAGTATGTTAATAAATGTTTTGTTCTTACTTAACAGCATGACCTTGCTCAAAGAGCGGTTTCTGCATTGTCCTCATTGTATGGAACAAGTTACAGATATGGCAGCATCATCACTGCCATTTGTAAGTATCAGTAAACATTTTTTTCATGGAAGAACATAACTGAAATTGACATAATGTAACCTTTAAAGATGCTAAGAATGTTTTAATTTAAAATTGCAAGCCTAAAAGAACAATATTCAACAAACAAGTGCACAATAGAAAAAAAGGACAAAACCATTAAAACAGAATCCCAACAATAACTGGAACTGAAAAAAAAAAGTTTTCATTCTTGTCTACAGTTTTTCAAATTCTATTTCATGTTATCTCTAATCTAGACCAAGCAAGTGGCGGAACCATCGACTGGACCTATAAACAAGGCATCAAGTATTCCTATACCTTTGAACTACGTGACAATGGGCGCTATGGCTTCTTGCTTCCTGCTAACCAGATTATTCCCACTGCTCAGGAAACATGGCTGGCTGTGAAGGTCATCATGGAGCATACGCGTGACAATCCTTACTAACTGCATTGGGTCACTGTGACTCTAGAGCTTAATTCCCACCATACACCAGACAGTAATTACAAATCAACTTTGCTTCTCCTTAGGAAATGTTCATTTTTAAACACCAAATAAAAGAATAAAGTACTCTACTTCGAATTCCCCAGGTAACTTACTGTATGTATGAGACTTGAAATACATTTATTTCTGACAAAATACCCGACTATAATTTTCTTCAGTCTTCATTTTAATAAAATTATTTTCTTAAAGAAATATGAAAAGTGCTATGGTGCAAAAACACCCAAATAATATTACAATTAATACAAGTGACAAAATAATTCAAGAAAAAAAAATATAAAACACAGCAAATGTGCATATTAGTCCAGAACAGAAACAGAAGAAAAACATTTGTAAATGGTAGATAGATATGTGAAAAGCCAAAACAATAATGGTAAACCAAGATGTTAGTTTGATGAAGTGCCTACACAAAACATTGACCTATATTTACTCAATGAGCAAATTATTAGGACCACTATACAAATACTGGGTAGGGCCTCCTTTTACTCTTAAAACAGCCTCAGTTCTTTGTGGCATGGATTCCACATCTTAAAACTGATGCATATGGAACTGCATGATCGAACCGCCACGATATATCTGGTGACTACGGTTGCATGAAGCTTCACCATGATGTGACAGCAGCAGAGTGCCATAAATGCAATGCAATGATTACGATCAAGTGGAAGGACAAGAAAGACATTAGCCACTTAAGCACTATTCCCAATACAACAACCATCAATATACATGTCAGGGGAAAATGTGGAAGTCACTAAACCTTGTAATGCAGTAGCCTACATTAACACAACGGGCATTTCGATAGAATGTACTAGCCTGATCTGCACTAACAACTCATGTGTGAACAACAGAAAAAATGAATAAAGAAAGATGCTTCTGCTGTCCTGATTGCAATGACAGGCTGTGCATTGGTGACTGTTTCAAGGCATGACATTACATGAAGGATGTCTACTAAATCTGCATCATTATAGAAGAGTACACTAGATTGAGCTTTCCTACTATATTCACATTGACATTTTCGTATTTACATGTTTGTTTTACATAATGACATTTTTTCTTGTTTAAAAAAAATAAAATAAAATACATTTTTTTGATTATTTTTCTGGAAGTAAACATAGCACTAAGGAGGCTACAGGTGATGCTGGAATTGTTAATATTGCCTTTCAGGAATGTAGCAATAGTTTTAACTGGCTACATGTTATTTCCCTTCTCTAAAGCTTCTCTATGTTTTGCAGTGGCACATTACCCTTCCTGATCTTGGAAAAGGGTGTTGTGCCATCAGTAATGATGAATCATTGTTTATTTAAAATTATGCTACAATTACATACCATATAGTGAACTAGGTTACTAATTGGACACATTCCTCATAAAGATAAGCAGTTCGGTTATGCTCCTAGAATCATTCAGCCATTTTCCCAACTTCGTAGCTCTTAGCAATATCTTGCTAAGAAGACCATTCTTAAATTGTTCACTATAGTTCTAAAGAGATTTACTTTACTGTCAATATTATTCAAATTACATAGACGACAAGTAATTTGTATAAAATAAACCCCCTAAATTATTTTAAGAGGCTTTTAGGAGTGTGTTACTCACCCTGCCATGCCTCCCCTAGCTGTTTTAAATAGCATTGACTACAAATACAGAGCTATCACTGATTGATCAATTACATTGGAAGGACAAGAGTATGTCATTTTTTTCTTACCATTGCCGGACTTCTCTAAAGTGCTCTGTTAAGATATTTTTTAAACTTCTTCAAATGTTTATGGTTATAATGAGAGTAGAAAATACTTCTACATTTTAATGGGTCACAGAAGGATCATGCAAAAGTAGGAAAAAGTACAAAATGAAGATAACTACAGAAAACAATCTATATTTCATCCTAGCTCTGCATTTCACAACCAAAGGAGAACAGACGTTTACTAAAACTAAAGTTAATATTTGTACACTTTATTAAATTAAGACATAATGACATTTTGAACACTGTTAAAACTTAAGTAAAATTATACAACACACACCAAAAAGTGGCCTCCCTGGTAAGAATGCTAAGTTTTACATTTAAAAATAACTGCATATTTTGTACACAGTACACACAACCTTATAAAACTAAAAATAATGGGAAGAATGGAAATCAAACTCTTAAAAGGACATTTAAAGAGTACTGATACGTAACGTACGACAGACAACATATTACTAGGATTTGAGCAGGTTTATACAGAAATAACAAGCAAACATATTTACATAAAGTATGTACATTTTGCAAATAAATTACTTTCATTTTGTCTTCAAGTTTTTCCTTACAAAAACTTTCCCAAGCAAATTTATGGATTGTTAAAGGTTTCATAAATGCATTTTAAACTGACTAAACATTAAATATTTAACTGTTAGTAATGTAGTATTTAAAATTATTTTTTACATTTTTTTATATTCTTAGAAACTGCATATTCAAGTCATAATTCGTTTAAAGGATATAATTTGCAAAAAAAAAATGCTGAAAGAATAAAAATACAGCAAACTACATAATTTGCACTAACGTTTAATGTGAAATTAGAAGCAAAAGACCCCCATAGCATTTTAAGCTGGTATGATATTCATCAGCTAAGGTGAAATGGGATTCAAAACAAATCCCAACAAGTATTATAAATAAGTAACCAATAATTTAGCTGTGAAATAATCTAATTCTTTTTCTATTAAAAAGATATCAGACATCCATCAATATTAAAATATTATACAATGGATAGAAATCTTTTATTTAGCATAGTTAAATTATTTTCCATTAAGTACACCATAAACATTTTCTAGCATAGCACCATCAAATTGGGGGGGGGCGGGTGGGAGAGAGAAGATCGTTGCATTCTAGAAATTGATGCTAGCAGTACAAACAAATGACATCTAGCTCACACAAACATTTACAGAACATAATACATTAGGAAAGGTACAAATATTAAACTATACAAATTATACAGAAAACATTTACTTTTAGTGTAGGCTGATGAAATCCTATGCAATAAAAATGTTCCATGTATTTACAACTTTTTTTCCCTATTTCCATGGTCTGCTACTTTTTGAAAAGCCACTATCTGAGCTAGTTACAGATGAAGCACGACTGCTCCGTGCACTTGATGACTTTGTCAGCCTACTGTAGCGACCTAAAAAACAAAATAATTGTTGTGTAAAAACAGATACAAATCTTGTTTACAAATACTAAATTTATACACACAATATCACAAAAAAAAAACCTCCAAAAACATACATAAATGTTTCACGTTAACCAGCAAAACACTACTAACTTTCCATTAATGACATTGTTTGAGGTGTTACAGTGTAAATCAAGGACTTCTATGATTAAGAGATCTACGTGAAAATAAACACATTCATTTCATGGTTGATTGTAGGCAAGGTTTTGGTTGAAAACAAAACAATATTTTCTTTGCAATTCTAAATAAACTAGTTTCAATAACACATACCATTCTTAAGCTAAACATACTATTCTCAAACTTGTTCACTTCAATTCATGGTCATAGTGGTTCAGAGAATGTTGTGGCAGTGTTAAGGACAAGACAAGAACCTGACCAGAATGGAGAGTTAGGTGAATGCAAACAACCAAATCCCCAAGGTTCAAATTCAGGACTGTTTTTTAACTTAACACGTCTTCATGATGTAGGGTAAAAAGCAGTTAAGAATTACAACATATGGAGTGATTAACACAATAATAGTGCGCATAATGAACAAAGAATTGTTAAAAATAAAGGATATTCTAGGACAGATGTGCCTTTAAATAAAGGTAGCCTACTGTATATCCCATATACCATGTTAGTTTCTAAATATAACAGCATACAACAAAGACTAAAAATGAAAATGTTAAAATACAAAAGTATTCATTCCCCTTGGAAGTCATCATAAATATCTGCATGACAAAAGATTTGTACACATATTTATCCATTCAGTACTTTTAATGTGAACTCTTATGCTGTAACAATACATTTTCAAAGTCAAAATAAACCATTTTCTGAAAATATTTAACTGACAAAGAAAAATTTTAAAGTTAGTGTATGGGTATGTATTTAAACATCTGTGCTTTGGAAACTCCATGTGTACACAAATGACACAAAGGTGACAGTCATTAGGCACTACTTAAGAGTCATTTCTATCTCTCTGGATATAAAAATCACCCCTTGTAAGGGTCATAGTCTTTGTTGGACAGTTACTGCATAAACGAAGACAAAGGGACATCTTGCTGAAGTAAGAAATAAAGTAATTGAAATGCACAAAGCAGGAAATGGCTACAAAAAATATCCCGTTAAGCAGTGTTGGAGCCATCACCAAAAAGTGGAAGGTTTCATCACAGCACCCAGACTCTTATTTGAACATGCCATCCCTCAAAGCATAACATCAGAGCATGATTTCGACTGGTGTTAGAGGATATTAAAAATGCAATGCCTTGTCAATGTTGAAAAGACAATGGATGGACACAAATACTGCACAATATTGCAGGAGAACTTGTTCCATTCTGATATGAACCCATGGCTCAGGTGAAGATTCATCTTTCAACAAGAGCCTAAACGACACTGGAATGGCTCAAAAACGGAAGGCTGAATGTTTTGGAATGGCCAAATCAAAGCCCTGATCTTAACGCTATTGAGAATCTGTGGCACTATTTGAAAACTGCTGTTTAGAGGTGCCATCCCATCAACCTAGAGGATCTCTATAAATTCCGCCAAGAAGAATGGGGAAGAATCACTCCTGAACAATGTGCAAAACTGGGACATACAAGGCTGTCATTGAAGCAAAAGGGTTCTGCACAAATAATTAATGTGTAGGGCTTGAAAACTTATGCAAAACACTAACTTCTAAGTTTTTCTTCTTCAGTTACATATCTAGAGAAAATTATTAATTTGGACTCTGGAAATGTGTTTTAACAGCATAACAGTCCACATTAAAAATACTGAATGGATAAATATTTGCACAAATCTTTTGTCATGAAAAAAGTTAGACTTTCACAGAGATTGAATACTTTTACACATGACTGTAACTCTTACTAATCTTACTTTTGCAAACTTAAATGAGAAACAAAAACATAAAAAAAATCAGATTTCATACATACTGTTTGCATCAGTAGGAATAAGAATTTCATCAAAACGAAGCTGTATTTTGTTTAGGTCATCAGTAGTAAACCTCCACTTATTTTCAGCAGGGTAGGATGGCTGTCTTGGGGTAGAACGTTTTCGAGTGGCTGTTGGAGAAACTTCCTGAAGGCTTTCTGGAAATGAACCTGTTGTCAGGCCCTCTGGAAATTTTTGAGATATTACTTTTAAACCTGAAATATTAAATCACAAATCCAAAGCCATAGTCATTGAATATTTCAAAATATCAAGCCAAATATCCATCTGAACATCAATATTTTCAAAACAAAATCCCAAAGCCATTGCCACTACATCTTATATATTTTAAAATACAGCTTAAAAAAATTAAGCCAAGTAGCAATCTGAACACCATTATTTTTTGTTACTAAGCCAGTTTAAGAAAATATTTCTCCAGTATTACTTTAGGAAGGCTTAAATAAGCTTCAGTATTTTTATCTACCACAAGATACCACCCACCTAAAACAATGGTGCAAAGCAGAAAGAAAATCACTACAAATGAAAGGTATCAGTCTAAAGTACAGTATTTTGTTTAATAGACAAAAACAAGAATTGTGAAATATGTTGCTAATTGTATTCAATTATTTTTAAAACAGAGCAAGGATCAAGTCCAAATGTACAAGTGTAACCAAGTATACTGAAGGTTATTTTAATCTTTACTTACCTCCTGAAAGCATAAACAAATTTTCAAAACCCCGTTCACACATAGTAGTAGCAGCTTGGCTAGCAATTCTCTCATCTTCATCATAAACAATGATGATCTTTCCAGAAGCATTTTTCTTAGATGGCAGTTAAGGAACAGGACTAGTAACATGCTTTACATTAGATTTCCTCAATTCTGGCTCCTTAATCACCCTCTGACTCCAATTGGCTGTCTCATTTACCACTTCACCACATAGCAGCTAATGTATGGGGAGCATACTGGCGCAAAAATGGCTTTCATCGCATCATGCATATGGAGGTTACACATTAGTAGTGGTTGAATTGCCTCCTCACTCACTGAAGTGATTTGAGTGGTGAGAAATGCGCTATATAAATGTAACAAATTATTATTAAACTTTTCTTAACACCAATTGAAATCATAACTTGGCTTAACACACAGGGTTATTAATTAAGTACACTCTCCACCTTCACACAAATTCTACATTCCAAAATGGCATATGTCATTTGTTGGTGGTGTGCAGCATAAATCAGGCTGACCAGTGTTTCTAGCATCAGTTAGTATTCTACGAAATGTTGGAATGGGAAAAATTAATCACTTTAGTGACTTTGACACAGCTTGTGCCAACTATTCTACAGCTATTGCCCACTATAAGATCAAAGGTGTCAAAGGAGAAAAGTGTAAAGTAAAACAAACAGGCAGATGGGGAACAACCACGCAAATCACTTCTGAATTCAACATTGGTATGCAGAATGCTTTCTCAGAATGTACTAGCTGAATTTCTTCTGGAATGTACAACAACAACAACTGAATACCACCCTAAATGCTAATGTTGTCAGTGAAACAAAAAAAAGAAAGAAATTGTGAAATAGGTTATGTGGGAAATCAGGTCATCCCTCTTTTATATGTATAAAAGGAATGCTCTGCTACGCAACCAAATAGTCACGGTTTACTTTTTGCCAAAATATGGTCCACTGCATTTCCTACAGTAAGAGAATATTTTATTTTGTAATTTGTCTATTTTTATTACTGTAAGCCTCATTGATTTCCTGAAAAAGCCTGCTTTGTTTTTACTACATTCATTTGTTTAGCACGATGATATTGAACATTTTCAGTAATACAGTTTTAATAACAACTATCAGAAATCCTATCAACTTGGAATAAACATTACCCATTAAACTTGGCTATATATGAGGGAGTGATCAAGACATTTTGACTATGAACTAATTAAAACTAAGTAAAAAAGTTTTACTTTTAAAAATAATTGCTATGAACAATAACACACTTGTTAAAATGGACACAAAGCTGTTCTTTGCCACTTAGATAAAACATCTTCCTTGTACAACCATTCTTCTGTAACTGATTTAACACATTCATCACTGTCATAGCATATCCAATAGAGGCAGTCCTTCAGTTTGGGGAACAGGGTCAGTCACACAGGACCAGGTGTGAAGAATAGGGTGGTGTTGACGTTTCTTTATATATAGTTTCACAGAGCAGACTTTGAAATCTTTGCAGCACAGTGTATAGGCACTGTTGTGAAGCAGGAAGGGTATGACTAACAGCTTTCTTTGCTGCTTCTCTGACTGGCACAGAAGGCAAAGAAAATCTGTGAAATAAACACAGACTACACTTTCAACACTTTAAAAAAGCACAACTTGTTTGTTTGTTCCTTTGATACTGGAGAATAACCACACTTCCTTTACTTTGTCCATTGCTTTGACTAATGTTTGGACTCTGGGTCCTTAGCTTGAAATTATCTAAAGAACATTTATTGTGGTGAGGCTTTATTTCAGTTGTTAATGTGCATAGACTGGAAATATTTACACAACCCACAAGTAATCCCTTTAATGTCTGCAACATCACACACCATTAATTTTTGATTCTTGCTCCACAATGGAAACATTTTCCTTAATTAACGAAACCGAAAGTCAGTCAGACCTTATGTCACCCTCAAGAGGTGCTGGACCAAAACAGAATTCTGTAGCCCTATGGGAAATAAGGGGACTGGTCCTTGTACACATTGACTCAATACACATTAATTACAAAAGAAGTATTGTTCCCTTGCATTTGAAATTCAGAAGTGGCAATTTTGTGTTTTTTTAGTACCGATTTACATACAACATGAATAGTGGAAACTTGAACTTAAAATTGCTATGAATTACACAAGAGCTAAGTCTTTGGCCACTTACAAAATTGTTTAAATTCAAAACTTTCTAATAACACCTCATCCAAAAGCACTATTTTGAGCATTGACACAATGAATATCAAGTGTTAATATGCCAAAGAAAGAGAAAAACAACATAGTTAAATGTGTTAATAATGTCAAGACATCCATGCTCTAAATTTAGATATTAAACGATGAAAAGAATGTAGTACAAGTGAATATTTCTTAACACTGGCTATTTACCTTTTTGTTACAGTATTATCATGGTACAAATCCCATGAACTTGCTTAATACAATAATGTATGATCTTGTGGTGGGGTGTTGTAGTTATTATTTCTAACCAAGACTGAAAAATATTTTTAAAAGGATACATATTCCAATATATCCTTTGTGTATGGATTCATTGTTCTGGAAAGAGTTGCAATTGGGTAACTGTATGCTGTGAAAAAAAAATCCAAAATATAAATGTTAGCAATGCTCTTAAAACAATCAGTCATAATATTGTTTATCTAGAAGAAATAACCAAAATACAAATAAACTCCTTAATTTCCCAAAATATCGAAAAATATACACCCTGTAAAAACAAAGAAGTTCAGTCTTCAAATAAACTGCTCTATGCACATGTGGTAAGCTTACAGGTTAACACAGGAAAAAAAAGAGTAAATATTTAAATTTTAAATCCAATAAAAATTAATTTACTGCAGCCATTTAACTCTAAATGGCATAAGGGCTTTTAGCACTTAAACTTACCTCCAATTATATGGCACTGATCATAATGATCTTTCTCCCTTACATCAAGTAGTAAATAAGGACAGTCTGGGTAGGGTATATTAACATCCATCTCATTCATTATGTTATGGTTGAAATTCTTTTGTTCGGGTCTTTCTAAGTCCATTTCACCAACACCAGTTATAACACTACAAATTAAAAAGAATGAAAGCTTTTTAAAATTTAGAAAATTTTTACTAGAATGGGTCATTAATCATTCCTTTCTGTTTTTAATTACAAGAGTTAAGTTAATTTTTGATCTTAAAGCAAAAGTAAAACCATCAATGAAAAAGCATCACTTAATCAATGTTGACTTTGCACTGTAACAGTTCTACCTTTGAAGTGTCGATCTAGCTGATAAGACTCTCTCTTCTGTTTCATTATTGCTATCAAAAAGCTCAACAGGTGATGACTGCTGCTGTCTCTCAGGGCTGTCTTTTCCCTTAGTCGTTACTGAATGCTGTTCTGTGTCTGCAGCAGACACCACTGAAATGCTGTCTGCAATAAACAAACACATAAAAGGTAAAATAATCCCCCCTATTTTGTACAAGGATATTCCATAAGATAAGATTTCAAAGTTTAAAATTCACTTTTCTCATACCTCCCCATCCACTCAACCCCAACCTGCCAACAAAGAATTTGTTCTGGTGTCCTGCAATCACTTCATATTAGCAGTGTAATCAATCTCTCTTTATCAGTAGTTTATTTATGATTGTAAATCAACTGTTTTCTAACTTTACCTTCAATTATTTCAAACGTAATTTTTCTTTCTACTTAAGAAATTAAGCACCTTTAACAGCTATTTGGTGTCCTGGTCATACTGAATACAATCTTCTTAAGTAAGTAAAAAAACAAGTGTGCAAACATATCATTGAAAAACTAAACACATTATTATAATGCATACTTTTGAATTCAATTATATGTTAATAGTTTTGCTCTAGTGAAGAGCCTAAATACAGTAGCTGTTTCGGTCTAAACTTCAACTCAGAAGAGCTGGCATAATCTCAAATAATAATGGAATTTATACCCCAGCCTAACTATATTTAATGTTGAAATAATATAATTATGATTAATTTTACCTGAAATACTAGCAAGGTCTTTATCACTTTCAACATTATCTAGTTCTGAAACAGAGGCAACCTGGAGGACCTGTTAGAGGAAGATGTACATTTTTTTCAGTTTCTCAAAGAACATACCATGTCATAAAAGACATGACATAATCCAGAACAGAATACCATTGTCCTAATACAAAAAAAACAAACAAAAAAAAACAAAAAACAACACACTTGTTAGCAACTAATACACTTACCAGTTGTGCAAAAGTAGTCACTTTAAGTCTTTTAAAAAGCTCATCTTTTCTATACCGGTAATCTAGAGGCAAGTCACATCAAGTGGAATTAATAAACTATCAAAATCTACAACATCTTACAACAGAACACAAGCATAACATTTGTATTATAAAGAATTTAAAAACAAACAATCTGCATTTAATAGTGTATGCATGTTACTACCAACCTGGGTCTTTACTGCTTTTCTTCTGGGATTCCTCATAACTGGTGGACATTGTGATGTGTGTGTGACCAAATGTTTAATTGCCCTCAAGACTTGGACCTTGCTAAATTCTTAAATTGACGATTGTCTATCTACCAAGACCAGTGAGCTCCGTGCTCCTTTCTAGTTTTCATTTATTGTCTGCTTTATTGGAAAGGTTTAAGCCCAGCCTCTTGCTCCTGACAGCATTTTCCACTATTGCTAGTTTGGCAGAAACATATGTTTACCTGATGCTCTTGTTACAAGGCAGACAGAGAAATTACTGTAGAATGCCACAATACCCTGCACTGAGAAAGGATCACCTGTTTCTTATCCATGAGAAATCTGACAAAATCCACTACAAACAATCAACTGAGCACAAAGAAACTGTTCTCAGAGTACTGGAACTTGTTACAAAAACTACTTCGGTTTTGAATGAAGATTTCAAGGCACACACTTAAAAAGTTCTTTTCACACAAAACCAAAACAATGTTCCCATTTGGTGATATAATGAATATTAAAACACAAACTACTTTAATGGTTTAACCATGCTCTCAATAACAAATCTTGTAAAGAAATGTATAAAACAGTATTATATACTTTAGTATTGTTTATAAAAAAATTAAAAAGCTTATTATACTTACTTCTTTTGATTTCTTCTAACTTCTCCATATATTTTGTCAAACTGCTTCCTATTACATAGAAAAAATATCTATATTATTTAAACTATTATTTACTACTTATAAATTATAACAATATTTTGAGAAGCATCATTATATAACAGGTAGCATGGTCTGCTGAAGACTAGGTTCATAGTCCAGCCTTGTCAACATATGAATGGATTGTACATGCCTTCCCAGTGTCTGCTTGGCTGTTTTCCTCCCACCTTCTAAACATGTTTAAATGGTGTGTGAATATACCCTGCTATGGACTAATTCAACTCAATTCAGTTCATGTTTGAACTGCGCTCTTCACCAAGTGTAGGTGCAGAGCACTGGGGCAAGTTCTCAGGTAAAATGCAAGTATAGAGGTTACAAAATACTAAATACAGAATTAGTACACATAAAGACACTAGTATTCCATTCAGGGTTGTTTCATTTCTTAAAAGGATACTGGCAGGCAAAGCTCAGAACATCCATAACCAGAAATACAATGTTCAGAAAATGGATGGACCTTTTGACAGTAATCAGCTTAATGTGTAATTTTACATGAAGACACTATAGTGCAATGTGTGTGTAATATATATATATATATATACACACACACACATACACATTTTCTGTTGGTGCTTAAGTATGTTGAGCAATATGCCCGAGGTAAGAACTGAACTGTATTTCTTAACCATTAGGCAATTCTGTCTACCCTCTGATGAAACCCTTCAATTTTAATTTTACAACAATGAACAAGCTTCCAACTATGCAGCTTTTAACATATGTATTACTTTAAAATATTCAAAACATTAGCAAAAAAAAAAAAATGATGGTGTTCATCTAATGATACAGGATGAAAAAATACACTGTAGTTATCATATTACATTTTGTTTGGCACAGCACACTGTGTGAAACTGGATCCTTAGTAACTGGAAAGCAGCAGCCTCATTAGCATCCTCCAAGATTTTCACACAACTATGGGAATACTTTTACGAGACAATAAACTACTGTCCATTCATAATAAATGGATTGTCCGACCATTCTTCCATCCATTTTCTGAAATTGTTTTTCCACTGAAAAGCTGAATTTCATCTTTCATAAATTGTAAATGAAATTTGACTTTGAAAAATGTACAAAAAAAAGATACTTCGATTATTCACAAAAAGTGGTGATGTAGTGCTCAATCAAATTTTAATGGTAACATTTTAAGAACAAGATTTCAAACTAACATCCTGTAGGTTGGTTGTTGAAAAGTTTTAAAAATTGACTTGCTAGGTTTCACATACAAGTGTTTGAATGATATTACATGCAGTAAATAGAAGGATAAATATACAATAAGTACGGATTAACTCCAGTAAAAATAGTAAATAAAGCAAATAGTTTAAAGGGTAAATATACCTGTATCAAGTCTTGATTTAACATGTTGATATTTTGGATTTCTTGGAATTTTCTTCTCCAAATACTAAACAGAAAAAAAGGTATAACTCAGTCTCAAAAACAAATAAATCTGGAAAATACAAGGATTCTTTACTATTTATTACTGCAATCACTTAAGTCAAAATCAACAAGCTAAATTTAACATAAAAGATATGAAAACAATCACACACTAAGAGCTTACTATGTTCATTTTATTATAGATAATTGAAGAGCTTCATTTCATTTATCGATTTAAAGCCATCCTGGTGCTTTAAATCGATAAAAAAAAAGCTATGTATATGGTCTAATTATGTGCTACATAGGTATCCAGGGTTAGCTTTGTTGAAACAAAACAAACGAAAAATGAAGCCATATACAGTAATAAATCTGAGGTCATTAATTTAACGATTCCACTGCAAGGTTAAAAAAAATCAACACTGTAGAACAAATCAGAATTAATAAATTTAGCGACTCCACAGCAAAAGTTGCTTAAAAGATTCGAAAGGGCGACTGTTTCGAGAGTAAACGATCCTATTCTTGTTAAAATGTGCTAGAAAAAATAAGAAACGGTACTCGTTTAGGCTGCGTATTGGTAAAATTAATATTTGTTACAGCAGTGCGAACAAAAAGCCCAAAACTCTTAAAAAGTTTAACACAATGAATGAAGCTGCGATTCATATTAACGATTAATTTCAGCAATACAGTAAATAAGATAAAGGTTAAGTGTTGTTATAACGTATCCCTTAATATTAGTTATTTTCTAATGGTGTCACTGGAGAAATTAATACAAAATTGTAAATTATGAATTAAAACTATGGATGTGTATAATCCATTTAGAATACAGATGCTATGAAACGCCTCTCGTAATACAATTCAATATCATGTTTCCTGTTACTACGAATCACATAGTTCGGGCCAACAATATAAGATTAATTTCTGCGTTCATTATATAATATATGCCGTTTGTGGAAGAATATTAAAACAATAAAGTATGCATTTGTTTTACCTCCGTATGACCCAAACCTCTTTTAGCCGACATATTTTCAAATTGGCGTTAACTCTATGGGAAGACGTTTAACAACGTTTATGCCGATTGACTACTGCTCAGAAATCAGCCAATCACAATCGACCTCTTTGCTGGGTGAGAATGCACTCAGTAAATCTTTGAGCTATGATGTTGCTAGGAAACGGCGGACGCCTTTACTCCCTCTCTGTAGTCCCGCCACAGAAACCTCCTTTTACTCATATAATCCTACTGTATAATCATAAATATACTGTTCAGTTTTGTATTAAAATATAGTGTAATAACGTGAAACGTGATCGTTGCTCATATAACCAGCTTTTGCTGTTGATATTCTTACAAATGTGTATTTGCATAATTCACATAATTATTATGCATATCTAAAGAGTTTGAACCAACTGCTTTCGATGGGGGGAGGGGCGCTCAAATCCGTTCCTTTTATGTGCTGTTCAGCATGGGATACATTCCTAATGCTTTTTAATTTGGTTAGCTTTCATGGTGCCTTGCTGTCATACCATCTTCATAAGGATATTCCTATTTTTGATGGAATATGCCTATCTGGCTTTGCATTTGTGAGAGCCTGTAGAGGAGAACATAAGCCAGCTTGCTTGTAGATGGATGCAGCAAAGAATAATGGAGAAGATACAGGGATTTCTGGTGTGCCATCTCTAAGATAAATGTTGACTATGAAGCATTGCTGAATGTTGTGCTGAGATGGGATTTGAAACTGTCTCACACCCAGAGGCTTTTTAAGTTAAATGTTTTCAAGAAGTTAGGAGCAGAGTCTATGTGGAGAAGGCTAAACCAAATTAAGAAAAAGAGGCCAGGGCCTACAGGAAAAGCAAATGGAAAGGTGGTTACATAGCTAATACCTGCATCAGAAACACCACTTCACTTAAAAGACACCACTTTTGGAAGGTATACTTCACGCTGGAAGCCTTGTCTTAACACAATGACACAAAGAAGTGCTTAGAGTACCACCACCAATATGATACTCCAACATAGGTTTTCAGCCAATGCCTTCTCTAAACTTGGTGGTGTCATTTTTCCTGGTAACCTCTGTCACTATACACAATACACACTTACTGAGTAAATTATTAATAACTCCTGTACACCTTTATCAGTGTAATTATCTAATCAGCCAATCATGTGGAAGGTGTGCAATATATACAGTCATACACATACAGGTCATGAGCTTCAGTTAATGTTCATTTCAATCACCAGAGTGTGGAAAGAATGTGATCTCAGTGATTTTGATTGTGGCCTGATAGTTGGTGCCAGACAGGCTAGTGTGATTATTTCTGTAACTGCTGATCTCCTGGAATTTTCATGCACTTCAGTATCTAGAGTTTACTCAAAATGATGTGAAACACAAAAACTTTCGGTGTGTGGTATCCCTGCAGACAGAAATTCCATGTTAACTATAGAGGGTTCATTGGAGCATGGATAGATTGGTTCAAGTGGAGAGAAAGGTTATGGTAAAGCATGAGAGAATGAACAACAAATTGAACATTGAGGTGGATGAGCTACAACAGCAGGAGTACACACAGCCTCATTAAGACTGGTCAGCTGAAGAATGGAAAAACTGAGCCTGGTCTGATGAATCTGGTTTCTGCTGAGGCACACAGATGGTAGGGTCAGAATTTGGGACCAACATCATAAATCCACTTACCTAATCTGCCAGATAACAACAGTCCAGGCTGGAGGTGGAGGTGTAATGGTGTGGAGAATGTTCTTTTGGCACACTTTGGGCCTGTTAATACCAATCAATCATCACTCGAATACCATAGTCTAATTGATCATGAACATATGTTCATGGCTACAAGTTACCCATCATCTAATGGCTACTTCCAGCATGATAATGCACCATGTCACAAAGCAAAAGTTAACTCAAACTGATTTCATGAACATGACAATGTGTTCAGTGTTCTTCAATGGCCTTCCCAGTTACTGGTTTTGAATCCAATGGGACGCCTTTGGGATGCAGTACAAAAAAATCAGATTTGCAGCATGAATATGCAGCTAACAAATCTGTAGAAAATGTGTGACACAATCAGGTTAACATTGACTAAAATCTCAAAGGAATATTTACAGCATTTTCTGCAACAAAAAACTGTGGCTGTTTTGAGAGTAAAAGTAGGCCCTACCAAGCATTAGTATACAGTTCCTAATAATTTTCTCAGTAAGTATGCTGTATATATAGCCCTTTGACAGTGTGATTCTTATTTGTTAGTGTTTGAACATAGTAATCTGTGTGCTGTAAGTGGAATACATTTGACACAGTTATTCTTAGGTATGCAGTTCAAAAGCAAAGAAAAAGGCAAAATATAAATGTTTAATTGTTCTTTTTTCTTTATATTTCACTTGATATTTACTGTATATTCTATTTTATATCAAGCGATATCACTTAAATTGAGAATTGTTTATAGGATTAGAATGCATGTGTCTGGACCAACAAAAACCTCATAATAATATACAATGCAGCATGCCAACGAAAAGTTACTTGTACAACTTCAAGTTTCAAATAACAATGAAATTCTTGTTCATTTTAAAAGAGACACAATTTATAAACAAGATACAATCTTTAATAATAAAACACAGTAGAATTTATATTAATAGTATGGTGCTTATATAATTCTATGGAAACCACTTTAACCTACACAATATTGTATTTATTTTGGAAATCTTAGTGATAACAACAGAACTAAGTTAAAATTAAATTGTGAAAAGGAAAATCAAAGGTATCAGCACTCAAGGGAAAAATTTATCTGATCTGTATTACAAATACTGTACTGGTGTAAGAAGAGTGTATCACTTCAAACAGAATCCATTCAATACATGCAGAATTCTACTTACTGCCAAACGATCAGATGTTTAAAATTTTGGGAATAAAAAATATGAGATTTATATATTTTTATTCCAGCGATTGTTTATTATCATTATCATCAGAAAAAAATCAATGTTTTATGGAATATACAAATTCATATAAACCTTGTGTTTACTTTTTCAGATTCCACGTTAAGTTGTAAACCTAATTTTTTCAGGATTTCTGACAGTTTTCCGTTTTCACCACTAGATGGTATTTCTTATGTACTGAAAATAAATCTGTTTATTTTTAAAGACATTTCATGCTGGAAATCACATTTTATTCTTGGGAACATAAATTGTGGAACAAAAGCTGCTGAAATGCAGCGCAAAATTTGCACTGATCGTGCACTTATAAAAGCAAACGCCGGCATTTGATCTACTCATTATCTTTTTATACTAACTAGAAACAGTCACAACAGAAAATTATAGTTTCTCGTTAAAAATAAATACATTAAAAAAAACACGCAACTACACAGAACTGACCGCAGACAAGAGTCTGTTGGAAAGTTCCTCTAACCAGTAGGCTGCGCTCTCCAGCAATCTTTGGCAGTGACGTAATCGCCCGTTTGTGGCATGTGCTACGGAGCGCTGCTTGGGTCAGACATCAGAACGTGATGCAGGTATTAGAATGTGTAGGTGGAATACAGGGCAGTAATGAGTTGGAGGAAGGCTGTAGGTCAAAGAATCGAATTCATCGCAAAGGTGTAATGGTTGAAATACCAGACAATGGGTGTGTCAACAATTGAAAGGTAGACGCCGTGAAATGTGTAAAGTTTACTTTTCGGCTTCCTTCATTGGCTGAACGGCATTTTCTTCACTTGAAATCTGTGACGAGCAGACAGTCTACTGCTTCATGTGTGGGGCTTTTGAAGGATTAACGTGCAAATTGGCTAAAACTCGTAGGTGTTTAAAACAACAACATCGTAAGACCATTTAAAAAAATGTTAGAAGAGAGTTTTGAAATCGTTTAACTGTCGATAGAATGCAGATTTTGTGGATGCAGTAAATGCTGTGCAGTTAATGGCTTTACTTTAATAGGCGCAGAATTTATTGCGTAGTTTTGCACCCATGAGGGCCCGTGGGAAAGATTACTTTTAAGTACTTTAAGCACGAGGTTTATTATTATAATAATAGTAATGCCAATAAATTATTATTATTAATGATGTTGGGTCATGCAATGTTTTCTAAGACTTAGTGTCATAATTATTCATTATAATTTCGCAGGTCTCACTTTACTGTTATTGGTTTGGCGCTAATATTTTCTAGCCAAATGTCAAATTGTGCTAGGCTAACTGACAGGTTATGAGTTCCTGCTTTGTACCCAGAACTGGATTGAAAGAGTTCCATAATTGGTGGACGGATTATTATCAGGAACTGGGCACAGTTCAATACACGCAAAATTCACTTTATTGATATTATACGCACAGTTGAGTGCCAGAAAAATGACATCTTTTTGTTAAAAAAAAAAAAAAAATCCTCTACGCAAATTCATCATTGTTCATTTGAGAAAGTTTTCACCATGTACGTGCTTAAACGTTATGTCATCCTCTCATAAGAAGAAATTGTTTTCTTACTGCTTAAATTCACATTTGTTCCCATTTTAAATGTTTTAATTTCTCGTTTGGTATTGAATTGAGCCTGAAGTTAAAATAGTATTATTATACTATTTATATTTATACTTGTATATCTTTTACATAAGTATTCTACATTGTTACCCCATTTTCCAACCCTTGAGTTAGGTTAGTTGGTAACTTTAACTTGGCCTTAAGGGCACGAGTTTGCCCAGCAGTGGATATGCAGCACATTTAGGGTAGGTTCCGGCCTTGTACCCAGTGCTGCTGGAAATGGCTTCAGCAGCTATGTGATCCTGAAATAAATTCTATCTATCTATCTATCTTAAACAGATTTGATTATGGATAGATGTACAGTATTATTCCATGGAATTAATTATAACATAGTTAAGCAGGTATACAAATGTTACGTTACAATATAAGCAACAGTTTCAAAAGCATTTTGAAAGTTGCAAATTTGCGTATATGCTTGAAAGATGTGCTGGCTTCCTACACCATTTCTCCTCTAAAAATAAATTGCTTAATTTTTGTGTTAGTAACATTTACATCCATCCACATAATACATGTTTGTGTTGCTTGATTCATTCATACCAAAATTTATGAAATTAAAGCCTACACTAGTGTTGGCCATTTTTCCTTCTGTTTTTGAAATCCTGTGCTAAGTTAACTGGTGACTTTAGATTTGTCCTTATTTTTGCATGAGCGTGTTTCCCAATAGAGTAGTAACACATCTATTCCTGTTTCCTGCCTTGCATTTGATGTTGCTGTGGGATGCTTTGCCCCACCCCATATAAACCAGTATTACTGCAATGTAAAATACAGTTGCCTTTAACTAGAAAGTATGTAAATTCTGAATTAATAAAGTATGAGTTGTTGATATTTAATACAATAATGCATTTGTCTTGGGTGAAACATAATTGCTCTTAGAAATGAAAGGTTGTTCGATATGTTTACAGTTTGTCTTGTAATTATTTTATAATCTATGCTTATAAATCAGGCACTAATAATATTTTTTGGTCATTCAGTTGCACAACTAATAAAAGTGGTTAATTTGAGAGATTTGTTCAAGGATATGTTTACAGAAAAAAATGTACTCTGGTTATTTCTGTATTTTAGATAATATTTGAAGTGAATTGTTTGTTTGTTTGTATTTCTTTAGGCATACGTGGTCTTTTTCTTGAGAACAACTGCAGGTGAGAGTCATTGTTATGTTTGATGATCCCGAGAAGACTGAAATAATATCTGTGTCACTTTATTTTCATATTTAGAAGATAGTAATTGACAAACTTTCAATGGAATCAGTAATCCGCCCCAAATTAAACACATGTAATCCTATTTATCCATCCACCTCTTCAAGTTCTGAACTAACACCTTCCATTTTATTTTCTGAAAACAGGGTTCTTTTAAAATAATTTACCTTCAGTGGTAATTTGGATATAAATACAAATGTAAAATAATTCCTAACATATTTACCTTTACTTTTTTTTTTTTTTTAGCTGATTCATTTCTAAATACTACTTAGTAAATTACTTGAAAGTATAGTTTAGTTATTTAATTTCCTTTAAAATTGTTTTGTTTTATTGTTGTAAAATATTTATATGTGCTATATATTTTTAATTTTGAATACTTCTCGCAAGATTCAACAGATCAAAGTTGGCAAAATTCTTGTATTCCATTTATACTTGCATTTTCTGAACTTCTTATTCTTAGGGTCTAAGGAGCTGCAGTCTGCGCTGGTAGAACTCAGCCCTAAATTAAATAGTCCATCACAGGGCCCACTCCTGCAGACACTCACACTTTCTAATATATGGCCATTCCTCGCAAACAATTGTGACGTGGGTGGTAAATCAAAGTAACCAGAAAATACCCACATGAACATGTTGATAACATTCAAATTCCCCATTGTTGATGACCATGACAAGATTTTAATCCAGGGCATTTAAACTGTAAGGCAGAATCTCGAGTCACCCTGCCAGCACTTCCCTTAATACTCGTATCACCTGCTAAAAATAATAAAAATGAAGAAGCTGAAAACAGTAAAAGTAAATAACTTTTGATTTATTTTGCTTTGTTGTTCTACAAATTTTACGTTTGAAAGCAGTCAATGAAATGTGTTCTTGCCTTTCAGTTGCTTGACAGAAATAAAACTTCAGAAAGTACCAAATTGTGCTAGATGTTTTTTACATAAAGACCAATTGATGTTTTGTACACAGCATATTTATATGTTTAATGCTTATTTTTAGATTGTTGCAAATTCCATTTTACAGGATGAGAGAGTGGTGGATCCAGGTTGGGCTCCTGACAGTGCCACTTATTGCTGTCTATCTCCACATACCACCACCTTTACTCTCCCCAGCACTTAATTCCTGGAGAAATTCTGGAGCTTTCTTTCGATTCAAAGGAAATAATATTTTTTATAGAGGTAAATTTAATGAAGTTCATATATTTGTATTATTTTTAAGTATACATTTTCTCATAAACATCTGTGATGCAGTTAATACTCACTTTTTCTGTATTAAAGAATGTGAGGTTCACTTATGAAGATTATGTGGTATACAATTCCCAGTTTTCGGTCTATGTGTCTATTTTCTTTACTGTTTTGTTGAATTATTTAGAGTCATTTTTTAGTTAAATCTGTAAAGAAGCTCTCAGAAGCTACAGGGAATGTTAATGGAATGGGATTAGATAACATTTATCAGAGTCTTCAAGGAAGATACTGTTTATATGTATATACATTTCAGAAGACTGGAAGCTGTAAACATCTTTGTGTTATATAAAAAAAGTTTATTCCGTTCACTCGAGTACTATTGGCCTGATAAGTTAAGGTTTATTATGAGTTAACTAATGAACTTAATTACTAAAAACTGCATATCAGCTGTAAGTGTACAGTCAACCCTCGTTTATCACAGTTAATCCGTTCCAGACTCTGCCACGATAAATGAATTTCCGCGAAGTAGGATTCTTTATTTATAAATCGAATATTTTCGCAGTTAGAGCATAGAAAACCTGTTTACGACCTTCTAAATACATTTTCTAACATTATTAGAGCCTTCACTGTATTAGCAAACAGTCAGTATACTGTTATTTATTATATGTGGCTTGCCAAAAAAAAAGCTTTTTATATAGTAAAGGCTTTTCATTTATGGTACTATCTAAAGATGTATGTAAGTTTGAGTTAGGCACACAAAGCAATGGATTATGATTCAAGGGTTTCTTTCAAATTATGCTAAAATGTTGAGCCATTTCTCTTTTTAAATTATACTAATGATTTTGATAACAGTGTAACTAAGTTTGGTGATTAATCCAATGGAAATTGCAGGGTTTCAGCAGCAAACAAAAAAGGCACAAACATACATATACATTATAATAATCTTAAGTATGCTAACAAAGTACAAAGAAAATTAACAAAAATGGGAGCAGTTAAACCATAACTGGTAGATCTAGAAACTGTTCAGACTTCAGCAGATGATGTTTATTGCAATATGAATCAAAAATATTTGTATAATTACACAGTGGTCTAATGACTTAAGCTATCTAAAATTTAAAAGTGTGCCCTACAAGGAAGAGTTAAGTTCTAGTGAACTTACTACAGTCCACTGCAAGACATTTGACAAATGTGATTAAGGAGGTTAATAGGATGTTACTTTAAGCGGCATGCCTTTCCAAGTACAAGTCAAGGAGATTATGCTTAAGCTGTACAGCACACTTGTGAGGTTACCTTTCAAATGCTGATTACTTTTTTCCCTTTATATTGTAAAGTAAACATGGAATAACAGAGAAAGTCAGTAGGAAGAGCTGTAAGACTGACTCATGAACTGTTGGGGGTTTAAACTGTGAGAAAAGTTAGGACCTGGATCTTTTCGCTTTAAGCAAGCAATGAGTAAAAATTGAAGCATGTACATACCACTGTTCAAAAGTTTTAAAACTTTCCCTTTTTCCAGTTTTATTATTGAAAATGAAACAATTCAAGTACAGTGACTAGCCTGAAATGGTACAAAGTACAGTGGTAAACTGTCAGAGGTTAAAAAAGTTTAGATTACCAAAAAATGAAAAATAATATAATTTTTAGAGTGATAAAAAGGCCCTTTTCAGGCAACAAGTATTAGGTTTACAACTTAAAGTGTTTCTACTATAGTGCATACTAGAGCATACAATTCCTGCTGGTGTCCTAACTTTTGTTGATTATTTACAAACCCTCATTCTCTATAAAAGCAGTGCTTGAAGAAGCAGTTTTACTGCATCTTCTGAAGCATTATTTGGATAATATAGTACTGTAAATTGCTATCATAATGTTGAGAAAAAGGTAATTACCCAAGAAATACAGAGATACCATTATAACCCTTTAAAGTTTAAGTCTTTCCTTTAGAGAAACTGCAAAGATAGTCAATGTTTCTGTGAGTACAGTTTCCTGGACCATTTAAATAAACTACACTTAAACAGTCATGTATTTCAGATATGAGAGCTATAATGTTGGTGGCTGTGCTGCCTCACAAAAAATAAAATATAAAAGCAGTGTTGCCACCAAAGAGGAGTAGATTTGTAACCTCTAGACCAACAGATTCATCAATCTTCCTTACTCAGTTTCTTCAAGATGACATCAAGTAAAATTTTCAAGGTCACCTAAAGTACTACTGTCTACCACATTACTTGGTAACTTCTTATTAATGTCTGTAGTTCTCTGTGACAACAAAAACCTCCTTAAGTTTCTTTTCTGTTTTTTTTTAAGAATTTATTTTAAAGTAACAGCTGGAATCCACCATATTCTCTTTCTAATTTTAAACAAATCAGTCATGTCTCATCTTAATTTTCTTTTGCTTAAACATCTTCTTCAATATTTCCTCACAGCCCCTACTTTGCAGTCCTATTAGCCTTTTAACTCCTTCTGTTCATTGTCTGGATGTAGAAGGATCTACTATGCTTATTACCTTTTCATATGGTATACTTTTTAGTTTTACAATTTTTATTCAAATCTAACATTTTTACTGACTACATCTAGTAGGTGACATTTACATTTATAATAATAACTTCATCATACATTTTAATGCAACTCAAGGTGCTTTATACAGATTAATCAACAAAAATAACAAGGATATACCATAGTTATTTGGATATTATCATTAATATTATGATCATTTCTAATATAGAAAATCTAAGTAGAAACTAAATAGAAAATCCACCGTGGCATTGTTAATCAAGATTTAAACAGTAAAGTGCAAAACAAACCTTTACTCCTAACAGAAACAGGTTAATATTGTTTTCTGCTTAAAAGTGTTACAAATGGCAAGAGAACAACCAGATCTAATTTGCATGCAGTAAACCCTTGTTTATCGCGATTAATCCGTTACAGACTCTACCGCGATAAATGAATTTCCGCGAAGTAGGATTCTTTATTTATAAATCTAAAATTTTCGCAGTTAGAGCATAAAAAACCTGTTTACGACCTTCTAAATACGTTTTTTTTAACATTATTAGAGCCCTCTATACATGAAATAACACCCTTTAGTCAAAAGTTTAAACTGTGCTTCATGACAAGACAGAGATGGCAGTTCTGTCTCACAATTAAAAGAATGCAAATATATCTTCCTCTTCAAAGGAGTGCGCATCAGGAGCAGAGAATGAATGTCAGAGAGAGAGAAAAGCAAACAATCAAAAATCAATACATGCTGTTGGGCTTTTAAGTATGCGAAGCACCACGATAAAGAGGCCGCAAGGAAGGGAGCAATGTGAAGGTAGTCTTTCAGCATTTTTTAGAGGGAGTGTCCGTATCCTCTAGGAAAACAGCCCCTCTGCTCACACCCCTCCGTCAGGAGCAGAGAATGTCAGAGAGAGTGAGAGAGACAGAGAAAAGCAAACAATCAAAAATCAATAGGTGCTGTTAGAGCTTTTAAGTATGCGAAGCACCACGCGGGAAGCATATCGTATATCATTGAGGAGTTTTATTTAATAAGTAATACGTGGTCTGATTGGGCAGCTTCTCAGCTGTCCGCCAATAGCGTCCCTTGTATGAAATCAACTGGGCAAACCAACTGAGGAAGCATGTACCATAAATTAAAAGACCCATTGTCCGCAGAAATCCGTATATACTGTATACAGTGCTAGGGGGCTTCGCTCGCCAACCCCTGTGTTTGGTTTTCCGGATGCACACTTTTAAGATTTTTTTTTTTCTTTGAATTGATGCCATTTCATTAGTTTTACTTTTATTTCAGAACTTCTGTAAAAACAATATTTGGAATCTTTGGAGTCCCAATATGCTGAATCTTTTAAATGAGGCCATTGAGACACATGTTTAATGACTTTGTACCATAATTCAGGATAGGTTTCTCTGTTTGGAATTTTAGCACAGACAAAATGATCTACAACATCAGCAGTTAGTAATTTTTCTTGCAAAGTAACCAATAAATGCATGCGAGGTAAACCACATTTTTGAAATTCTCTGACTTAAACTTCAAAGCCTTACAATATTTACATACTTCTGACATATCACCTATGTCCATATATTCTATCTCTGTTCGCCTTTTTGTTATTTCTCTGAGTAATAATTTCTCTTTTTTTGCGCTAATGCGATGTTTACTTTTTGTTTTGACACTGTCTTTTTTTTCTGCTTTCATATTCTGTATCTTGCTCTGCATGTGTTTCGCGTCTGGTTTTTTTTTTGAGTCTTTTGAATTCCAGTTTTCATAATCTCTAACCTGCTCTGCATGTGTATAGCGCCAATGTTTGTGAACATCCTTATGAAGTTCTACTTTGTCTTTTACTCTGTCTTTTAATTCTGAGCCTGATTGGACGTGCTTTTTTCAATTTCATTTGCTCCAGGCTGATAAATACTTTCCTTATTTTCTGAATTTGCAGCTAGATTATTCTTTTTGCGCTTTTTTCTCTCCAACGCTTTTGAATCTCTTTTCTCCGCTGTTTTCTTATTCGCTTAGTCGTCGACGTTTCATTTATAACATTTTGTCCTTATACGCTTTATATGCGCTGAGAGCCCTGGATCTGTGTGTGCTGAAATCGTTACACTCACACGACTGAGTGTTTTGCTGCCTGTAGTCTTATTTGATATTGGTTGTAAGTAGGACGTGTCTTGCAAGATTCTCATGTTCTACATCATAGCGAGACGGTCCTGGGTCAATCTCTTGGTACAAAGTCTCATGTTTAAGGTCCCCGTGAGACACTCCGTGGCCATTCTCTTTCATCTTGCGGGTCTTTTAAGTATCTTCCGTGATCTTAACGTGAAGATCATGTCTCGTCTCCCATTTTTCTCTCCCAGAATTTTTTTTTTTTTTATAATAGAGAGATATATCTACATTTGACTTAAGCATGTCTACATGGCAGCACATTAAGTAGAAACGATTTGATGTTATTAGACTCGGTGAAAAGATACAAAAGCAAATAAACCGTCTATAGCAGTTTCACTTGATTAAGGTTATAGGTGGAGTTCTTGATTTCTGAACATGATTAGTGGCACAGAAGAGAGGAAAACAAAAAACTAATAGGAGAAAAATAAATCTTCTTGAGGGCCACGGTTGGAAGACAGAAGCAAGCAAATCAAATAGTTAAGTCTGTTGGTAATCAGTTTCTGCATCATAGAAGTCAAAATGACATAGGCCAGCTGGTCGCCCACCTTCCACTGGGCACAGCTGATACAGTCATCAATAGAGGTTTCCAAGGCCTCCTCATTTCTTTCAGTACCCCAGGTGACTACAGAATAGAGTTCTTTGAGCAGGTGTGGGAGGATGAGAGAGAAAAAGTAGAGAATGCAATAGAGTAATACTGGGTACTTATTTGTACATTAAAGAGCTAAACATATCAGATCACTATTTTATGTTTTAATTACAGGAAAGCCAGAATAAAAAAAATGAGTTTTTAGAATTTTTTTTAATGCTCCAAAGATTTAGCCTGGCATATTTCTGTTGGTAAATTATTCCAAATTTTAGGCGCATAAGAACAAAAGGCTGCCTCACAAGGTAATTTATGCATGGATCTTGGAATAACGAGCAAACCAGTATCTGCCGATCTAAGACTGCAATTCAGTACATAAGGAAACAAGCATTCTGAAATGTAGGGAGGGGCAAGATTGTTTAAAGCCTTAAATACAAGCAGAAGTATTTTAAACTCAATTCTAAAGGGCACTGGCAGCAAATAAAGATATTAATATTGGGGATACAGGCATATATTTATTTTTGTTTGAATTTCTTGCTGCTACATTCTGGACAAGCTGTAGCCAATACATGACCTTTTTGGGTAGTCCTGATAGAAGAGCATTGTAGTAACTGAGTTGGCTAAATACAAAAGCATGTATACATTTTTCAGCAACTTTAAATGTTGCAAGAGATCACCCTTGTAGTGTTCCTTAGATGGAAGAAAGCAGTCTTGGTAGTATTATTAATGTGCGATCTGACATTAAGGTTACAATCAGTAACACCATAAATTCTTGACCTCTGGTTTGATTTGTAGGGCCAGACGATTAATTTTGTTTCTAAGAATATCACATTGTTTATTGCTGACAATAACCAACAATTCTGTTTTTTTTTTCTTGTGTAGTTTAAGGAAATTCATACTCATCCATTCTGTTAAACTAGTAAGGCACTGGATCAAGGAAGTTTAGAGACTGTGGGTCATCAGGCACAATGGATGAATATACTGTGCATCCGGAAAGTATTCACAGCGCATCACTTTTTCCACATTTTGTTATGTTACAGCCTTATTCCAAAATGGATTAAATTCATTTTTTTCCTCGGAATTCTATACACAACACCCCATAATGACAACGTGAAAAAAGTTTAAAAATAAATAAATTGATATGTAATATTCTATCATTTTCCTTAATAAATAAATGACCAAGTATAATATTTTTGTCTCATTTGTTTAACTGGTTTCTCTTTATTTGCTTTTAGGACTTTAGTGAAAATCTGATGATGTTTTAGGTCATATTTATGCAGAAATATAGAAAATTCTAAAACATTTTAACAAACTTTCAAGCACAACTGTATATGAACCTTTAGGATTTCATAATGGACCATTAGTTTAGGCTTTCTCCATTGATGTTCGGCCCTCCGGTACTCCCTTTTAGCTTTACGGACTGTCTCAGTTTTCCACAGTACTATGACCGTAAATAACTTAACATGTTTTTTGGGTGCTACCAGGTTTGCCACAAGATTAAATCTCATTTTCCCCAAATCTGTGAAAGCCAGCAATCTGTCCTCTGCAATGATTCAACTGCATTAAATATACTGTACATTATCCATTGCTCTGTCTAGTTTAGTACTATCTATATATTTAACCTGCTGGTTTTCTTACCATGATAATTAATGTATATTGAAACAGCTCTGAACCCTCAAAAACAGCTATAACTTCACCAAATTCACAAGGCATTTCTTTATACCATATCCCTTTACTTCTTGTATTTAAGGTAATTTTGTACCCATCTGCACACTTCATCTTGAATTCTTTCAGTTTGATCCCTAGAATCTCATGTAGGACTATAATAAAAGCCTTTTGAAAACCAACATAAATGACTATATGGTTTGGTTGCTTTTTATAATTCCCGTGCATAAGTGAAACAGTATCTTCCCTGTCTAAACACCTGCTGACTAATATACCTGTATTTGTCATGTAATGCTGAGGTTTTCCGTTTGTTTCCACTAATTTACTCATGATGCATGTTAAGTTAACTAGCATATATTTAATTAGATCAGCTGGATCACCTTTTTACGTAACATTTGGTAGCTTCTGAACTTTTGCAATTTTCATAGTGCATGGTGATTTTTGTAAAATGCACATCAAGGGTTTTTTATACAGTATGTACTCATTGACCTCCTTAAGCACATTAGAGTAAATGGTAATCTGGTCCTTGCTTGAGTTCAGCATTTTTAATATAAACAGTACTTCTGTCTGCACAATTTCCAAACCGCTGAGTACCTTCTTTAGTGTTTTTTTTTTTTTTCTTTCACACATTAAAGCTCAAGTGTAGATATTATTTTGCAAAGTTTACAAAAATCAGTAAGAGATTATTATTTTATTTAGATTCTTCAGGTGCAGTTGGAAGTTCTGATGCAGTATTACTTTTACATGGTTTTCCAACTTCAAGTTATGACTGGTTCAAGGTAAGCTCTTGACTGACTCTACTTAATATTGCACTATTAGCTGTTTAACATTTACTCAGATATTTTCCATTTTTTGCATCCATCCATTCATTTTTAACCTGCTTAACCATATAAGATTTCTAGAGCTAAGTGCAAGGTAGGAATAAACCCTAGACAGATAGACAGTTCATATCAATTGCAGGGAACATTCACCTGCACATATGGGGCTTATTCAGAGTTTTTAGTTAAGTTAATATGCACATCTTAGGACATGTGGGAGGAAAAATAGTTTCAGTAGAAAAACTTCGTAAGCATGGTTACAGCATGCAAATTGCATGTATTCAGGATTCAAATGTTGAAGTCTAGAGGCAGCTTCTGTGCCAATGAGCCAGTTACTTTTTTTTAAATAATGTACAGTTAATCTGGTTCTTTCTTTTAATACATTGTTTCCACTGTTGGATGTTGCACTGTATCTACAGAAGTATGGCAAGACCCAGTCCTGGTGAGGACAATAGACTGTTGTATAGCATACACCCATGCTGACTCATATAGGCCAGCATAAAAACATCGGTCAATCTAACCTGAACATTTTTGAAATGTGGAAAGAAGCACAAAATCTGCACACAAACAGGGAGAATATGTAAACTACATATAAGCAGTGCCTAGCACAGATATTGAGCCTAGGCCTCTGTGGCTGTGAAAAAGCTCACTAATCAATGTCACACTAAATAAAAGTAATGAAGATAAGCCAAAGTTTTACATTAAAATTGTATTTTTAAAGCGGGCAACAGAGCAATACTAGAATTGATCAGGAGCTTTCATTTATGTTTTTTTTTTCTTCTTTTTAGGTATGGGATGGTCTGATCCAGAGATTTAACAGAGTCATTGCACTGGATTTCCTTGGCTTTGGTTTTAGTGATAAGCCTGTATGTTTTAATTTCAGAATGTTTTTGTTCTTTCAAAGTATGGCTTTTATTCTTGATTTTTACAAGTTGGAATTATAATTGAATCAATTCTGCTTTAATGCTTCTTGTAATCTTTTATTTTGGTATTTTTATTTAGAAACATATATGTTGAACTAAAACAAATAATATTTTGCACAAAATAATACATATTTTGATGCTCCTGGATACAGGAATCAGTGGTGATTCTAAATTCTTCACGTATTTCAGGTCATTTGCTATCATTTACCCTACCTAGGTTACCTAACTAAGGTTAATCATAATACCTAATAGCTTTTGTTTACATGAACCTAACTTTCACAGTTCTTTTCCCGTCTCTCTGTTGTGCTTCACCTATTTTGCAAATAGCTTATCTCTCTCACTCCAGCATAATGTCCAGTATGCTAACAGCTCCATATAGTGAATGAGCTTCAAAACCCTCTGTGTCCAACATGTTGACTTCTATACCTACTAAAACTGTCCCAGATTAGTCCTTCATACTTCAAAGGATTCCTACAAACAGTGCCCCAAGAATAAAGGAAGGTTCAGTAAGCTTCCTGTCTGATTGTCTGTGAAACTAATAAAATATCTGGGCGCAAGGGTGGTGCTTAGAATGTGCTGGAGATATCTGAGCAGTCATTTCAGATACATCAACCATTGCCAGATTCTGTCAAATGCTAATGTATCTAGCGATGGTTTTGCTCAGTGCTAATGCTGTTCAGCTAGGTCTTACAACAGCAGCAGATTGTATAGAAGATTGCATCTACTTTGCTCTATTCCTGAACTAACATTTTCTTTAGTGACCTTCAGGATGTGTGGTCTAACTCTCAAATACAGCAACATGATGTGGTCCAAATAATGATATTTACAGTTATATTCTAGGTGGTGTCTATTTCTTGTTAGCAAGTTTATAGCCAGGCCCGTTGCCTTCTCACATATGAACAACATGATGGGGGACATGTAAATAAATATAAATGATTGCTGACTTAAACTGAGTTTTAGACAAATATGTTATCTTTAAATTTAACATAATATGTATTTTAGATTCAATTTAATGCTTGTGTGTTTCTATATTTACACAGAAAGTAAACTAACAAAGTAAAATATTTTAAAAGATTAATACCTTCTGTAGAGCTATAGCAGTACCCAAAAGTACAAAGTTTATGCATTCAATGGAGCAGTTTCAAAAGTTGCTTCTAAATAGACCTCTGTCATAAACAAAAAATAAGTTATTTTTTCCTTATACAGTATTATTGCATATCAGAATGTGTCCAAGATGACTGTGGTTCTTGATCATCTTACCTGCATTCTGAGATAGCATACTATTAAAATATTCTGCAAAGTCTGTTCCAGTAATTGCCTGGGATGTTTTCACCACCCTCTATTATAACTTGCTATCAGAATTTATTTGATTACCATATTACTTTGATGGCACAAAGCCCATATGAACCATCTTATCCTATGCAGTTTACATTTTTTAATAATAGAATTTTACCTTTTTTTAGTTTTATATTTGAAGCTAGAAGGTATTTATGTTGGGTTTCACTTAATTTATGAAGAATGCAATAAATTACTTTGAAGTTAGTAATGCATATATTTTTTTGTGATTTGTTATAGAGGCCGCATCGTTATTCAATATTTGAGCAAGCAAACATTGTGGAAAGCCTGATTGATCACTTAGGCCTGAGAAACCAAAAAATAAATATTCTTTCTCATGATTATGGAGATACAGTTGCACTGGAATTACTCTTCAGGTACTGTTTTAATTGATTTTGAAGATCTTTTTTTTAATCAGTTGATTTGAAAACTAATCAGAAATCAGTGTGTTCTTTTGGTTGTCCCTCTGTGAGGGGTTGATCTGATTAACAACAACATTTATTTATATAGCACAAAATTCATACAAAAAGTAGCTCAAAGTGCTTTACATAATGAAGAATAGAAAAATAAGACACAGTAAGAAAATAAAATAAGTCAACATTAATTAACATAGAATAAGAGTAAGGTCCAATGGCCAGGGTGGACAGAAAAAAAAAAAAAACTACAGACGGCTGGAGAAAAAAATAAAATCTGTAGGGATTCCAGACCATTAGACTGCCTAGTCCCCTGGTTAAGAAGTTTACTGATAAGGACTTTCATGGTTAATTCAGATCAGTATTACTTTTCTTTATATTTTACACCCAGGGACTATAAATAACATTTTCTTGTGGATTGCTCAAACTAAGCCAATTAGTATTTGAAATAAAGAGCAGTTAGGTATAGCCATTGTTGAAAAGAACTTTCTGCTTGAATTGTCACCTAGATACTGTGTGATACAAAGCGATTAAGTTTAGAGATGGTCCTTTGAGACCATGAGCGAAAAAAACAGAAATAGGAAGGGGAAGCCATAGTCAGTTAATCAGATGTTACACAGAAGAGAAATGACAATTGCAAAACATAATAGGGAAGGCATTGCATTTGTAGACTTTAGGTAACAGGAATGATAGTTGTTTCCATTACCTACTGTTTAAAATAAATACCAGTTGGTCTCCATGTTAAAGTTACAATTATTTCAGTATATGCTGTATTCCTTGCTTACCACAATACTACCAGACAATGGATATTTCATTACCTTATTGTTGCTTAGTAAGATAGATAGATACTTTATTAATCCCCAAGGGGAAATTCACATACTCCAGCAGCAGCATACTGATGAAAACAATACTGATAAAAACAATATGATGCTGAGGGACTATAGCGAGAGACAAAGTCCCCTTAGGAAATGTACAGCGAAATTCCGTTACACTCCCATAAGACTACAAGGCTTTCCTTTACAGTGTTCTTTATATGTAATATTTTTGTAAATGTGAAGATTGTTTCCCCCATAACATTTTTGGACCTTTCTTTTAGAATGCCATGAATGTTGTTGATCTAAAAATGTTTCCTGAATGTAAGACATTCAGAGTCGCATATAGTCCTGCAGCAACTAAAGTGTCATTGTTACCAGGCAATGTTGTATGGAGGTGATTTTTTGTTTTGTTTTTGGAAACAATGGAGAAATATTTCTTGAATATTATTCATTTCTTTGTTTATGTCATTACATTTTGTTGAAGGAAACGTTAACTAAAGAAGTTGTTTTTCAAGAGCACATACATTTTGATGAATGGTAGGGCAGGGCAACAGAAGTCCTTACTATAATGAAATTGTTGAGAACAACTGAAGTGCACAACTTTTACTAAAAAGTTACTTATTGTATTTTAATTTTTAGCCTTTGACTAAAAGGAACAGGTTATGAAACTACCACTCTTCGATGTTGTTGTTGGGCTGATTTTGTTAATGAACATTTTTGCAAATAGCACTTGATTAACAGTATTTAGTTTCTTCTTTAATG
This sequence comes from Polypterus bichir lapradei, assembly GCA_026402145.1. Classification (NCBI taxonomy): domain Eukaryota; kingdom Metazoa; phylum Chordata; class Cladistia; order Polypteriformes; family Polypteridae; genus Polypterus; species Polypterus bichir. The sequence continues at coordinate 44,209,672 of JANRMT010062792.1, forward strand.
AGAAACTGTTTTTTGTACAGAACCAAAAGAATGCTTTTTAACTTTGAAGTGTGGATTTTATGATTAGGGGTTCTTTGTGATTTAAAAAAATGACTAAATATTGCCAAAATGAGGATGCTGCTTAAGGTGCTGAGTTTAATCACAGTCATAGATTAATGTAATCATTGAGCAACTTCCATACATGGAATATTTGTTGTGTATTGTAAATATCGTGCATACAATAGCAAGCAAAATTATTAAAATATACTTTGCCTAGAATGCCATGAGAGGTAAAGTAAAATGCAGGTTATAAAGAGAGACGCGGGAGAAAGCAAATGCCATGTAGCAGAATCATTGGGATTACCATCCGACCATGACAATAGATATCAACTTCATCAACTGAGGTGTAAACTGTGTACTTCACAGAACTCTACATACTGTTTGTGCACAAGCAATAAAAACAGATAATTCTCTTTAGAATTTATATTAAAATGTAGTATTAAAAAGACTATGAAGGATATACTTGAAAAAAATGGGGTAACTAGAAAGCAAAATACAAGGTGGAAGCTCAAGCAAAAACAAAAATGTCTTTCAAAACACACACCAAAGCATGTCACAAGGATAGCATCAGTCAGTTCTACAAAAAAAGGAGAAAAGCTTCTAAGGCACCATTTTGGAAATAAATTATTCTTTACAGTATAAACACTCAGTGATGAAATGCAGCTCTGACAAAACTTACTTTTTATTAGAAAAGAGATATAGTGTATGAGAAAAAATTTCAAAATGATGAGTGACAAGTGAAATGTGATGAGAGACAAGGAATGAGTGACTAATGAACAAGTGACAAAGTATATTTGACATGAAATAATTGGGATGGTGATGAAGGAAGAACTAAAAAATGTGCACTGTAACAGATACTGAAACAAACATTTGCTATTTAGTGTATGCAATTTAGCATACAGTGTATGCTTTTCACGGCATCATGTATGCATTTCAGTTTAATTGTGTTTGCATTTTGTAATAAGTATATACAGTTAAGAATTTACTTCTTCATGGCTTCTCACACACAGCTCAACCATAAATAGATAAATGACTCCATAAATGTAAATGAAACACTTTTCCTTTAAGAGAAGTAGTGTTTATGGCATTCTGAAACACAAGTATATATTTTAACATACTGGACAGTAAAATACTTCATTTTTTCTGTACTGCAGCATTAGATTCTTGATCAGTCTTCTTTCCACACCAGTGGTTCAGAAAATTCCAAATTAAGCTTTTTCATATTTTGCAATGAATCTCTTCCTCAACTGTTTAACCATTTGTTCTAGTTTGAGAATTTTTGTTTTCCAGGGTTGACCACAATTCATCAAGCCACTTAATGATTAAAAGCCTGTGCTTGTCAAATGGAGGTAAAATGTTTTCTGCATTACTATATATGATTGTAAATATGTAGTTAAAATATTGCATGTTGCAATAATTTAAGATATTCTGTTCTAGGTATTTTTCCTGAAACTCATTATCCCAGATTCTTACAAAAGGTTTGTTTTTTTTTTTGTATTTTTTCCTTTTAAAGCACTGTAGTAAGTTATAGAGCCATACAGTTTGAAATGAGTTAGGGTTTAAGAGCTCAGTGTTAATAAAATCAAATCCTACAGTAGGTTGTCAGGAATTCTGGTTTAGCCAACAGTGACGAAGTGTACTTTGATTGAGTTGGTTAAAACCTTACCCAACTCCTAAAGCCATATTTCTGGTCACTGTTTTATAATATTTGTACTGTCTTACGAGTCATCTCTACCAGTACTAGTCAAGTCACATTTTGTGTATGAAAATGATTCTATTATACTATATACATTATAGCTAATATTATTTACTTTGTAAAATAAAAAAATCAAGAACTATACCAATATGTGATATATAATTTCTTTCTTTTTATCTTTTTAACAGCTTCTCAAAGATAGTGGTTTTCTCTCTCCTTTATTAACCAGGCTAATGAATTTTGTCCTTTTCAAAAAAGGGTGAGTGTTTGTAAAGTTTTAAGATGTACTGTTTATTAGAAACTAACAGATAAGCAATAAGAAATGTTGTTGGTCTATCTGATTTTTGTGCAGAAGGGAAATGAAAAGTAAACACATTGAATAAATACAGCGTAATAGGATAAGCTCTTCTTTGCTCATTAACTTTTAATAAGTTAAACAATCAGTGTCAATAACTCAAGTCTTTTAAAAAGTGCAGTCCATTTATTGGTTCATTGTAATGTGAATAAAAATTCTGTTTCTGCTGTCTAAAATTATAAACATCCTTTTCACTTAGGTTTAGAGCCAATGCCTTAAATTAGTAATGGCTTATTTTCTTTCCCTTTGATCCCATTGTATTTTCCAAATAATTGCTAAATGAACAGGTTAAACTAAGCCTACATCCACACTTATCACATTTTCATTTAAAAACAGAGTTCTTAAAAATGTTAAAGCAACCCTTTTTTTTAAAAAAAAGTGCTCAACTCGAATGTTCATTGACAAAATTGATTATAAGCTTTCCACAGAAATTGGAACCACATCTTATTCCAAACAATGTTTGTAAAACTAACTGAATAGAGGAAATAAATAAGTGCGTACATCTGTATTTTTGCTTTAATACATTGCTTCCATGTTTTTCTCTGTCTTGTAATATTGTATTTTCATCTGCATTCTACACACTACTACTTCGTTAAACACCTTCTTATTAATTTTGCTGTGGAATGCATGCCTTATTACTGAGCAGTTTAAGTATTAAACATTGATTAGAGGCTGTCAACTGAGCTTTTTTACAATATGATTTTCATGGGGCTCTGAAATCTCCAGTACAATGTCAGTGCCACTGACCTATGGGATTTATCGTAAACTATAGCGATTTGTAAGAAAGATGGAGCAGTGATGGCAGAAGGTGAAAATGTAAATTAATATATTCCTTTTTAAATCAAAATGCATTAGTATGAATGTGGCCTAAGTGGAGATTTCAAATTTAAAGAGTGCTTACTTTTTCTTGCTTTGAATAGAGCTATAAAAAATTAGAATTTAAATGGTTTGGTGTTGTCGAGTTGTGAAGTGATTGCTGAGTTTCCAGGATGTCTTCTATGATTTTAGTTCTTTTAATCCTGCTGTTTACAATCCTCAATTTCAGGTTTTGTCTGAATGATGAGCACACACGGGGTTTAATCTGTTCTTTAGGAAAGGGAGTCGAGATGACAATTCTGGAGTCCCTATGAAGCAGGCAGCATCCTGAAAAATCCCAAGATTATGCACATGTGCCGATAAGTATATAAGCACATAGTGGTATATAAAAAAAAAAAAAAAAAAAAAAAGTCATTGTTATTTTGCAGAAAAACTTTCTGATGCTGTCGGTGTTATATCACGCAAGCGTATGAAACGGTCATCTAGTGACAACTGGTGAGGAAGGGGTTATCATGCACAGCGATATTCAGCTCCAAAGAATATAATATACATTGTTTTCACTTAAATTTAATACTGAATGTGATGAGGGGAAATTGAATCTAATCAGTTTAGGATCACTGGAAGCCAGTGATTATTGCAGCAGCACTGGGTGGAAGGCGGGGATGCAAGTGTGAGCATGGTGCAGCAATCATTTTCAGAGCTCAGTCGCACAGACAAGCAGAAGAGACTGTGCTGTATTCAATCTAGTAGCAGAAATATATTAATAAAGTATCTGTTTAGTTTTTATCTAGTTATTTGCTGAAGATATTTTGAAACAGTGCTACCTGGTGGTGCAGCAGCCAGTGCTCACCCAGGGGTTCAGATTGGAAATAAATAAAGGGGATGTAATTTACTCCATGAAGGACTAAACATATTTTCTGAATTGAGAAGTATCAATAACACATTTTAAGTATTTAGTGTTAGAGCAGGTAATAATACTTAGTTCATCACACTCAATAATACCAATTAATCCAGAAATGCATGGGCATATGCAAATTCCATATGGCACTGTGAGGAAGATGTCTGCACTTCACGCTGCCGATTTAACCTGATTAAAACTAAATGTATACCTATGACTTTTGCTTCAATTCAAGTCACTTGATTGCAAGCTACCTACTTTAATCTGTCCCTCAATAGCTGTTGCCAGAAGACTGATGCATACATCTAGATTGACTGAGCTGCTTCCCTCCTGGCTCATCCAGTTAGAAGACAATAAGTTCTTGTAAAAATGTTTCAAAAACACTCTGTTTTCTTTTATCATCATTTTGTTGCCATTGATTTTAGTGGAACATCTGTTTGACTGAAAATGCTCAGAACTGTTGCATGCATGGATTCTGCTAAAATCAGAATAGTGTTATTGAAAACAGTGTCAAATAACTTTACAAACGGTTTAGGAGTGTTCTGGTCTAGCGCTAAAATGCTAGAAAAATGCCCAGGTGTGTGGCCCTAACTGTTTAAGTAATTTTAACTGAATAACTTTGTAAAGCTTAAAGCCACTAACTAGGATGGCCACTATAGTACCAAATGACTTTTGCTAGTTTATTCGATATAGTCCTCGAGTTTACCATGACATAGTCCATGTGTAATAAATATTTTATGTTGTGTGTATTTGTTTTAATATTACAACAAGTACTGGAACTAAAAATGCATACTAAGAATTAGCTGTATGAAAGAACAATAAGATGCTGGTCATCTCGGCATCTTATACCTTCCTTTCTTACAGCTGTCTATGCCACTCAATAGAAAATGCCACCTTGGTTGTTGTAACTGCAAATAAGGTGCCAAATAACATGGAATGGGGTATTAAGTGAAGACATGAGTTGAATAGAATAATTAAAAAAAAAAACACCAGCAGAATATTTACTTACATACCCAAAAATATACTGCTTTTATTCTGCTTGTTGCTTTGCACTCTCCTCTACCATAACCTGTCATCTGTGGGGGAAGAGCGAAAGCTTCAGATTTGTCAAAAATTTCTATCTCTGGTTTTCGATAGATGTTGACATTTTAGGGTCCCTTGATACCGAAAACATTGATATTTCAATAATGGGTTTGTGTCTGTCTGTGTGTGTGTCTGTGTCTGTGCCTGTGCATCACAGTTTCTTGAAGATGATCTACAGCTAAAATAACTGGATGGAAAAATTCCAGACTTGAAACTTTTATGAGATGTCAATGTGCTGATTAGTTTTTGAGCCAAATCATGCAAGAGAAAGAGGCACTCTAGAAGAACTCTCAAATACCGGAATTCTGCAATTAGTTATGAATTCTTCTCGTCAATTGCTATCCTATTTTATGATCAGAAAGATCAGCATCAGAGTGGTAAATAATTACTGAAATGTTATAGAAAAGTTTGGGTAACTTGGTTCATAGGATACAAAGCCTACTGACGCTTATGTCCGAATTTTGGAATATAGGACCTTCAAATGGCTGAAGAGTAGTGAGTATATAAATAAAAACCTTTGTTTTGGACCAATATCAGCTAAATAAAATGTAAAAAAATTAGATATTTTAAATATTTTCCAAAAAACTAGATTTTACATTATAACCAATACTTTTTATGATGCACAAACCTTTAAATCCAATTTTCTTTTCTACCCCAATCTCTCATCTTTGTACCAAGTTTAGATTTCATATCCCACAGCTTTGCAAAGTTAGATTGTTTGGCACAAGGTGTTCCCCTTTTTGGAAACATAAGTATTTTGCAGCTAAACAATAATAATAATAATAAGAAGAAAAAGTAGTTGCCTTTATAGAGCGCCTTTCACAAATCCAAGGTCACTTTACATACAGAGTAAAAAAAAAAAAACAATCTCTCAAAAGAAGTATTGCAGCTAAATTTTTAATTTTTTAGAAAAAAAATATTTATTTTTATATTTAACTATTTATATACATACACTATATATCACTGTGAAGCAACAACTAAACATATTGTAACTATGTATGTATAATTACGTACTCATCCAAACCTATACTTTCAAAATTATATTTGAAGCAATTTCTGTTTACCACTAGACACAGAGAAACCTTACGTTTTGTACAATAGATGGTGCTGCAATTCACATCTTCATCAGCCTTCTGTTGCAGTTGCCTCATAAAGGTTTAGTGTGTTTTTATTTATGATTCTTTTTATTATTGTTGTTGCTTTTTTTGCATTTCACATCTGAAATAAACTACTGTACATACATGCACTTCCAAGTTCTTCCAGTTCTGGGTCATGGGGTGGAGGCAATACCTTTTTCTGGCAACCATGGACATAGGACCACAGAGCTAGCCACATTTACATACACCATTCACATAGGGGCCGATATTGAATGTCCAATCGACCTAAACAGCACATTTTTGGCATGAAAGTGAAAGTTGGCAGGTTGTATTTTAGTAACCTTCGGGGGGGGGGGGGCACTACAAATGGGTACATAGCGGTTACTCTTAGATTAAAAATAGAAGAGCACTGCTCAGAAAGCTAGCATATGTAAAACGTGCAGCACACAGGTATGGGAATGATAATTGAACACATGACACTTGAAATGTGCCTCAAAAATTTCAATGTTATACAGTACTATGAGCAATACTTATAAAACAAACATAGCATTCAGTCCTTGAGCAAATGTATCATTCTCAATTGAGTCTAAACACCTAAATCATTCACACAATGTCCAGTCAACCTAAAGAGCATATTTTTGACATGCAAGTCAAAAACTGGCATACTCAGAAACACTGGAATGGAACAGAGACATTCGATTGAAGGGTTGGTGGGTGAAGTTTGAAACTGCGAGTAGCAGTGTGGCTTAATACAAATACATTTGACTGAACAGTGTTCATCTTTGAAAGTTCACACTACTAGTGACATTCGATCAAGGCGGCAGGGTTAGAGACACCACGTGAAACTCTTAAGAAGTTATATCGTAACGGTACCTCACTTATATGCTAAGAAGTTGGAACTGGAAGAACATTACTCAGAAAACTAACATTGGGGGCAAATGCAGCTGATAGATTCCAGATGTGGTAATTGTACCAATGAACTGTAAAACTGCACACTGTGACGCTTTAAAGTTATACTAAGCAGTACTTACAAGTCCAAGTATAGCATTGATCCTTTCAAGAAATGTGTCATTCTCAATAGAGTCAAAACTGTAACTCAGGGACATCATATTCCATACCACTAACATTCTGTAAATTTTCTAGGACTTCCTCAACCATATATTTTCATTTTTGAAGAAGACATTTCCCTAGTACAAACTGCAGGTCAACCAAACAATGCTAAAGTACATTGCTAAAGTACTATGACAGAAGCTTTTGCGTAAGAAAGGTCAGAGCTGACTATACTTCCTTAGAAGGTTGGCGTCCTTCAACATCTGCAATAAGATGCTGCAGATGTTCTACCAGATGGTTGTGGCGAGTGCCCTCTTCTACGCGGTGGTGTGCTGGGGAGGCAGCATAAAGATGACGCCTGGACAAACTTGTTAGGAAGGCAGGCTCTATTGTAGGAATGAAGCTGGACAGTTTAAAATCTGTGACAGAGCGATGGGCGCTAAGCAAGCTCCTGTCAATCATGGAGAATTCACTGCATCCACTGAACAGTGTCATCTCCAGGCAGAGGAGTAGCTTCAGTGACAGTGGTTAAACGCTAACATTATTCAAAGTTACAGATATATGGCATTGTAATCAGATCTTTAGGTCTAAAGTGCTAAGCACATCTGGCCCATATCTTTATCCTTGGCCACTGCAACTGCTTATCATAAGCCATAATTCATTACTTTTTTGACTATGATGTGGCAGAGATTTTTTAGGAGATTTAGTGTGCTTCATATGATAGGAAGTCTTAACCAAGATATTAAAATACACAATAACCTCAAAAATGTAAAGCAAATAAAAAATGAACAGGATAATGGATGGAACAGGTGTTTCAAGCATACGTGCCTGACAGATGGGCAAGACCAACCCCACTGCATATTTGACAGCAGTAGTTTTCCTTTCTGAGTGTAATGGTAGAAACCATTTTTGTGTGAGAACTTTTTGAGAAACCTTTTATTTAAATAACAGAGTGAACAATATGTTGGTCATTTTATATTTCATTGCCTTTTCTCTAAAGAAGGCTGTGTAGCACAGCATTGGTATATAGTAAAGGGTCTTTTGGTCAGAGCCGTGAGAAAACAAGGTGTAACGTGTTAAGGCTGAATGTTTTAAAGCTGAAGGAGTAGAATTTGAGATGTAAATATGTTTCAAGCAATAACTTGTGTAGTTTTAATATGAATGGAGGGAGCAATGCAATGATTTGGAAAGTGAGTGTATTTGACAGTAATGACAGGATCCATTGACTGTGTGTGCCTTAATATTTTGATAAACATTTAATGGGGGTGCCTTTGAAAGAATGCTGGAGAAAACAGGGAAAGGTTAGGATAAACTATAAGAAATGCAGTTTGGTTTCCTACCTATGAAAGAACAACTGAGACCATTGGTGTGCTGAGACAAATTAATTAAAAGCACCAGGGAAAAAAAAGTAAAAGAAGCATTTTCTGCATTTATATATTTGGAATATTTTCAGTGTAACATGAAGCAGTGAGATGAGAACTAACAAAGTGACCTAGGGATGATCAAATAATGTCACGGAGGCAAGCAAACAAACAAGCAAAGCACTTTTGGTGATGATGATGACAAGATACGTGTATTGTTATTTTTGAGATGAAGGCAGGAACTTTACTGTGGATCTACTCTGGCTTCTCAGTCAGTTAGAATTCATGACAGAAATGGTAGTGATTACTGTGGCAGCTCCATTGTGCCATTGACTTTGTGATGATGAAAAGTGACAAAAGGGCCAAAGTGTTGGAGATAGAAAGCGAGTTGGTTTGAATGCAGTGGGTACTAGGTATGTGGTTATAAAATGCACTCAGTGAGTGCTTTCAGGGTATAGGCTGCCAGTAGTGGGCTCATAAAGTATATATTGCGGTGAAGGGTAGACTTTAGGTAGTCAGTGTGTTGGGGAGATTACTGATTTATGTATGTGTTAAGCAAGTCTCTGGTGTTGGAAGCAAAAGTTTCTGAATATTATAAGAAGTTAAGTGAGATATTAGAGTAAGGCATGGCCATTAAGACATGCCGTGTTAGGAATGAGGTGGATAAATATGATTGTAGATATGAGGAAGGACTGATGTAGTGGATCTGTTCAATGACTCGAGTGAAAAAGTGCACTTTAATTGAGATGCAAACAATAGTGAGCTATGTGAAAAATTGTTGCTAATCTCTGGTTGTTCTTAAGCCAACACAAAAGTAAAGGACCAACAATCCCGTGTAATTAAGCCAAGATAATAGCAGTAATTTTGTTTTGGTGGTGTTCTGCCTTTCCATTGTTGTTGCAGTACTACTACTTGTTACATGTACAGAGTACATTGATCTGACATTTACGTTTTCTAGCACTACTCAATCAGCCAGTCTTTGTATTGCTTATCTTGACATTATGCAACATCCCAAAGCAATTTGCAAACTTAAAAAGAGTTCTGTACAAACCCCTTCATGTAACCCTTTTTCAGATTCATATTTAATGAAATGTACATGGAATTGGCAGTGATAGTTAGTTTCCTGTGGCATTATCAAAGAGAAACGTAAATTAACTTGTGTTCACCAACCATATGTGGAGTGTTGCATCTTGTGCCATCCTAGCAGCCTTTCTGGTCTGCTTAAATGTTTTCAGTGCAATAAAAAAATTTTCCAGGTTTGAATTATCAAAATGTTTCTTTGAGGGTGGCACAGTGGTTGTCCTATGTCCTCCCTATGTGGGGTTTGCATGTTGCAAATGTTTACATGTCCCTGGGTCTGTGTGAGTTTCCTCTGGGTGCTCTGGTTTCCTCCCACAGTCCAAAGATTTGCAGGTTAGGTGAATTGGTTATGCTAAATTGGCTTTAGTGTATGAATGTGTTTGCATGTTCACACTGCAATGGACTGGGGCACTGTTCAGAGGATTGTCCTGTCTTGCACTTGCTGGGATAGGTTGCAGCTTTGCCTACTCAACCCTATAAAGCGGGCCTGATACATGGATGTATGAAAAATGCTTCTGTAATCATGGCAAAAGTTAAAATAGACTTTTTAATCACCAGATCCTCGTTTTTGTATTTATAGTGTAGATGACAGAAAAGTAAAATAATGTTAATATCTTCTGATATAATTTATGTTTTAACACTTTAGGATTGGTGCTGTATTTGGTCCCTACACACAACCTACAGATGAGGACTTCTGGGATATGTGGACAGGGATTCGAGTCAATGATGGAAACCTTGTAATGGACAGGTAAACTGTTAAAGTGATTAACCATTCTTGAGTCCCAGTATAATGGAATATAGCAAATGCAACCTTGTACATGGAAAGCCAATAGTAGTGGCTGATTCAAGTAAGCTTTTACTCAATATAAAATAACATTGTTTTTGATTAGGTCATTTCCCAATATCTACAGTACCTTCCTCCATAAAGAATTACCTGAAGTTATCATTTAGCTGGAAATAAAGACCACATAATATGTGTTACAGTAATGCTACTACTGTATAAAGTATAGGATAACAGAACTTGTGTGAGCAGCATTGGCATGGTCATAGAAAGATTGATGACTATTTCTGGATTCTTTGTGTGCTTATTAAAATGTCTTATCTATGGACACTGTTCTCTTTAAGTAAGTTCAGGAAAAGTTCTTTCAAATAAACATGAGCAATGTAAGTGATAAATAAAATAGACTTGCTAGTAGGCATATTGTATACTAACTCCAAAAGATTAAAGTCACAGAATTAATATACTGATTACCGTTTATGGTCCATGTGACTGTTTACATATTGTTATTGATACGAAGTATAAAATTATGCATTTTGAAGGTTTGTTATACACTTTCAGTTGTTCATACTGATGCTTCCATTTTCTGAGCCATTTTGTAAACCAGTACATGTTCACAGATAATTAGAACACACAACAACTCCTCTAATGAACTCTGGAATATCATTTTTTAATGTGTGTAATAAAATTATGCATATATATCACTTGTGCAATATATCCCCTCTTCCTTTTTAATTTTCTAAAAAGCTCTTAATAATATTCACAATTAAATAAATGATTCATTGCTAGATTTAAATTACTTGATGCCTGCTATTTATTAATTATACTAATATGCTGATTTCCAAGACAGCAACTTCATACCAAGCTTTCAAGAATGCTTTGTGGCATCAGAAAATGAATGCCGTAACATTTAGACAGGCTGCTTGTGAGCTGTGGTTAAAAAAGCATTTGGGTCATGCAGCAACACATGGATACCAACATACAAACAAGTCTAACATGGAATATTTGAGCAAGACTAACTTGTATTAGAAAGAGGAAATGCAAATCTAAACCCCACAAAAAATAGAACACAACAGAATCACAGAAAAATTCTAATATTGTTATTGTGAAAGGCAGTGTTGTATAATTTTTAGCTGCATGTTTTGTAGTTAAATATAGCACAAACATTTACTAAATGTAAGTATGCAATTAAAATCTAATAGCAAAATTAGTTTGCCAAAAGAAAATGATTTTGGAAGATATTTTTTTCTTAAAAATGAAATATCAACATGGATGATTTTTGTTCTTGTAGGCATTATTCATCTGTTATAAATATTTAAGTTATACAGTATTCAAGGTGAAGCATGAAACACTTGGGAAACCCAAAGAGGACAAATGCATTTTCTTTCAAATGACATCAGCACATTAGTCGGGAGGCTGTAAAAAAAATAAATAAATAAATAAATAAAAATAGAAAAACACATTTCTAAGTGAATATGTAGAACCAGGAGAACCAACCAAGAATTCCACAAAAAATGGCAATTTTAAAAAAAATCATTTAGACTACAACCAAAACCTAATTGTGAATGTGTAATTTGCTTCTTTCCAGTCTGTGCCTCAGTATATAAATATGATAAAGAATTGTCCGAAGATAAAATAAAAATGACATTTTGAGACCTGTTTTAGAGTCAACTTCAAGTTAATCTTTCAAAAATTAACCACTCTAAAATTTTTAATAAGTGTCATGTTGCTATCAGTAAAGTTTTTTTTTTTTTTTTTTTTCTATTTTTGTGGAAAAGTTTCTCAAGGTAATGAACATAAAAAAACATGTTTTTTTACACTGTCTCATGACTTTACTGTAAAACAGAAAATATATATATAAGTATTTTGTGCATTTGCCTACTTAGAGGTTTTCAAAAATATTATTTGTAGAAACTGGCTTTAATATTAATTTAAACTTTTGCTCTTAGTATTTTACAGTATATTAATCAAAGACTCAAGTATAGAGACCGATGGGTTGGGGCTCTTACTAATACTGCAGTACCACGTGAGTATTCCCCTATTATTTTACTTTTGAATTGCTTGTATATACAGTTGTGCAATGAATAATAATAACCTTTCCCACCAGTACTGTTGCATACTGATGAAATAAAAATTATACATTTAGCCCAAGTTGTAATTAAGCAAAGAGAAAAAGAAGAAAATGAAATTTACTCTCTGAAATGTATTTATGGTCTAAATTTACTTCATATTAGAAATTTGGAAATCTGTAAAATAATAAAAACTATTTCATTGTAGTGCTCCATCACATTTATTCAGAAAATTTTGTTAAATTATTGTAATTTTGGTTAGTTCAAGGAATATTGGCACCCATGATAACAATGTAATAAAGATGCCTTTAGTCTTTTCTTCTTAAAAATATTTAAAAGAAATGATTTTAATGGTGAAATACTTTTTTTCTATAAATATGCTATTGAGATATCAAACAAAAGAAATCTTCAATTAAATTCCGATTAAACAGTACAAGTTTTATCTTTCACCAAGGTATAAAATACAGGTAAGACATACAGAAAGAACATTTTTAATCCATCACAATAGTGGCAAAAAACAAAAACTGACAGATCGATAAAAAAGCAGCTTCTGACCTTCATGAATTGGGCAGTGGAGACAAAAATATGTAGTACAACATTTTGTACCTTTGATCACAGACATGTGATGCGGCGTTGTCCTCCTCGTAGTAAGGTGACCATTGTTTTTGTAGTTTTCAATTGTTGACTTTTGCTGGCGTAGCTTTAAGTGGTACCGTGCCTATAAAAATTACTCATCTTCTTGGAGGTTTTCACATTTTATTGTTATACAGCATTGAATCACAGAGAATTTAATTTTTGATACTAACCAACAGAAGAAGACTGGTTAATGTCAAAGTTGTGTAAATCAACTACAATTATAATCCACAAAATACTTAATCACATAAGGATTCATAGGTTTTTCTCTGTCATCATTGCACAATTGGACACTGCACTTCCCCACCCCACCACAAATGTCTTTTGTAAAACTGCTCAAGCTCTGACAGATTGCTTTGGGATTTTGAGTTAACAGCCTATGTCAAGTCCAATCACAAATTCTCATTTGGTTTGAAATTTAGACTCTTATTCAGCTATTTCAGGAAATTAACATTGCTGTTTTTAAGTCATTCCCATGTTGCTTTGGCTACAATGCACATGTCTTTTACAGACTGTATTGGGTTTTTGTCCAGGGTTTCTCCTATTTTGCTGCATTTTTTTTTACCCTGAACCTTCACAAGCCTTCCAGGTCCTGCTGCAGAGAAGCATTGCCACAGCATGATGCTACCACCACCATGTTTCATGGTATGGGTGGTATGGTTTTGATAATGTGCCGTGTTTGGCTTATGCCAAATATGGCGGTTAGTCTGATTGCCATCAAGCTCAGTTTTGGTCTTATCAGACCATGAAACCAGTTTTTAGTCGACTTCAGAGTCTCTCATGTGCCTTCTGGAAAACTATAGCAGAGTTTGTTTTGTTTTTGTTTTGTTTTTTTCCCCGTATATTGGGTTTACCTTTGACACTCTCTCCCATAAAGCTGCAACTGATGAAGCACCTGGGCAATAATTGTTGTCTCTCCAATGTTAGCCACTGTAGCTTGTAACACCTTCAGGTTATTACAGGTTTCTTGTTGGCCTACCTCACTAGTCATCTTGCATGGTCAGCCTGCTCTAGGCAGCTTACAGTTGTGCCATACTCTTTCTATTTATTAGTGATTGATTTAATGGAACTCCAAGGGATAGTCAGTGACTTGGATATTTTCCTGTCTCCATCCCCTAACTTGTGCTTTCATTCACCTTGAGCATGGGAAAGGCGCTATATAAATAAAATCTATTATTATTATCATTATTACCTTTTCATGGTGTTGCTTGGAGTGTTTTTTTGTTTGTTTGTTTTGGTGTTTATTGTATAGATTAGGCCACTATACAAACTTGGCAAAAGCTGGACCTTCTGAATACAGGAGTGTTTATACTACAGTCAAATGAAACCCCTTGCATGCAAGCAGGTGATCTCCATAGAACTAATTCAGTGACTCCTAAAACCAGTTGGCTCCCTAGTGATGATTTAGGTGTGTCAGGGATGAATAATTAATGCAACATATTATTTTATACTTTATATTTGTAACTAATGTACACCATTTTTACATTAAAGCGTATTTTTCTGCTGATCGTTGTCAAAATGGCCAAATTAAATCCATTGTATTTCGATGTTTTATGACAATAAAAATGTAATACTTTATTGATACTGCACCACGTAAAGCTATGAGGACAGTAGTCAACAGTTGAAAAACCACAAAAACAATGGTCACTGTACTACTAAAATGAAAAAAACTGCACCATGTGTCCCCATGTTGGAGTAAAAAAAAAATAATAATAAATTCTTACTACTAGAGAATTAACTCTCTAGTGTCTGACTGCATCTGGTGTGTACTTGTTTCCAGATAATAAAGAAAAAAGATTGCTATGTTTGGAAAGGTGGCTTTTGGAATGTTTTTACTAACAAAAATAAA
>JANRMT010062792.1:44224875-44285335 GCA_026402145.1 Polypterus bichir lapradei
GTTACACGTGGTCTTCCACTGCGAGGATGATCAGCTGTCCTTCCTAAACATTGTTTAAACAATTTACAATGAAGATCTGTAAAGTTATTTGGATTTTTAAAACATTATTGTTGAAATACACAGTCCTGAAAAAGGGGCGTTTCTTTTTTTGCTGAGTGTGTGTGTGTATATATATATATATATATATATATATATATATATATATATATATATATAATATTATATTATACGCGGTTAAGTATCAATTTTTTATGTATTGCTCTTTTTTGCATATCAAGAGTGGGCAGAGACTATTTAAATCCTGGCTGACTTGCAGCATGCTTAAATATTTTGTCCATATCTCAAACTTGTCAACAAGTGGGTTATGTTGATTAAATTGCCTTCAGTATAAGTGAGCAGGTTTTCTTTAATTTGCAGATCCTTTTAAGGATTTAAGATTTCCAACCATAGCACGGTACAGGCCAGCTTTTTGCATGACTAGATGACTCATTGACATTTTCTTGTTGTTTTTCATAATTGAGTATGTTTTAATTATTCCACTTAATATTTGCTCAGTTAGCCCCTGTTTAGTCCCATTTTTCTTGTTTATGAATAACATGCCTGCCTCACTTCCATTTACTAAGCCAGCTTGGTGCAGCATAGTAGGAGCTTGCCCTGGACATGGGGTGTAAAAATCCAATGGAGGGAATGCTTATTAATATTAAGACAGTTTACATCTGCTAACCCCCCGAAACTTTAGGATTCAGAAGTATCCAGAGAAGATTCTTGGAATAAAAGAAGAATGTGCAAAAGAAATCTCTGCGTCAAGTCTTAAGTTATTTAAAGTATCATGATTGTTAATATAATAATTAGAATTATATATATTTTACTAGGTTTTTGTGACTTTGACTGTATAAACACAGTTGGTTTTGATGCAGCAGGATAAAAGGGGTATTATGTATTTCCATTAGTGTATTTCTTACATAAATGAAGTGCTTTTTTAAAAATTTGCTTTAAATGTATTACTGCAGTTATTTTATCCACATACTTTATGTTCACAAGAGTTACTTATGAATGCTTTGAGGTCACTTCAATTTTTTTTTTTTTTGGGTCTGATGCCTCCTGACTCACCGGTATGAGAAGAAACCTATATATGATATACCATTCGACGTCAAGCTTTTTGGGGTTTGCACATATTTTTGGCCCTCTAGACCTGACAACCCTAATTTCTTTGTCCTTTTTTACAACCTGTTTTGTGCAGGAACTTCCATCCTTGTGATAAAGAGTAAACCTATAGGTGTTTTCATCAAAAATGTTTAGAAGGACTTGAAGTTGCTAATGCCATATCAGCAGACTTTAGGGATTCACCCTATATGAGTTGTCAAAATTACTCCTTTTCACAAAACTTTTAAAAAATAGGGATTGCTAAATACTAGCATATGGAGTGTTGTTTTTTCATGCTATTTAGAGGTTGATAATCATAAATATGATTTTTTTGATATTTCATTCTTCACTAGTGGTCCTGAACCTAAGAGCCACAAAAGGTTAAAATGACAAATTTAAAACACCAGCATAAACTAATTCAGAGTCATTTATTACTGCATCAGCAAACTTGGCATGGGTTGGTAATTGTCACAAATAATTGCCATGGCCTCATCTGTGCTAATGATACTCATCTACAGTAATCCAGCTTCTCAAACCATCCATGATTCACTTTTTCTAGAATCCACTGATACCTGCATTTAGTTGTAAGATCCATGATAGGAAAAGAAGGATGACAGAGATCTGCAATGTATACTAGCTTTTATTTCAGAATGGAATTGCAAGTGCTTAATTGTTATTAAAATCAATGATACAATTTATTTTTTCCTAAGTAACTAAGAACATTTGGATCCTGGTTGTTTTATAAATAGGTAGGTATATGGTTATCAAATGTCTGTTTCAAGTGATTCAAAAAGATGAGCTTGGTGGAATTCTGATACATTGATTCACTGCTCTAAAAATAAACTAGAGCTAATTTGTATTGATCACTTATTTGTAGTTTTTTTCTTTTTTCAGTGCATTTCATTTACGGACCATTAGATCCTGTGAATCCTCACCCTGAATTCATTACTCGTTATCAGTAAGTACAGAATTGTTACTGCTTTGCAGCATAAACATTCTGGTTCTTTCTATAGTTATTGGTCATTTTGTATAAATTCTTGAAGGTAACCATTTTTAATTTACTAATGATAATTACCCACCTTATTCCTTTTCTTACAGGGAGATTGTTCAGCGCTCTACTGTATCAGTCCTTGATAATCATATAAGTCACTACCCACAGCTAGAAGACCCTACCGGCTTTCTGAAGGCTTATCTTAATTTCATTAACTCTTTTTAGAACTGTCTCATTTATGCTAACATGTTTCAGGTGAAACAGAGAAATTATTATTTATTTACGGTATGGTGTGATTAAGATTATTACAGAAGAGATTTATACTCAAGTGAAATATTTTTATAACGTGTAATTTTCATCAGTTCTATTTTATTTGTACTCATTCCTGAAATACTCTGTTTAAACAAATGTAAATGCAATAATGCTTCAGTCATTCTTCAAACACACTAAATGTAGTACTTTTTATTTTGTTACATTTTACAAAGTGTTAAAGAAAGCCTAGAACTATTTTAAGCTTCCTCATTGTGAGGAGTGGTGCTATCTGATGACTATATTTCATTTTTTCCAAATGATAATGATTTTTCATAAAAACATATCTACTTCTGTGATAGTGACATAAATAGAAAAAAGCGAGCAAAGCATTTATATTTACACAGACATACAGCTGTATGCAAAAGTTTTGCAGACCTTTAATCTAACTGCATGCCACTCAAAATCCTTATGTGAAAAGTAGTTAACACATTCCCTTTAAACTAATACTGGCATATTTTAATTTATTTCCTGAATTTACGGATTGGCAATAGCAAAAACAGTAAATATGGAAAACAAAGAAGTTTAGGAATCATGTCAGTCAGTACTTAGCTGTGGCTTTAAGAAATTGTAGCCAAAGGAGTGTAATTTCTTGGTTTGTGTTTTTTCCCCACAGATTCAATAGCAAGTCTGTTGACACTAAAGGCATTTCAGAACCTTCATCTTTTGTTCCTTAAGTACTTGTCAGTTGATTTTTTGGTCTGCTTTGTATTGCTGAAATCTCCTCTATCTTTTCCATTTCATTGACTCTGGGACAATAGCTTCTGGAATGTGTTGATATTTAGTTGAATCCTTTCTTCCATCCACACCAGGGAGGTATTACACAAAGTGCGGTTATGAAATAGAGAATTAGCTAAGTGAACCTCACGAGAGTAATCTATGTTTTCCAATCAAAGCTCACTCATTTCAGTGAACACAAAATGTTCATTAACTCAAGATGGACACCATTATGCTCACAATTGTGAAATTTATGCAGTCCCTAGAACTGATCTTCAGTAACATCTTCTTATATAATACACTACCGCGGCCTTCCGTTTGTCTGTCCAGGATTTTAAATCACCTGTAGCTTGCAAACCATTTGAACTATTGACCTGAAATTTGGTACACATATACTATGTGACGTCTACTATCCGCTTTTGGGGCGATGATTAACCTCCAAGGTTATTCCTCTTTTTATTTTTATTTTATTGTAGAATCGAGACTCGACAGCAGCTAGCAGGGCGGCTGTGCGGCGCATGCATATGGGTGCCGTTCTCATCCCTACCACCTTTGCCATCACTTCCCCTACCTCTTCAAAACTTAAATCATTCTTGAGGCAGATTGAAGACTTAAGTGCCAGCTTAAGTAAAAAATTAAAGAAAACGTACTAATTAATTGCAACACAAACACTGACTTAATCAGTTTTAACGCAAAAATATGCTGATGAAAGAAAAGTGGGCTGCTAGGGTGGAGAAGAGAAGAGGTGCTTAGGAAGCAGCAAGCACATCAACCTCTAAACAAACTCTGAATGCTAAACGTACAGAGAAAGAGTCTGAAAATTATAAGTCAAGTGTATTCACTGTGCCGTTACTAGTCTGTCAAAATTTGGAAAGCTGAGCAGAGAGTGCATGATCTGAAGATTGAGTACCTGTGACATTAAGTGTGAAACTGACAGAATGCATAGTGTATTAGGGGACAGTGTAGAAAGGTTTAGATAGTTTTAATTGTTATAGAATAGAAGAACATATTAGACAGGCAATGACAAAATTTGGCAGTTGATCTTTAACAATACAAAAAACATAATTCATCCACTCTAAAGAAAGCTTGAGAGATTGTGTGGCTGTCTATAACAGATTGATGTTTAAGTACATTACAGGTCTGAATTTGTGCATTGCATTACATAATTAAATATTAATAGCAATATCCCATTTTTTAAGTTCTTTGTATTGCCCAGTTTTATTGTAAATATATTGGTTTGTGAACGTCATACTTCAAATACTTAGAACAATGAAGTATTCAATAGCAATATGAAGCACATTTGACAGCAATTGAAAATTATATACAAGAACATAACTTGCATCACAATTATGAGAACCGAACATTTAGGTGAAGGGTAAACACAAACATTTGTATGGCACTATTTGTCACAAGTAACAGGCCAGATTTGACAGTTTTCATAATGTTTCTATATAACTGGCATATCCTCAATTACAAAACATTTTATATTTTTTAATATCTCACTAGTGGGGGGGGGAAAAAAACCAATATAGACTATTATTAAAATTGCCAGGTCCATTTAATGATTGAGGTGTGCAATTGAATCTATTTTAATTATTCTTTTAATTATTTTACAGTGGACTTATAAATACTCTCATGACTTATATTAGAAATAACAAGGGACTTTCTTTCTCTTTATTATTTTAGCTGTTGCTTTATAAGTTCTTCATAGTACGTGGCACAGTAGCACATTAGGGTTGATCATAGGCAGTCTTATAAGGCATCTTTAGGCTACTTTAGTGTTTGAGGTTTACTGGCTTAGAACTGGTCATTTTATAACTGATGATTTTAACATTACAGAACACTCACTTTTGAGTCTTTTTTTAACCACTATAATACAACATTTTTTTAGCACTTGTTAAAAAAAATCCCAGAGCCTTTCTCTGAGTTTTTTTTCTTATAAAGTGGGAATTTCATGAACTTGGTAGTCCACAACACCCCACCAGGGGTATGGACCAGGCTAAGACATAATGCTTTGTTACCTAGGTTAGCAAATGTGACTTGCTATATTCCGCTTTGGTGGAACCGAAACCAGTTCAGATAAGCCCAGCACCTCGATATAAACAAAGTGCACTTTGTGGAGTACCCCCAGTGCCATTGCCTGCTACTCTACTCCAGAGCATAATGAAATACATCCCTGTGCTTTATTTACAGTTGGTGAGGTATTTTTTCCCCATTGAATGTTAGATCAGTATTTTCTCCAAAAATATGTTCTTTTTGGTGGTGGCCAATAAATTCCAAGTTTTGCTTCACCAGTCCCTAGCTCTTTGTTTTGAGATGTTTTTGGCTGGTTTCAATATATTTTGTGCACTTAAGTGACTTTTGTGGCAAGGTGATAAAGATTTTCTCCTGATAACTGACTACCACTTCAGTGTTGGCCCATCACAGGACTTGAAAAAATGGCTATGCAGGCTTTGCTTTGCATATCTGGCCAGTGTGCACACACTTCTATCGCAGACTTGTTATATAACAAGAATATTATATTGTTATATTTCTCTATTGTGCTGCTGACAGAGGAAATATTTCAGACTGAAGCATTCACATCTCTCTTTACAGCACAGCTCTTCCAGCTGTATAAAGTGCATCTTATATTTAAGTGCTTACTCGGAGTCTTAGCAGAGCCAGTGACTTAAGAAAAAGCTTACTTACCATCAGCATCAAAAGCTCAAGTCAAAAAAAAAAAAACAAAAAGCTTTGAGGCCTAAAAGTATTAATGAAAGCTAGATTCGGGAAATAATTATTTATTAAAATGAGCAGAAATGCCCAATTTGTTCTCAGAAGAGCCTTTTACATACAGAATCATTAAAGAGTGATGTCCAAACATTTGCATACAACTGTATATTCAGAATATATAATTTCATTTTATGAATATGGACAGTGCATTCTATTGTTTTTATTTTTCTGTTTACATTTTAAATATTGTAAGTATTTTCCTACTGGTAAACAAAGCAGGTATTTCATGGAATGCACTCTATTGTATTTTGAATAGCTAATGCAATATAAAACTGCTTATGGCATTGATCATTATTAGCACCAAATGTGTAAACTTTAGTAAAAAAAAATCCTTGTATTCTTAATATTTGATGCAAGTTATGTGTATATTATATTTAATACAACCATTTCTAATTTATGATGCTGAACATATCCAAAAAAGCTCATTTTTACCTGATACAGGTTTAGGTAGTTGTTTAGAGTTATCTTGGGTTATTGGGTTAAGGAAATGGATGGAAATACAAAGGAGACAGCACACCTTTTACTATTGTATTATATGCCAAAGATTATGTGTGTTCATTGGTGTTTCAGATATTATGGCATGGCTACACTGTTTTATAATTTCAGATTTAAGAATTAATTGATATTCTTGACAAACTGCAAAATGCCATAAATGTTTTAACAACTATAACTTGTTTTTCCACTCCATAAGCTTAAAAAAAACATTTCTTTACCAAATACGAATGCGGGGATATAATTACTAATTGTTTCATTAAGACTTGCAACCACAATTCTGAAATGTTGTGTAGCTTACAAAGATCAATAAAAATGTCTAATGTAAAGTGTGTCTCTCATTTAACAATTTAAATACAGCAACCAGATAGCTACTTAATATTTTTATCCTAACTGTGCCCTTCTGTTAATGCAGCACTGACAAATAAGTTCCATTCCTGTGGATGTTTGTGATCCAATTTTGGAATGCAAATCAGAACATTCATTAATGGAAAATCGGTAAAATGCACAAGACAGTATTTTACAAAAACATTTCAAACTTTATAACAGCGAAGCAATATTAGTATAAATCACATTGAACAATTTAAAGTAAACTAAACCACAGTTTTGTGCAGTATTTCAACCACATGCTAAAACAACTTGCACATTTTTGATACAATACCTCATCATAATGGAATGAGAATGGTGTGAGTGCGAGTGCCACCTGTACTGAGGATTCACTCCTCCTCCCTGTAGCTACACACCCAAGACAGCATAGCTGGGACGCATGCTTAGGACACTGTGGATTACAAGCAGCAGGATCAACACTCCAATAAATAGCCAATGGCCAATCTAGGTGCTCACCAGTAACCGAGTTCATGGCGCGGCAGGGCACAGTACTGGTTATAGTTCATGAGCACTAATTAATTGTACTATACCCAAGAGTTAATGACGGCTTCCAGGTATTAATTGTAGTCAAAAGAGTTTGCATCGTTTGGAAGTACAAAATGAAAGTTGCTATTTGAAAAGTAAATGGAATTCAGCTAAAAAGAAAAATGTTAGGATTTTAGGTATCCTTTCATGCCTGCAGAATTGCCTTTAAACTTAGACCCATGTATACTGCAGGATTTTGGGCTACCACAAAAAGTTTCCCAGAAGTGCATAATGAATTTCTGAACAAAAAAAAAAAACAAAAAGCAAATTAGAAAATAAAAACTATTGTAACAATAATAACTTCCAGGACCAAATATGATTTTTTTCCTCTTCAGCTGCATGTACTTGTCCATAGAGAAATGAGAACCATAAAATAGCAGGTCTGCTTTCAAGCAGGTCATCTGTTTGAGTGTTAACATCCAACTTATGTGCTACAAGTCATATATAACTTTAAGTTATTGTGATGACCACAACCAAATTGATGGAAACTGTGGACACTTTGTTTTTGGGAGTTTGCTGATATCCTGGACATGTGTATTTTCAAACCATTTTCTCAAAAGTCAGCTTCAGACACGCATTTGGTTTCGTACTGATCAGCTTCTTTGTTTTAAATCTAAACTGCACCCATGGTTTGGCAAGCTGTGAGCAGACAAGTGAACCAGAAATGTACTCTTACTTTTAAGAAAAAATAGTTCCAAGAATCTGTGATAAAATAATTATTTGTAGTTTTCTTTGATTATCACAAGGATGCCTCATAAACACAGAAGGTGTGTTTTCTTAAACTGAGGACACATATGGTAAGTTTTATAGCTTTTTCTTTCAGATTTGGGCCCCAGTACCCTTCATCTCCATTGTTAGCTGCAAGAACAGATAAGTTATTTTGAAAGTCCAAAGTTATTTTTAAAGTCCACTAGAAACTTCATTTTAGAAGATAATTTTACATGGTAAATGAACATATACCATAAATGTGAAGAAATGATTTTGAATTTTGAATACTGAATGTAATCCTTTCAGTTAAGAATCCTGAGTTTGTATCATGTCAGTAACATACATACATACATAACATACAGGGTTTTACATTATCTATTAAGAATTCTCTCAATGCTGCTCAGGCCATAATTCATTTGACCTTTTTTTGTATCATACTGTAAAAAAGGGCTGGGCAATATATATTGAAAATTAACCGCTAGTAACTATAAGAAGCTCCCACTGAAGCCCTTTTAACTCCTGTCAGTATGATCAATAAATGCTCTCTCCTACTAAGCGCTTTAATGAGCTGTACTCTTAATTACAACACACCTGTCATAATATCCAATTACATCATTCTGCCTTGTCCCGCCTTCGCTCTTCATTCAAAACAAAAGCACTGGGCCAGGCATGAGAAAACCTTAGGGAGGCAGGGATGATATCAGGTACAAATGAAGATAAGCTGATATGAAGCAATACAGAGGCGATCGTCTGGTCATGTTCTGGCTTGTGCAAACAGGAAACATGAAGAAACAAAAGTCAAATGTAAGTTCTGTTGAAAAGCATTTGGGGCAACTAAACATATGTAGAAAAGAGTGATTTATTGTGATTAATTATTGGTCTTGTCTTTGGCTCTTGCTTTATTTACTTTTCTCCATTCTAGGAGGTGCTCTCCAGCCATTAGAATTGTATCAAGGTACTGTAAATGAAACATTTCTTTAAAAAGAATATAATGTATGAATAAACAAGGATTATATACGTATGACTAGCAAAATACCCGCGCTTCGCAGCGGCAAAGTACTGCCTTAAAATTTTTATTAAGAAGAAAATTAAACCCTTTTAAACTGAGGGAAAATATGCCAATAATTATTTGTTAAGGATCTCTTTGTATACCACATTGTCATTTCGGCCCTCCGGTTGTAATATGACCAAGCTGTGTGCTGAGCTTACTCTTGAGCATGTAACGTACAGTTGGCCATGGGAAAAGTAATCTTGTTTCAAATCTCACAGCTTGGATTGCTGCTCTCATAATCGGTTTGAGTTTCATGGTTTGTTTCAATTACGACAGTATTTGCAGGACTTGTGTTGAAGTGACATTCGGCATCTGTCAAGCGTTGTAAGCATACAACCGGTTTCATCGATAACTTCACATCCAGCTTTTGAGAGTTTAAACATTCATAAACATCAAAGTGTCCACTACTGAAATCGTCACCTGTGAATCTAAGATGTTTAAGAGGCATTGGCGGTTGTCCAAAGGTGTAAAATATTTGGCCATTTCGGTACACTTGAAAGCGACAACCGAACAATTCAGCGGCAGCCATCAACTCACATGCAGAACCATAGGTGAAGGGCTTAAGCATTCCACTCTTCTAGTGCTCCTGTGTAGTATAATTATCTCCTGTTCCGTCATCAGTCCACACCTTGAACCTGTCCCAGTCATTCAATACATAAGACACAATGTTCCTCCGGATATCAAGAGTGAGCCTGATATGGCCGTGCAACATGTAACAAAGAGAATGGAAAAGGCAGGTGCCATCTCCAGGCATGGAAACCACTCGGTAAGTGACAGTTCTTTGATCGATAGTGATCACCTCGATAGACATGTTAATAGGGGTATGGTTGGAAAGATAAAGGAAATGGGTACCTGAACAATGTAAAGGAAGTCTAAAATACCTACACAATAACTATAATCGTAATAAACGAACAATAAAACAGCGGAGAAGCCAAGGATTAAATAAAAAGGCTGTAGTTATCAGCAGGGAGACGTAAATCCCGTGGCGAAGCAAGGAAGGGAATGTAGAGACCAGAGCGACAGCTGGCCTTATATAGGCAGGCAGCCAACAATGTGGGAGGCATTGGGATGGGGGACCCAACGCCGCCTCACACGGTGACCGAGCTGCAGGCTATGGACATATATATGTACGTAAGTAGGATTCAGTTAGCGTTGGGAACCCGCATACCAAATTTCTTGAAGATGGGCCCATAAGTAACAAAGACCATTGGAAAGTTCAATATGACGGCCGACAGTGGCGTCATACCACCGAAATATGTACATTGGTTTCGGTTAGCGCAGGGAAGCCGCCTACCAAATTTCGTGAAGATGGGGCCATAAATAAGAAAGTTCAACATGGCGGATGTTGTCGACCGTTATGACCGTTACGTGTAGAATTTCGAAATGAAACCTGCTTAACCTTTGTAAGTAAGCTGTAAGGAATGAGCCTGCCAAATTTCAGCCTTCTACCTTCACGGGAAGTTGGAGAATTAGTGATCAGTCAGTCAGGGCGGGCTTTGCCTTTTATTAGTATAGATAACTACATATATACATTGATTTATAAGGACACAAGCAGATAGACAAAAATATAAGAATAGATTGGCTGTTTACCTGATGTTGAGGGTTCTAATTATCTTGGCACAGACGATACCAAGGGCTTTGTGTGTAAATGGTGCGTATGGACAAAAATGTTGCGTACACCCATTTCCTCGCACACTTTGAGATGTATAAAAACTAAACTTGGTGTAAAGCCAAACACATTTTCACGATTAGCCCCCTTGTCTTGCATACACGTTTCTGATGTTTTGCAAACTGGTGGCAGCGAGCGTCAAAGCAGTGCTATTGTTTCAGTGTAATTTACCTTTCTTGTGTGGGATTTATCAAATACCCTGAAATTAATTACATATAGTTCACAAATATACTTGATTGTGAACCTTCTGTAACAGTATAATGGTGCATGGAATGGCCAAGCTATTCAAACTACCATAGTTGCTTTTAGTGTTGTTAGAAGACATATTTACAGATGACGATGATGATTGGCTTTTAAGTCAATTTCAGTTTCCAAGAGCTGTGCACTTGGAGCTGTGTGCTGAACTGGTACCAACTTTACAAAGGCAGACTTGGAGGAATTGTGCTGTACCTGCTCCTTTGCAAGTTCTGTCCACTCTCCGGTTTTTAACCACTGGAGCTTTTCAGTGTGACCATGCTGACCGATTGGGTATTTCACAATCGTCACGCCATGCATAGGATGGTATTACTTACTGCCTTACAATGTGGTTGAGCTGCGCAACATAAAAGTACAATTCACAAAAAGATCCAGTTTTCGAAATGTAATCAGAGCGGTCAACTGCACTCACATTGCTATTGCAATGGCACTGGGCAAGTTTCATCAACCAGGGATGAAAGAATGAGCTGTCATTACATCATATATAGCTGGAGAACCTATAAAAATGGCAGCTCTGCACAGTTGCAACTGTTTTTCCCAACTAGAGTGGCAAAAGACAAACAGTCCTTTTAAGGATAGTGAGTCATCTCAAAGTAAAGAGGGAGGAGTCAATCTGTTGTGGCACTCAGTCCCATCACTTCACTATAAAGGCACTTTCAGAGAATGAATTTGCTTATGAAAATAGAAAGCATTTCCACTCTATTTATGTGCTACTCTACAGTGCACAGAAAGTGTGTTGCAGTGTGCAAGCATTTACCTGAAGAGATGCGCTATGATGAACCTGACCCACCAAATAATCAGCCAAGTTGGACAGCATTACAGCTTCGTTTGAATGTAATTATTAGAATGTAAAAACAGGTAATCAGATGCAGCATTTAGTTTTTAACCAATTCATTTAAATTGTGCTCAGTATCACAGAGCACAGCTTTATATCCCTTAGTTCATTGGCCACATCTCTCACAGCATCCACTATTGCATTCTGTGACACTAGAACAGCAACCATCAGTACACAACCAGATGGTTGCCCAGCAGTTTCCGAGGCAGAGGTGTGTGCAGCCAGCACCTTAAGACATGCTCAGCACAGCAGCACCACCACCATCTGAGCATCGCATGGGGGTCAGCTTTTGTAATATTGTCTGAAAAAGAATAAACAGCCGGTGGGCTACGAACCGCTTTTTCACGTTGACATTCATAGCTGACCGCTTCGTTTTTATTTTGGGAACCGTGCGACTATCTGACCTTGAACTTTTGAGTGTCTCTGCCACATTGTACCACTCCATAATTTCCTTTTTTTGCTTACACCACTGCTTAAGCCAACAAATAGTAAATTTTTCCTTGCCTCCACTTCGCATTTGCTGAAATTCTTCTTTTTCCCCCCCACGTGATTTTGCCATTTTCTTTTAACAAAACACTGAACGGAAGGTGATTTATATTGACCTGCATATTAAAATATGCAAAATTCCAGGAGGAGTCAGGGTGGGGCTATAGACACATTCCATCCATCCATCCATTTTCCAACCCGTTGAATCCGAACACAGGGTCACGGGGGTCTGCTGGAGCCACATTCACGTGCATTAAATTTCACAATCATTAGTATTTGTACTGCAGCACGGTGTCGCAGTGGTAGTGCTGCTGCCTCGCAGTTGGGAGACCTGAGTTTGCTTCCCGGGTCCCCCTTGTGTGGAGTTTGCATGTTCTCCCCGTGTCTGCGGGGGTTTGCTCCGGTTTCCTCCCACAGTCGAAAGACATGCAGGTTAGGTGCATTCAAGTCGAAGTCAAGTCGGGGAGCATGCACTGGTACAGTGCGTTGCCGCACCAACTACACGGCAAAACAACTCGGTATCCCAGTTTGCAACCCCCCAGACAGACACGTGATCCAGTCCCACCCTCCGGAAATGACCCTCTATCTGCCGCAGCCAGGTGTTTTGTGGGCGACCCCTTGGCCTGGTTCAGCCACTCGGGTCTCCAACAATGAAGATCTTACGAGTCGGTTCACCCTCTGGGAAATGCGCCACATGGCCGTAGTGCCGTTAACTGACACTCCCTCACAATGCAGGTAATGTGCCTCATTTGGGACTCCATGAGCAACCGCTCATTCGACACAAACTCAAACCAGTGGTACCCAAGGATTCTCCGAAGAGACACAGTACCAAAGGAGTCGAGTCTTCGTCTCAGGTTACTGGATAGCGTCCATGTCTCGCAACCATATAGCAAGACAGGAAGCACCAGGACTCCAAAGACTTGGACCTTCGTCCTTTTTCATAGATATCGGGAGCGCCACACACCCCTTTCCAGCAACCACATGACCCCCCCCTCTCCCAATCCGTCTACCGACTTCACAGGAAGAGTCACCAGAGACATGAATGTCACTGCCAAGGTAAGTAAACCCCTCAACAAGGTTGACACTCTCTCCACAAACAGACACACTGCTGATGGCTGTGCCCAAGAGGTCATTAAAGGCCTGGATCTTAGTTTTTATCCAGGACACTCGCAAGCCCAGACACTCAGACTCCTCACTCAGTCTCTCGAGCGCCCCGATCAGAGCCTCCATTAACTCTGCGAAGATCACAGCATCGTCAGTGAAGTCAAGATTCGTGAATCTTTCTTCACCAACAGATGTCCCACAGCCACTGGACCCCACGACCTTGTCCAACACCCAGTCCATACAAGGATTGAACAGAGTAGGATCAAGAACACACCCCTGACGTACCCCAGAATCAACTGGGAAAAACGCAGAGGTCCTGCCTGCACTCTGCACAGCACTCACAGTACTAGTGTACAGTGCATTGGCAATCCTAAATTCTCCCTAGTGTGTGCGTTTGCCCTGCAGTGGGCTGGCGCCCTGCCCTGGGTGTTTCCTGCCTTGCGCCTTGTGGTGGCTGGGATTGGCTCCAGCAGACACCCCCTTAGGATATAGGATGGATGGATAGATGGATGGTATTTGTAAAGGGGAAGTGAATGGAACTTGGTATATGCAATTTTATGCATCTGGATTTTTTTTGGCCGTAGGCCATGTTTTAGTGTGAATTCTATGTACGGCCTTATACATGAGGCCCCAAGTCTTAAGATGATGTCCAATGTTTGGTAGAGTTGTTGCTTTTGTTGATGCTCCATGTTCAAGTTGAGTTTTTCTTGTGTAGGACTGCACTGTCCTTGCTGCATGATCCTTTTGTTTTTAAGAGTTCTGTGATGCTTTCTCAGCTCACAGTCTTCACAAGGAAAATCATTACTGCTTCTCGTGCTGATGCCGAAATTCAAGTGTTTAAATAATATGTGCTCCTTAGTGTACAGACTGAACTCAGTGCTTAAATTGGCAGGCTGGACCTCAGCTTTCTGGTTCACAAAGGGAAGAGACTGTCAGCTTTCTGCTCCCTATGGAGGGATCATCAACTTTTGGTTTCAGAGAGAGATTTTTTTTTTTTTTTTTATTAAGACAGTCATTTTGCAGAGTGAGCACACATTTTTCCTTGGGGCAGAGTGCCCTAGAAATAGTGCCCTGAGAGAGTCTCTAGGGAGTTCAGTGAGAGAAAAACAACAAATAGGATGAGTGTAACTAGTTTACAAAGAAAGGTGGAACTTCTCATGATTAGATTAAAGTCGCTTCCAGTTACAAAATTGGGCCCTGCTCATAGGCAAGTTACTCTGTACATCTCATTTGTCATTCCTGGAATTATGCCTTTGTTTTTCCTTGAGTCCATTTTGTGCCTTCTGACTGCAGACATTTACAGAGAGATATGCAAAGATGTCAGATCACCTTTAATTTACACCCTTGTTATTAGATGAAGTCCAGACAGATACTGGTACAAACTGCAGTTCAGTCACTTAGTTTAGAATGCAAGTTGGGGAGGGCGCTCCTGGATGTCTGCTAAATCTGCTGCCATACAGACCTGGCGTGCCACTATGGCTTAGCAGAATGGAGAATGCCCACTGTAATGAGCAATGTGTTTTATTACTTGAAAACACAACCATGTCATGGAAGATGAGGAGTTTGTGGCTTAAAAAAAAAAAATTCTAATGCCACTCCATATGCAAAAGATTTACACAGCTAATGCAATTACTTAATACCAAAGCACACAACCCTTCAGGCAACATCAATTTTCTTTTTACTGTAAAACAAAAAAATTAATAGATCACAAAATGCCTTATTTCTAGCATCTTTAGTTTTGAGATGCATAAGTTTGCATTTCATAAATATTTAAACTGTTAGAATAAAAACAATTTAAAAAAATAACCTTAGGTGTACTGCACTACAACAAAATCTGCAACTATCATACTCTTTCGTTTGAATTTCATTGTCCTAAAATTATTTGTAATGTTTTATACGTTTGCACATTTGAAACAATCTTGCAGCATACTGTAATACACATGTTCAAATGTCTGGGAGCCTTTTTTTAACCAGGGTTCTTAAAAAATAATTTAGTGTTATTGATTTAAATATGCAAAATGATGGGTATTACTGCCCACCCTGCTTTAAATTAAACAATTAGCCTAATCCCTTTGTATGTTGGATGCAAAGTCTGACAAAACTAATCCCGATTTAACTACTAATGGTTCACTGTTACAAAGAGACTCTCAGCTAGAAAAAGCTTGTCAAACATGTTATAAAGTTAAGAATTTCATTGTACTCCACAAACATGTCAATGAGGAGCCTATAACAGTATGAAGTTTACATTTGACTTTCTTTCCCTTAGTTAAATTGTAGTTTTAATATAGGTTAGTTTGTCATTAATTACCAAAGCCGAAGGATAAATAGGTCTGGTACAGTGGTTGGGTACCCTATTTGTTATGACATTTCATAACATGAGACTTTAACCATGTGATGCTGGACAAAACATTACCTGCCTTCTCCCAGTATGTATACTGTAACACCTGGGGAAATAGGACTATTGACCTACTGTATGCAAATGTTAAAGACGCATACAACGCCACCCCACTGCCTGCACTTGGGAAAGCAGAGCATAACCTGGTTCTGCTTCAGCCTCACTACAAACCAAGCATGAGGGAGCTACCTACAACCACATGCTCATTCAGTAAGTGGTACACGAAGGCAGAGTAGGCTCTGAGAGACTGCTTTGGAACTACAGACTGGGATATCCTGCAGGGATTTTACAGTGAGAACATTGAGGAGGTTGTTGACTGCACTACTGACTACATCAACTTCTGTATGGACATTGTAGCTCCAGTAAGAACAGTATGCTGCTATGCTAACAAGCAGCCATGGATTACAAATGACATCAAGGGCCTTTCGAACCAGAAGAAAAGGGCTTTTAAAGACGGTGATCAGCATGAGTTCAAGCACGTGCAGAAGGAACAGTACAGGAGAAAGCTGGAGCAGAAGTTGCAGAACAACAGCATGAAGGAAGTGTGGGATGGGATGAAGATCATCACTGGCTGCAGCTTGAAGCGGGGTGCCACCATCGAGAGAGACATGGAGAGAGCAAACCAAATGAACCACTTCTTTAACAAGTTTGACCACCCTAACCCACTCTCACCTCAGTGTACTGCACCCTCCACCCATCCTTCTGCTGATACCAGCATAGGAGAGACATCCCCACCCACAATTACAGCAGCCCAGGTAAGCAGAGAGCTGAGGAGACTTCGTGCCAGCAAAGCAGCGGGTCCAGATGGAGTATCACCACAACTGCTGAAGGCCTGTTCGTTGGAGCTGAGGAGTCCTCTACAGCGCATCATCAACCTGAGCCTGGAACAGGGGAGAGTCCCAAGGCTTTGGAAAACATCTTGCATCACACCAGTCCCAAAGGTATCACGTCCTAGTGAGCTGAATGACTTCCAGCCTGTCGCTCTGACGTCACATGTGATGAAGACCATGGAGCGGCTGCTGCTTCACCACCCGAGGCCACAGGTCTGCCAAGCCCTCGACCCTCTACAGTTTGCATACCAGGAGAAGGTGGGAGCGGAGGATGCCATCATCTATATACTACATCGATCCCTCTCCCACTTGGACAGAGGCAGTGGTACTGTAAGAATTACGTTTCTGGACTTCTCTAGCACCTTCAACACCATCCAGCCTCTGCTCCTTAGGAACAAGCTAACAGAAATGGGAGTAGATTCATACCTGGTGACATGGATCGTGGACTATCTTACAGACAGGCCTCAGTATGTGCGTCCTGAGAACTGCAGGTCTGACATTATGGTCAGCAACACAAGAGTGCCGCAAGGGACTGTGCTTTCTCCGGTCCTGTTCAGCCTATATACATCAGACTTCCAATACAATTCGGAGTCCTGCCACGTGCAAAAGTTCGCTGATGACACTGCTATCATGGGCTGCATCAGGACTGGGCAGGAGGAGTATAGGAACCTAATCAAGTACTGTGTTAAATGGTGCGACTCAAACCACCTACAACTGAACACCAGCAAAACCAAGGAGCTGGTGGTGGATTTTACGAGGCCCAGGCCCCTCATGGACCCTGTGACCATCGGAGGTGACTGTGTACAGAAAGTGTAGACCTATAAATACCTGGGAGTGCAGCTGGATGATAAATTGGACTGGACTGCCAATACTGATGCTCTGTGTAAGAAAGGACAGAGCTGACTATACTTCCTTAGAAGGCTGGTGTCCTTCAACATCTACAGTAAGATGCTGCAGATGTTCTATCAGACGGTTGTGGCGAGCGCCCACATCTACGCGGTGGTGTGCTGAGGAGGCAGCATAAAGAAGAGGGACGCCTCACGCCTGGACAAACGGGTGAGGAATGCAGGCTCTATTGTAGGCACAGAGCTAGACAGTTTGACATCCGTGGCAGAGCGACAGGCGCTGAGCAGGCTCCTGTCAGTCATGGAAAATCCACTGCATCCACTGAACAGTGTCATCTCCAGACAGAAGAGCAACTTCAGTGACTGACTTTCCTGTGTCACTGTCCTGCTCCACTGACAGACTGAGGAGATCGTTCCTCCCCCACACTATGCAACTCTTCAATTCCACCCGGGGGGGTAAACTTTAACATTATACAAAACTTACTGTCTGTTATACCTGCATTTTTATCACTCTTTAATTAAATATTGTTCTTTATGTATGCTGCTGCTGGAGAATGTGAATTACCCCTTGGGATTAATAATCCATCTATCTATGTCTTGATTTGAGACTATGAAAACTTTTGAGCTCTGCAATAATTAAAGCCTTACTTTTACTCAGCCAGTTCAGTAGCATAGCCTTGAGTAAGACAGTCATGTTATTCATAACGTGGTTCCATTTATCAACTACACATCACACACTCTCTCTTCTCTGCAACACAATCAGATGGTGAAAAGTATCAACTTATTTGTCAAAAGTATAATAAAAAGGACATACTGTAAGATTTATTTATTTTTATATGTTTTCATCTACTTTGAGTACAAAGTATCTTCACAATAATAAGTATCATTCTGCACCATCTTGATAAACATAGAATGTTTATTTTCAGGGAAGAATTAAACTTTAAAAAATATTCAGGTTTAGCTTGCTGTAGATTACATAGAAGCATAAAATGAAAAAAAAAAAAAAAGAAATGGAGTTTAATGTGGTCGTAATGTAATTAAGGTGAAACTCAACTAGCCACAAGAAAATCATTTAATACAGATGCTGCCTCGTTAACAGTCCCAACATGAAACAAATTTCCAAAGATATTATTCAATAGAGATTAGCCTACAGAAGCAAGAATAACATCAACAGGTATTTCGTCTTTACTTCGGACAGTCACCTGCATTGTTACTCCATCAGCAAGGGCAAGCCTGGAGCGGACCAAAACATCATGACCTCCTCTGAAAACACCTGGAACACAAACAACATTTCAATTCAAAAACTGAGGGGGAGTAAACAAGTGTATAAAAACACTTCACAATTTTATGCCTTATTGCTGCGTTACGAAGACAGCCAACTTAAGTCAACCCAAAGTCAGACATCACTTCAGTTTGTACAGGGGAAGACGTCCGAGCCCTCCATATAATTAGACTATCTATAAACTCAAATGTTGATTACATGTACGTGCCTGCATGAAGAATGTGCAATAGAACCTTTAACATGCAGTTTTTGCAATACATTTATTACACTTTCATACATTCTTGGCACTTTAACCACTGATAATCAACAAACAAACTGCATAAATTTTCATTTAGATGACCATCCAATAAATAAGATTGTTTGGCATAAATCATTTTAACTCATGTTGGATTTACAGCTGAAATTTTTGGCACCCTGGTAAATAAAAGATGAGGAAAGAAAGGTTATAAGAAGAATTCATCTTTTTTGTGAATCACCTCAATTTTAAACTGGAAAAAAAAAAAAAAAAAAAGAGAAACAGCCTTTAATCGAAGGTAATTTATTCTGAGAAAAAATTCCTTAAGAATTCTTTTAACAAAACCACACATGGCACTGATTATTGGCATCCCTGCAATTAGTACCACATACACTCTCCCTTTGTCAAAACATCAGCACCGGGTCTTCACCTATAATATCTAACTCTCCTTTTAAAGTCACCCACACATTCAATAGGATTTAGGTCTGAGGACTGAGCTTATGTTTATGATCAAATGACAGGAGAGTTTTTTTTGGCACATTTTCCAAATAATCAAGGGAGCCTCTGATAGCAAGTTTGGAGATTTGGTGACCCCAAGATGCTACTTTTTTCTGTATTTCTCCAACAGTGATCCTTGGGGATTTTTTTTTACCTCTCTTACCATCCTACTCACTTTATGTATGGGCAAAAATAAACTTGGGTCCTCTACCAGTCAAGCTGGTAACAGTTCCAGATGATCTGAACTTTATTGCCCTAACTGTAGATATGGGCATTTTCAGGTCAGTTAACAGCCATTTCCTGATTGTAGCACAGGGATAGCACTGCTGCTTTGCAGTAAAAAGTCCAGAGTTCACACCCAGGTCCTCCCTGCATATAGTTTGCATGTTCTCCCCGGGTGCTCGTGTTTCCTCCCACTGTCTATTGACATGCAGGTTTGGTAAACTGACAATAGTGAATTGGCCCTAGTGTCCGTTTGATGCGAGGGTGGGGTTGTGTGTGTGTGTGCATGTTTGTTTGCTTATCCTGCGATGGACTGGCACTCTGTCCAGGGTTTATTCCTGCCTTCTGCCCTATGCTAGCTGGGATGGGCTCCAACTCTTTCCTCCACCCCATCCCTGCCTGCCACCTCCAAGACCCTGATCTGGATTAAGCGGGTTAGAAAATGACATGGCAAGACATCTCCTGACCTACTAAGGTCAAAACACATGTTTCTCTCATTTGAATTGTGTGTTCTTTTTATCATTCCCATGTTGATAAATGAATAAGGAAATCTGGCCTCTGTGCTACCTCGTATTTATACCCCACTGACACAGGAAGTAATGGATTACTGCTTCAAAGTTTCTACACACTCTGATCAACTTACAGTAAAGTCCAATATAAACAGGGAGGGAGGTGGATTTGAGGGGGATGCTTCAGTTATACTTTATTAATAAGAATTTCTAGGGGTGCCAATAATTGTGGCACACATGGTTTTACTTCCTGAGAGATTATTTTTTCTTAGAATACTCTACTTCAATAAAAGGATTAATTTCTCTTGTTTTCTTCAATGTGCTATTTAGGTAAATTCGCCAAATGGTAATTGTTATACAGCCCTTTTTACTCAACTTTGGGCAGTGAAGAGGTTTATTTATACTGTTCCCAGATGATGGGCTTTAAAACACATATTCATTATGCATCCTTGGGATCGTTCAGGCTGCCTAGGTTTGTGTTCTCTTTCTGGAAGCCTAAATCTCTACTGAGCCTTTCAAGCTGCTGTAATTTTGTTGGACTGTTTAGTAAATTACAAGTATGGATGAAAACTTTAGTATTAAGTGTCTTGTGCTGTACTGTACAATTGTGTTGTCTAACTTTAATTCAACTTAAAAATTTATTATACTATGGGGGAAAACTTACTTTGTCCACAAAAACCTGCTGGATGTCCAAGACATCAAATTACAATCCTGATAAATCACTGAAATGCATGTGTAGCCATTTTGGATGATGGGGTTTGCAAATAAATATTTAAATGATAAATTCAACAGCTCAAGTAGTTAAACATGTGATGATGCATACTGCACTACTGTCTTTATCTGTACAGTAATTATGAATGACTTCATTGCGTTTCTTCTGAACAAAACCAGCAAGGCCGTGCTGTTTAAAAGTGACCCAGAGCAAGAATTGTACACTTTGTTGCTTTCAGTTTTGATTGTACTGGTTTGTATACCCAGAGAATCTAAAACTGGTCTCTGCTTAAGGTAAACCTTAGCCTTCAAGTGCCACCCTTTCCTGTACTCTACAGAAATGAAAGCGGCCACATATCACTTAGCTACTCCTGGTCAAAAAGTAAAATTAAATTCCTATCTACATATCAAAGTGAAAAAGTTTCACCAGACGGACAGTTGTCACTTTTCATTAATGTTACATTCATGTGCTAAAGGACAAATGAGCCCTCCACTGGGAAATTTCACATGAACACCCTTTAAGTGCCATCAGGGGATCATTTAAAAAAAAGCGCTGTTACCCAGATCTGCCAACCTGTGACACAATAACCACCTCTGAACTCATTTCAATATATAACATAATGGCATTTGCTGACTATGCTATAGTTAAAGTAATGCAATTTCTGTTTGGTGTTTTGTTTGCTTATATTTTCACAACAAAAAGCAAACAAAGCCAATCTTTCAACTTTTTTTTTTTTTTTTTTTTTATATATAAATGCAAAACATGCAGCAATTCTACAACCACTTCAAGGTTTTCCCCAAAGCCGTGATCAGAATGTGTAATAGCAAACTGAAGTGGAAAGTTGTGTTGTCAAAAATCCTAACTCTGAAAATTACCCCCAGAATGTAAACAACTTTACATTCGTGTTTTGAATGACAAACAATAAGTTCATGCTTTTCATTTGCTGTGTTTGCTTCAATGTAAAGTGCAAATCTGAGATGCAAATATATTCTTCAAATAAAAACGTAAAAAAGTATAACTACTAAGGTCCTAAAACATCATAACCAAAAGAATTCCTTAACTTAACTTCAACTTGTACCACATTCTAATATTTGACTATTACATCTGGGAAAAATTGACATTCCTCCTTTCAAAAGTAAAAAAAATCTACATAAGTTAATTATTTCTAATAAGAATAAATCATATAAAAAAACAGACTTACCTGCAAGTAGCAATACATGCGAGTTTTTATTTTCTGGAACTTTATCTGTCCTCTCACAAGGCTGCATTCCAAGGAAGTTGATAATATTATTGATAGCCTCTAAAATAACAATAATAAAAAAAATATATATATTTTATTAAACCCACAGTTACTAATTGTGTTAAGAATTTTACATTTATACAGTCACGATTAGCAGTGTAAAATGCATTTGAATTCTATTGCAGTGAAATTCTTATGAAACCATGATCAGCATCTTTCAATAAATTGACTTTCACCCTCAAGAACAGTCTTGGTATGCTGTTGTACTAAAACTGGTAAATACATTGTAATAAAGTTTACTTTCTAATGCTAAAACACTAGACATGAAACCAAAATACACTATTGTGAAATTTTGAAAAACGCTTCACTGTTACACACAACAGAAAAGTTGATTTTTTTTTCAAGTTTTCAGCAAAATATTGTTTTTCCTATAGAGTTATGGGTGTATTAGGATTCTTCCAGGTAAGCAAAGTCTACTGACATGCTAACAATGTAGGAAATCACAGTATGTTTATTGCTAGATAGTTTAATTCTTGTGTTACTCCATATACCGACGTCAAAAAATTAGGAATAATTGAAAATATTTTTCCTAATGTGATATTTAAAGTAATCTCTTCCACCAAAACTTAGCACAACCACAAAACATATGGCCTAGCAATGCCAGAGCAATATAGCACTGTTGTATATTGGGGTCTCGATCCAATATATTTTGGATAATCAATCTGAAAAGATGTACAATTCTATGATGTATTGAAGTATGCTAACCCAGACTAATGAAGAATATACATTATGAATAACTTAATATATCAAAGGAGGAGTGGAATTGACAGAGGGCTCCTTTTCCTGGGCTTTATCTAAGGTGGTTACGTGATACACACTTTGACAGTGGTAAAGCCTAGAAA
This sequence comes from Polypterus bichir lapradei, assembly GCA_026402145.1. NCBI lineage: Eukaryota > Metazoa > Chordata > Cladistia > Polypteriformes > Polypteridae > Polypterus > Polypterus bichir. The sequence continues at coordinate 44,247,990 of JANRMT010062792.1, forward strand.
TACCAAAACCCTAATCATTACTAATTAAAATGCTGTCTATTCAAACATTTGCATGTACAAGGATAATTTAATAAACAGTTTTTAAAAAAAATTCCACTGGACATCCATCTGCATGGATTGCGTTTCTGCTTTGTAGAGAATTTACAGCATCCTGAATTTCAGTGAGCTTCACTTCCTCTACAAGAAATAATTATCCGAGTCCTATTGATGAGTTGCAGTAAAAGTACCCAGAGGCTACAATGGTGCAACTAACTTTGGCTATTGCCATTTTAAAATAAACCCACACCACAGTCCACTAATGATGAATGACTTTAAAACTAAATCATTTGTGCACCTGACTATTCTAAATCTTAAATGATAATCTGACCACTAGTTAAGGTGCAATACATGTGTTGCATTGTGTAAATATCTGGATTAACATTTAACATATAGATAATTAGAAGTAATGCACTTTCATAATTAATATTTAACATATAATATGCTCACTGTTGATTTCTAGCATATTAAATAACTACTAAAATAATAGTCACATCAGGTTTTACTTTAAATATGGCCTATCAGGAATTGAACAGAGCAGAATTTTATTTGGAAAATCGTGAAGAATTCGTAACTAATGCCTTTGGCAAGTCATATAAATTATTTTGGGAAAACAAAACTAATGTTTTCAATAAGAGAATTCAAATTCTCTAAGTTGATGAGAGACCATCCCTTGAATTTAAAATGTTCCTAAAGACACGGTATATTTGCTACAAAAGTAACCTCAATTACCTTCAAGGGTTTTTACAGAAGCAAGTGCAAATGTTTCTTCTTTTTCAAAGTCATCTCCTACTTCCTCCCATGCAGCTCCAAAGTTGGGTTTAAGTACTTTTTGAATATGATCAGCTACAGTTACTTCCAAGTCTTCAAGCTGTTAAAAAAGATAATAAATCAACAAGTAAAACCACTGCTTCCCTAAATCAAAGTCTTTGCACTCCCTAACACATTCCAAAAAGGATCAATAGGTTTACAACTCTTGAAACATTTTCACCACGATCACCATAAGATGTGCACTTAATGAAGTGTAGGCTTTCATATTTTTGCTAGTGGCAAATAAGTCTTCACCTTTATGGTGTAAACTTTAAGTGTACTGTGCTATCTTTATGAATAATTAATATTTCTATAACAACTGTTAACGTTCTGATGATTTTAATAAACAGTGCAACACTTAAGCCATTTAACAATGAAGAATACTACACAACAAGAAATTGATCTAAAAATGTATTTCCACAAAGTATAATCTCACATTCTCAAACCTATTTAAATGTAAATCAGGTTGACAATGGGCCAGAGCATCAGTAATTAAAGTGACCAGACAGGAAAAAAGAGGAGTCTATGCAATGGAAGTGCTGTTTACAACACAAAAGGACAAAAATTATGCCTATTTGTGACAAAATATCACTGTTCCTAGTTATAAATCAATACAAATCCCTAATTCTTTCTGGAAAACATCCTCTATAAATAAAAATTGAGTGTCTCTAAATAATACTGCCACTTTAATTATTCTGTATCGAACTTAATAATAACTAACACATTAGACCCAACCATGCTACAAGAATCCTGCCAAGTTCATTTGCTTCATCCGGATCTATTCTCTCATTTTCTTTCCACTGCCTTTTAAACCTTGCCTTCCGCAACATTCTTACAGAAGTATACACTTGTTATCCTTGAAAATGAACTTTTACTTTCTCTCTTGAAAAATAATGCAGAAATTAAAAATGTATCTCTGGAGCTTTTCATTATGAGCTTTTCTAGTTTATTACCTCTCCTCTAGATACCATGATATTCAGCATGCTTGACATTATTAAGGAACTATTATAGTAACCCTAATAGAAGCAAGGTACTTTACAATTACTTAGCTACATTCATTTAAGAAGTAACACACCAAGATGCCCAATACCCTCTTAGATTAGATCTTGTGGTCTTAACTTTATTAAAACGAATATGGCATTTTCCTGATGTTCTCGAAGGTTTTCAATGTCAATGTATAGGCCAAACCACAGTTAATTTTGCAGGTTGTTGCAACTTTTGATGTTGTATCTTAAAACATATATAATGTACAGGAATACCATGTGTCATATTAAATAAAAAGTAAATTAGGAGAAAGTTTAAAGGTGGCATTATAAAATATTTGCATTAAACAAAGCCAGTAGTCTTTCAAAAGTAATAAGTAGTAACTATATTACTGAAATGAAATGATTAAATTATGCAATAATGAGATAATTTGGACTTAATTCTGTGTTTCTTTGCACAATTTAATGGCTTCTTACATGCAATTATTTCATAATACATCCTTCTCCTATTTATTTAATTTGGAAAAAATAGTATTCCATATATAATAGTTTAAAAAGCACTACTGAAAATAAAATGACTAAATTACCAGATATTCATCATTATAACCATCTTCATCTGGTTCTCCGGTATTTGGATCACAATCACGAACTAGGTATTTCATTGTGCAGCTAAATGTGCAAGATACTGCAAGAGATGAGAAAATACATTAAAATTTGGGATTTAACATGAACTAACCATCTGATAAGCAACCATCTAAAAACAATATCTTGCATCAAGGTAAAGATGAAATGTTAATTGCAATATGCTATAATGTATGGCATTTCACCAAATTTTCTGTTGGGGTGATAAAAGTCCCAAAGGGATGTAAAAGCAAAGCATACATAAGATGTTAAATGTTAATTTACAATATAGCAAACCCATCCACATTTTATTAAAGCAACTGTGTGTAAAGAGCAGACTGTAAATCCCAAAACACTTGGCAAAAAGCATGGTTATAGTTTCTTTACATAAAATGTTATACTTTTCACATTTAAAATACAGAATGGTTAAATGCTCCTCTATAGTTCACATAGAGCTGGTTTGCACTCTAGGCCACATTGACTATTTTCTCTTAAAAAAATCGCAAGAACCACTTATGCAGAAGGCAACAAAATGAACTACTTCTCCATCTCAGCCTTGCTGTAATAGAGATGTTCATATTACTGTGCCCAATTTATGAATCAGTACCTGCTGTAGGATCTTCATCAGGTAATCTAACAAGCGTGTAACATGAGCTTGGCTGATTGTATGGTAAATTTGCCGCTGGAACATAATGGACAACTTCATATGCTTCAGAAGGTTCCATTTGCACAATAACTTTCTGTAAAAGCTGGTCATTTAAGGTGTTTGTGCAATCAAACTATGAAGAAAGAAAAGGGGAGAGGAGAAAAAAAAAAAATACAAAAACATAAGGATTTTCTCATATTTAAAATATCTATTCTAAAATTTGTCAACAAAAATGGTTTATTTTATTTAACGTTAATATATTATTTAATTCTACTTGTGACTTCATTTTGCATTCCTACCTGAAATACAATATGATTTGTGAAAGTATGTTTAATACAGCGAACTACATATTCTGTCTCTGCCTCTGTCAGCTGAACAGGATCAGAAGATTTGAATAGGGGCCCCAGCCCTTTGAACTCTGGAATAGCTGAAAGTTGCTCTAAAAATATAATTTAACAAATATGTTAAAATGTTTAGTGAAAGTAATGACTAACAATACCAGCAGAAACAGAGATCAAAAACCAACATTTCAAACACACAATTATGTTTATGGATATGATTTCTGGCCATTATGATACCTCTTACCTTGATAGATGTCTTGACGGGAGGGTGCCACCTTCTCAGGTAATTTAGTAGTAACAATAGGAGACAGTTCTAAAAAAGGTACACTTAATATTAGCCATCACTTTACAGATCATTTTATGTAAATAAATACAAAAAACATGATTAAAAGCAAAAGAGATTGTACAATCATTTTATCTAAAGCCTGTAACAATCTAAATACAACAAGGCATTTTTAAATGCTGCCTTTTTTTCCCCCCTAACTACTAATTTAGTCCAGTGTCAACAAGTCATAGTTGTTTGAAGAAAAGAAAAAAAAAAAAAGAAAACCTAGCATGTACCTAGTCATATCAAAATTCATCAACTGGGCAGGTTTTAAAAATCACAGTGTCCTTGAATAAGAAAAGTACAGTCACTGTGCCCTAATCAATCTGTTTATTTTGGCAATTAGGAATACCACCAGCATAGGGACTGGCTCTGCATGACTCTGAACTGGATGTGTGGATTAGAAAGCAAGTGGATGGACAATTAAATGTATACCGACTCTATTGCTATGCATGTTATATGCTGGAATAATTTTGAAAATTTGCACAATGATAAGTGATAGAAAAAAAAAGAAAGACCAGTCGAGTTGCAGCCTAGGTGCACTTTAATTGCAAGCTTTTCTTAAGATAAAACTATTGTTTTTGTAGGATATAACAAATACTGTAGATACTTTGATCCTAAACAGGGTTTTACTAATGTTTATTTTTAAATGAATACATTTAATAAAAACTAAGTAAGCCATGTATTTATTGACAACGTAAAGGCACATGAGTCCATGGACCTAAATCATGGTGGAAAAATGCATCCTACATATATGAACAGTTCTAGTAACCTTCAATGTGGGGAAACAGTCATCCAAGCCAGAGTAAAATTTGGATGTGGACCATATACATCATACTTATCCACAACTTGAGAACATGGTGTAGGATAACTCAATTTGACCACACAACTCTGCCAGCCCCAGCTGCTTTTGTTGGTTTGTTCCCGTCTGCTGAAAAGTTCAGTGTAGGATGCAATAAGCAATTTATGCACCGTAACTCCATCACAGTAACCCTCTCTGAAAAGTCACTATGATGGCTATGCTTCTAACAGCTTGACATTTACAGTTAAATTATTTAGTGTTCAGTCCTTCCCCTTCAACTTTAAAATAATGTATAGACATCATGGCCAAGTTGCAAGTTCATCTACAGCGGCCCCAACCTGAGAAATGGAGAATTCTAAGAATTATTCCCATCTGCAGCTCCTGACTAACATGTTCCAACAATCTGCCTTTTCGTGTATTTCCAAGTCATAGTGGCTAATATATTGAGCATCTCGGACTGTGTAGACTTTGCACACCTAAATATAAGCATGCTAGCATAGCATGCTAACTGCTCAGTTTTCTCAAATAAGCTCTGTAGAAGAACCGTCAAAAGTATCATCCTCTTTTTACTCAAATGTTATGTTTATTTTGACAGTTATCTATATGTATGCTCTCTGATTCTACTTTTCCAAAACAGGATCTCTGAGATCTGGAAAAAATCTTAGCAGCAACAGGCACCAGGTAGGAACCAACTTTAGGTTAGCAATTCATATGTTGTTTATTCATGCATCTATTCATCATCTTAATCTTCTCATCCAGGGTAGATTTGCTGGAGTCTATTCCAGCAAACATCAAGCCCTAGATAGTCCAAATATTAAAACTCTGGAGCATATAGCAGTTTAAACCTTCAAAACTGAACTTAAAAAGGAGGAGTAAAATAATGCTCAATGGAAGAAGAGCATTATGGGATTGTTTCAGATTTTTAAACACCACACTTTCATGGATCTTGAGAACTAATGTGCAATGCCCTGAACAATGAATAAAGTTTTAAAAGGTCACGTAAGCTGTATGCATCTCAAAGAAACACCCATGTGGCCCAGACAATTTCAGCCAATGTTCAGATATATTCAAATAAATTTTTAATATGAAACATTTTAAACTCAGTTAAGGATTTGAGTGATAGCCCAATGCACATTCTTCTGAAACCAATTTCATAGTATTACAGAAACTCTTAGGAATAATAAAAAGGACTGCAAAATAAATAAAACCAGTCTGCTTAATCATAGATCTATTAATAATTTAAAAAATAATCAAACTGTTTACATTGGTTTTACACATAATACAGTGGAATCTATATGTAGTATTTGCTTCAAAAGGTATACTTTACCTGTTTTCAACTCATTAATGGGTGTAGTTGCCAAAGGAACTGATTTCATATCAAATGGCTTTTCTGATGGTTCAAGGGTATACTGATGCAGTGATTTTTCCAGTCCTGGGACAGACACAGTTAGGCCTACAAAAAGTAGGAATGAATCACATTATTATAACCAAACAGAACTAATAACATATTTCCTCCTACAATTAAACACAAGAAAGTATACAGGAAAACAGAGTCGTAATGGCAAAGCCACGCAGGAAGGTGTAATTATTACTGTGTTTTGGAGTGTTGGGGTTTAGGAAGTATCAATTACATACATGTAAGCAACACATATAAGACAATGAGAACTAGTCTTACCATTAAATATGTATGCAGCATTGAGTGCTTTTTGTTTCTGCTGGAGTACATTCATATAAAATGTTGCACGGTCACGAACCTCATCATCGCTATCCATCATACACCTGTAAAATGAGTAATACATTTTTATAATACATCAATAAACTATTTATTGCAAAACAAAAAAATTTGGAAAGAAAATTTTTCTCTCACCTCTGTAGCAAAACAAGGACACTGGGTAGGAGGTCATCATTCTGGGCGCCAAATTTGGCCAAAGCACTCACAGCAGCTAAATTGTAAAAGTGTATTAAATTTCGTAAATGTTCAAGGATTGTTGAGAAATACACAACACTAAAAAGGATATTTTCATTTCAGTTATACTAACATTCTGATTTTGCATGTGAAGTGTTCAGTTGAACAAAATAATGAACATCTAATATTTACAAATTAATAAGAAAAAACAGAGTTATAAGAACAGTCATAACTGTCAGTCCAAGTTTTATTATTACAAGTATATTTTGTGTAAAGATAATAAGTAGATCAAAGGAAAATTAAAATGTAGGATGTTAACTATATGGTTTTTAATTTTAATATTAGCTATGGCATTACAAATGAAATTCAATTCAGAAATGCTCAAGTGAATCATTTAATGTAATTTACTGAAGATGCATTTCATACGGTGATGTAAATTCACCTACATGGTCCAAACTCTGAGGATTTTGCTTGTTCATTCAATTACAGTTTTTTAGCCTTTAGGAAATGTGGGAACTATGTTAAACAGAACCTAAACTTAATTCATGTTCATTGATCTCTGGCCTTGGAACAACTGTGACAAAAAAAAAAAAATCAGCATAATCACTATTAAAGGGAGAGAAATCTGCTACAAGACACAAAGTCTTTGACCCTGAATGCTTTGACATGTTCCCTGAAAGGTAGACTGTAAGCCACCTCAACAGCTGGCAGTAGGAAATCATGTGCGATCAGGAAAAATGTATCCCATGAAAACTTGTCAGGATGTAAAATAAATTTTAATAACCTAAACAGCACCTGAAAAGGAAGTATAGGTGGAACTGATTTCACTTACAGGTTAGTGTTTTTAACAATTAGAAGTAAAAAGCAAATCAACTGCTCACTTGACCCCCTTTACAAGTGAGTGGTTGTTATAAAGAACGCATTTTAATTATATATTTTGTAATGAACTGCAAAAACAAGTGAAGAACCAAGAATTACTCATTTGCTTTGATATATACAACATTTGAATGATGTTCTCCAAATAGAAAATCTACAATAACTTTGGACTTAAACTTACTTAAAATGACATGCCAGTAAAAGTTTCCCTCCTGAAACTACTAATGTCAACATAAGCAAAACTTCAATATTTAGCGTGATAAATGTACATTTCCACACCTGCTCGAACAGCTTCACTTTCCAAAATAACTCTGTTAAAAATAAATCTGATGTATTTAGAGGGAGTGGGTGTTCTTGGTCCTTCTTTTCCCAGCAGATGCAATATTCGGGTTGCCAGAACAGTGTGTTCACAGTCTTCTATGAATTCACACAGATGGGCAAGGCCTGTTTCTTTACTCTCTGGATTTTCCTCTATGAAACCAATAATGCAGTCTACGATAGCACGCTTGTACTCAAATCCTCCCTAAAATGTTGGGGGAAAAAAAACAAAGCATCAGCCTCAACTGCACAATGATACCACATATGTAAAAACAACAACAACATTTATTTATGTAGCACATTTTCATACAAAAAGTAGCTCAAAGTGCTTTACATAATGAAGAATAGAAAAATAAAAGACACAGTAAGAAAATAAAATAAGTCAACATTAATTAACATAGAATAAGAGTAAGGTCCGATGGCCAGGGTGGACAGAAAAAACAAAACACTCCAGACAGCTGGAGAAAAAAATAAAACCTGTAGGGATTCCAGACCATTAGACTGCCCAGTCCCCTCTGGGCATTCTACCTTAAAAACACTTCACTTTATATAAATAGCAAAAATGGCAATTTATACTACTAGACTAGAAATCTGATGACCTTCAATTAGTTTTTGTGTATTTTTGGTGAGATCAAAGACTTACATCATCACGAAGCATATTAGAAAGGAAATTCATCATCACACTGTGTTTTCTTGGGTATTTCTGACACAGAGCACTGATTGCTTGTACAACAACCACCTAAACAGGAACATAATTAACATTTAGCAGAAACATTTAAACTGAAAAGTGTTACAAATAATAAACCTTATTTACTATAATCTGCTCTGGAGAAATAAGTTACAGTTTACATAAGGCATACAGGGTGGTCCAAATCTAATTATACAGATCCAGATCATCTGGATGACTTTGATTTACGCGGGGACGATTCCAGTTTGGCGCAAAGACGATTCTTCATGTCGTCAGTTCGCACACTTTTTAATAGTCCAAGATTTTTCGGGGCAATTTTCTATGTAATAAACTTAAGTTAAAGTGTAATGAAAATTGCATAATTAGATCTGCACCACCCTATACATCCATTTCTAATAGAGTTAAATAGTTCAGAGCTGCAAGAAGTTGATGCAAATTCTGGAAGCACAAGACATAAACCAAACAGAACACACAAACACACTAAATTCACACTGGGGAAGCTGAGAGTTGGCAGACAACAACTCACATGGACCTGTAGGAAAACCCATTCAGACATAGGGAGAATGTAGATAATCTAAACAAGTAGCGCTCAGGGTAGAACTCCAACCAAGGAATGGGAAGATGCGAGACAGAAGCACTAATCACTGTGCTACCTGGTTAGAAATGTATCATGAATACCTTAAACTCATCCGAAATTTCTGATACAAAGGAAGATATCTGCTTCATTAGCCTATCAACGCTACTTTCACTGCCTGTCTTCAGTAACGTAGTTATTGCCAATGTAGCAATACTGCGGTTAGAATCAGTAATCAGGTTTTCCAAGTCCAAGTTGCATGCAGTAACTGCTGATGGATGCTTCATTGCAACCTGAAAAAAATAAATAGAATTAACCTTTGTCCACAAAACAAATAGTATTACTAGATTTTTCATAATGGCGAGTCCCATCGTTTCTAAACCGATACTGGGTTTGATCTAGGCTGTATCGCTGCATTAATGTTCCTATAAATAATAAATGATACTCATACTAACAAACCAATTTAAAATTATGTATATACTGATCACAGCACATAGTGGTGACTGTAGAGTACATTCTTGTTATTTCCATACCAGTAGTGGAGCAGGGTATTCTAAATGTAAGCTATACTCAAAGACTGTACCAAAATCAAAGAGCATCACTGTTTGCTTAATATTAATTTATGCAGAAAGCAACCTTAGAAAATAAGCTCACCTAAAATCATGGAAAATGAAATTGGAGAAAGTTTTGAACATTACTTTTTGATTAATGCAGCATCAGCGAGTACAGATAAAGGAACAAGTAAAATAAGTGACAATATGGCTGAAATGTAGCAGGAGTAACACAAATATACATTTGCCCTGGCCTAAAAATTGGTTTTCATGGTGCTTTCTCTCAGACTGGCTAAAAAGCTTGTTTTCTGGCTAATTCTCACATAGGCAAGCAAGAGTAAGTATTGTTAAACAAAAACAAAAATCCTACAAACAGATGGATGTGATAATTTTTAGCACCTCATCTCCCAAGGGACACTTTTTTTGCATGCAAGTGCAATCATCAACTTTGTACTTCATGGCAAAGAAGGCCAAACAAATCTGAACATTAAAAAAAAAAAAAAAAAAAGTTTGCCGTTTCAGGGGGTGGTACATCTTAAAAGTTTTAACTCCAAATTGAAATGATGCCTATCAATCCCATGTGCTTTAGAGGGAAGTGCCCATGCTGCAAACAAAACCACTACTCAAAAAATAAAAGACTGACTCTGCCTCGGTCCTCACTGAATAAAGCTCAGATGGATCTTCAGCAAAATAAGAGGATTCATTTGGAACATAAATCATTCTTAACATTACATATTCTATACTGTAATACATACACTATATATACACTGACTATACTTCCTTAGAAGGTTGGCGTCCTTCAACATCTACAATAAGATGCTGCAGATGTTCTACCAGACGGTTGTGGCGAGTGCCCTCTTCTACGCGGTGGTGTGCTGGGGAGGCAGCATAAAGATGAAGGACGCCTCACACCTGGACAAACTTGTTAGGAAGAAAGGCTCTATTGTAGGAATGAAGCTGGACAGTTTAACATCTGTGGCAGAGCGACGGGCGCTAAGCAAGCTCCTGTCAATCATGGAGAATCCACTGCATCCACTGAACAGTGTCATCTCCAGGCAGAGAAGTAGCTTCAGTGACAGACTGCTGTCACTGTCCTGCTCCACTGACAGACTGAGGAGATCGTTCCTCCCCCACACTATGCGACTCTTTAATTCCACCCAGGGGGGTAAACGCTAACATTATTCAAAGTTATTGTCTGTTTTTACATGCATTTTTATTACTTTTTAATTTAATATTGTTTTTTTGTATCAGTATACTGCTGCTGGATTATGTGAAATTCCCCTTGGGATTAATAAAGTATCTATCCATCTATACACAGTAGGAGTGTGCAATATGTGTCATCTACAATAATCTTAACTTTTTGTTTTAATGATGGGTGTGCTGAAAACACAAAACAAAATTCAAAAAAACAATCAAAAATGCCTTGAGAGTTCACACATTCACTGTCTAATGTAACCAAACAGAATAGACTACTGTGTGTGCATCCAATGTCAGCACACTAAAAGTAAAGCTAGAGTAGCGCCTAAAACTGAGCGAGCAAACAGCGCCAGGGGATAAACAGCCTCACAATCAACATTGTTAGGTTTAATTGCAAGACATGGATCATCTTCACTTGCTTGGAAGTGGTTTGGCTTTGAAAAGGCCGATGGTGTTTAAAAGACGACAATCTGCAAATTATGTCAGATATCGTTTGCCGTTAAAGACAGCTCAACAATTAACTTGTTTTACCATATGCAAAGTCGATTTAGTATGGAATTATTAATCCAATCAAGCAAAATATATAATTCATACGAACAGATTATTTTTATTTACACAAGAAGCATGTGTCTATTGGGCACATTTTATTTCACAAGCCGTCTTAGTTGGGGTTCTGCAATTCCAAAGCACTTTTTTTTCCTTCATTACTTAAAACACTCGTACAGATCTCCGCCTCCTCACCTCGCTCAATCCTGCCCTATGGCTGCAGAAGTTGGAGCAAGTGATGACACAGCAGAGGGAGCAAAAAAAGAAAAAAGTCTTTTAGCAGCTATTTAAAAAAACACAAAGGAATTCAGAAGGCAAGTCTCTGCACACTGCCATTGAAAAAGAAATCAAGAGCTACTTGATGATACCTGAAGTGGACAGCAACGTAAATCCACTTGAGTGGTGGAAAGCACAAGTACAACACTTCCCCAAACAGGGGAAACTTGCAAAAAAGTGCATGTGAATCCCTGCCTGAAGCAGCCCTACTGAGAGGGATTTCAGCATTGGAGGAAATATTGTAACATGTTGTAACAACTGAAGCCAGATACTGTGGACTGACTGGTATTTCTATCACACTACTTGAAGATTCAGTAGATCAGTTTTTCTAATTAAGTCCAGTCCAATATTACTATATGTTAGCAATTTGTTTAATAATGTTATAGGTTTGGTTTTTTTTGTATCTTTCTACAATAGGTGACAGAACTTGTTTACAAATGTTATTTTTTTTTCTTGTGCAGCATTTGACAGAGCTTTGGATTTTTACGCTATAGTACAGTATGTAAGATTTTTGTTCTTGCTTGTATGCTGCACAATTCACCTTATTATGTTTATGTTTATCCAGACTGTAATGTTCATGCCTTGTAATTCAATTATGATTGTATTTTATTCCATATGGATTCATATTATGGTAAAATTAAGGGTAATTGTCTGTTTAAAATGCTCTCATTATAATAGGTTTGTTGGACTTAGAGTAATTCTTTGTGTAAATCCTGTAGGCCACTTTGAAATGGTTTACTCATACTTGCACTGTTTGATCTCAGTAGTACTTTGACTGGTGATTTTAATGTTTTGTGTTATTTTACTTCCGTTTTAAGTAAATAAAATAAAACCTGTTTTCCGTAACTGTTGTTTCCATTGATCTTATTAGTAAGCTACAATTAATATTCTATTATTAAGACGAAGCTAAATCAGTAAGACTTTTACAAACATGTCTTTATAGGATGCAAAATATCTAAATATCATTAAAGTCCCATACTATATAATGAATGAATGAGATGCATGACTGTATACTTAGGTGTTCATCTTAGAATATTGCCACTTTCAACTTCTCTAGTTACGAAGCATCAGGATTGCTCCATTACATGTATTTAATAGTGAACTTTAATTGAAATGAGTGTAACAGACAAGCAAAATGTGCTTACAAATACGTACTCTGCCAGGTATTAGTAATGTGGTAACTCAAAAATAAAGCAGGTTGTGAATGTGTATATGCACTGTCTTGTAAATTTACTCTGAGCAACATCTAGGCACATTGAGGTGTGAGCAAGTATTAACTCCTGCTGTCGCTGTGTTGTAATGTACCAATTATGTCAGCATGTATTTACTCTTAACAACACAGACAAAAATGTCCATTGTTATTTTACAAATAAATTCCACTGCACAAACTGAATAATATTCAATTGTTCTCACAATTCCACTATCATACCCACTTAATCCATGTATTATCATAGTGACCAGAAAACAAGGGAGGACCTTTTGATACTGCAAGGTTGGACAAGCTCTCACCCCTCAGACACTGACATGAACTCCTCCAAACCACAATAAAACTTTAGGCAGATCACTGAAAATTATATATAATTATATTAAATTATAAATGGACATATCATCATTTGAACACGTGGACAATATGTGTTCAAACATTGTGTCAGCTCCTAACACCTTTTACTTAGATATTTATGCAGAAATTTTTGACTCTTAAACATTGACTTAATGACGTTGACAGCTGTGTCTTTTTGAGGCACATTTTACTGTTAAGTTGCAAAATTATTGCTGTTACATTAAATGTAAAACTTCTTTTTTGATTTGGACCCCCCTGAATTTAGAAACAACCACTATGAATTACTAAAGGGGGTGTAGAAGTAGATCAAACACTGTGATAACATTACCTTATTGAGCGTCCTGACTGCTGCATATCTAAGTGCTGCTTTAGGGGAGCTGCAGAAGAGCTGAAGAACTGTAAATAAAGAGAAAATGGGAATAAGCTAAAGTTTCATGTTTTGTACTTTAGCCAAGCTATCTAGCAGAGACCTATCTTCACAACACTTGGCACTGTTTTACAACCCTACAGTGAACTAAATAATAAATCTAAAATTATACTACAGTTAAACAGGTAAAACACATACACAAAAAACATTTGTGATTATTTACCTGAGACAGCTGGTGCCAGTTCTCGTGCTCGGCAATTCGGTAGATGAACAATAGCAGATGCTGCTTCATATACAACCATTTCATGCTTGTTCCGCAAACAGCCCTCAATAAAGTCAAACAAGGGACTGTCGTGTCTATTGAGGTTGGGAAAAAAAAAAAAAGAGATACGACAGTTATTCTAATAATTGTCCTAATATTATAATTTCATGATTTTTCACAAGAAAAAAATACTGACAGGGACATCAGTTTCTCAGTAGATCGTAACACAGAAAAAACTAACATTTATTATTGATTATGGAGAGCACCAAAAAAATTACTTCTGTAAAAACTAGTCTAGAAATCATCCATAGCCAGCACATTTTAGTAAAACTGCTACATCTATAGGACAACTACATACAACTGCTAATATATAGGATGCAGAGTATCTATCATACGACATCTGTAAAGCAATTTTAATATCAAATTTTACAGTTCTGTTGCCCATTATGTTTTTTTTACTGCAGTTGTTTGTGCATGGACTGCAATTAATGGTTTCACCCTTAAGTGTGGATATTCCTGTTTTTTGTTGTTTACATCTGCAAAAATTTGGGGTTTCCTAAAATAGTTACTTCACCTATTATTGTAATGGAAGAAGGTCTACCCCTCCAAAGTAAAAGCCTGTTCTGTAAGCACTAATATGTGTCACAGAAATCACCGGGAATTAGTTACAATTTAGTTGTGAAAGCCATTTATTTATTTTTATCATCATTTATTTAGCAAAATTACACTAAAATCAGTTCCAGAGGGCATATATTCAGTAACATATTTTATAACAAACCCAACTTTTTAATTTTTATTTCATTTTTTTATTTTAAAATGGGGCCTCCTTAACACACTTTTGTTATAGTGGGTGGATTAGGATTTTTACAATTAAGTGTGATAAAGTTCAGTCAGAGCAATTTTGTGCATCAAAACAGAGATCTTACTACACAATATTATTGCATCCAGTAATATTCCAGATATTGCAGTAAGTGCATTAGGAGTACAGTAATACAAGTTCCAGTAATGTCTGGCAGGTAAGCAAATATTGCTCCAGTATTGTCCAAGTATGAAACAACCCCAAACCATATCTAACCAAAGTTACCACCTGATCACGTTTCCCAGAATTAGGTTATCCATAATGTACCCAGGTCAAACCCCTAAGACGAGATAAGTCCATGTGGTGTTTAGTACTGCAACTAACATCTATTTTGTTATAAAGAACAAGTATTTTATTCAAAACTGAAAAGATGTTTTCCCTGCATAATGCTCTCCTCCCTAAAAATAATATAGGTACAGTGGAACCTCGGGTCACAACCGTAATTTGTTCCAAAACTCTGGTTGCAACCGGATTTGGTCGTGACCCGAAGTAATTTCCCCCATAGGACTGTATGTAAATACAATTAATCCGTTACAGACTGTACGAACTGTATGTAAATGTATTTTTTTTAAACATTTTTAAGCACAAAAATAGTTAATTATACCATAGAATGCACAGTGTAATAGTAAACTAAATGTAAAAACATTGAACAACACTGAGAAAACCTTGAATAGAGAAAACTAACATTGTAAGAGTTCGCACTACAGCCTTACAAACCGCTCGCTGTAAACATTTTTTTTTTTTTTTTTTTATGAGTTTTAAGCACAGGGAAAAAACTAACATTTGAAATGTACGTGTTCCAAGATGTTCGTGACCCAAGGCTGCACTGTATACTCTAACACTACATTTGCCATTAAAGTGCATAGCAACAAGTCTTGTTACTGATGGTACAGAATAGCTTAGCACTTTCAAGATTGTTAACATGAAAGGGGCAGAAGACTGAAAACACCTGGTAACAAAAGCTAGCTAAAGGGTATTGTATGATCATTTTCTTTAGATGACAGCAAAAAATGCAAAAGGAACAGAGATGCCATTGTGATTGTCAAAAGACATACTCAAATCTGTTGAATATTGCCGATGACTTACATTCTGCACCGTCAAATGGAGATTATGAACAGCTATAAAACACAGAATAAAGTGATACTGAGAGCGTTTCCAGATTATCCTCATGTGTAAATAAGGCAGAAATCACAACTACTCTGATAGGTTTTCATTCATGTTCTAATGGTTGGGGGCTCCTGTTCAAGTAAGCTTATTTTTACAGATCCTAAAAAGACACAGTTTTTTTTTTTACCGGTTTCTTATCAGTTCTTTTGTCTTTATTCCTCCGCCCTTTTTAATTGCTCCGTCTCCATCATATATTAAAATTTTACTGTTAATCTTAATGTTACTATTAGTCAACAGTGTAATGTATGCAAATATGCAACTATTAAAACACAAAAACCAAGGGGAACTATCTTCATTGTTACTGATGTCATTTACTGTCCTAGTGATGTTTGATTTTAAATGAATTGGGCCATACTTTACACACATCCATGAGAATGTATGTAGTCAGTGGCCAAGCTCAATTTGTCTGTGAAATTCTGATTGAAACACCCTTTTTTCCAATGCTGCCTTCAGATCATCAAGCGATTAATTTTTTTCAAAGACCCTGGTAGTATGTGGAAAAACTGTTCATTATTGCAACAGAGTATAATGGGTGGAGAAGAGTGTCAGGAGTAATTTGTGACAGACGGGTATCAGCAAGAGTGAAAGGGAAGGTCTACAGGACGGTAGTGAGACCAGCTATGTTATATGGGTTGGAGACGGTGGCACTGACCAGAAAGCAGGAGACAGAGCTGGAGGTGGCAGAGTTACCTGGGTGTGACGAGGATGGATAGGATTAGAAATGAGTACATTAGTCGGTCAGCTCAAGTTGGGCGGTTGGGATTCAAAGTCAGAGAGGCGAGATTGCATTGGTTTAGACATGTGCAGAGGAGAGATGCTGAGTATATTGGGAGAAAGATGCTAAGGACAGAGCTGCCAGGGAAGTGGAAAAGAGGGAGGCCTAAGCGAAGGATTATGGATGTGGTGAGAGAGGACATGCAGGTGATGGGTGTAACAGAACAAGATACAGAGGACAGAAAGATATGGAAGAAGATGATCCGCTGTGGCAACCCCTAACAGGAGCAGCCGAAAGAAGATTTGAACAGCGTATAATATCTGCCAGCAGTGCTGGAGTAAGATTAGGAAATCCAGACACGCAACATTTACCAAAAGTCCTGTTTTGCACATAACAGAAGAAATTGGTTACTAGACAACTGCATCCTTTGCACAGCTTTTTCATATACAGGTAGTCATTGACTTATGACCTATGTATCTTCAACTTACGACTGCTACCACATCTCACAGGCCAACAGCAGCTTTTGCCATGCCAGCTCTGTATATCGTGAACTATTCATCTCAATTTCAGTTTATTACCTGCAACAGTTTTGACTTCATTCAGTTATATTTGTCTTACACTTACAGGGGAAAAAAATACAATTGATCTTGACACAAAAATGAAGGCGATCAAGCAGTATGAGGGAGGAAAGAAAGCGAATGCAATCACATGTGACTTGTTATCCCATTGTAACTGGTGTTTACCACACACGCTGCACTAATTCACTCTAGCTTTGAATCCAGTTAACCTCCAAAGCTCCTGCCTTGTGACCCACAATGTGCCCATTTCATACGAACTGCCATGAAGGGGTAATGCAACCACTGTTGAAGTTTACTATTAACAGGATGAAATGTCAAAACAGAAAACATACAAAACTCTGCCGGTTCAATTCCTCCTCTCACAGTTAACACAATGCAAAATGGGAGAGGCTCACACCAATGATTTAATATAAGACAAATAAAGAAACGATTTGTGAAGATATTAAAAAGGTTCAGCACCCATGTGAGCAACAGAAATAACGAAACAAAAAAAGTTCATAAAAGATATAAAATCTACACAATATGCTAAGAATGATGATAAAAAGGGTCTTACTATACAGTACTACTCATACAGTCAGGCTGGAATACATATACCGGCCTGTCTTGCGTCCAGATCTACTTACGACAGGTCCATTGGAACTGAAAATGATTGCGAGTTGGATACTACCTGTACTGTATATTGCCAACACAGAAATCACTAATGGGCTTAATGTCAATAATATTCCATGTTTTGAATGCCTTGTATTATAGGAAAGATACTGTAATCATCATATAATAGGTTAAACTGCCAGTAGCACATCGGACTTAAAAATGTATCATCTACAATGGTAACATTCTGAACAAGTTTTCAATCACAAACTTACTGTTTAAATTTCAGGAGAAGATATACTGCACAAGGCATACAAAGAAGAGCCGGAACAAAATGTCTTTTCCATAGTTAACCTAGCTGGTTCACATTAACTTCTTCTTACCGTCTTACAATATTTAAGAATGCATACCTGGTTATCTGCTTATAAGTGGCTGGTACTTTGTTGAATTCCTGCTTGCCACATACACATGGAACCATTGTTGCTGCATGTCCTCCCTATGTTGGTTTTCTGAGCAGTGCCCTTCCATGTTCAACTTAATGTACTGTTACACTGTACTTACTCGAAGTTTCACAGTAAGATCCCCCAATCTCCCACCCTTTAATCCCCTTAATCCCCCTAAATTTCACAGGAGTCTGCTGTTTGATCAAATGTATTTGTATGATGCAACACTGTCAACACTGTTTCACTTGAACTCTGACTTCCCTTTTGATCAAATGTCACTGCAATGTTCCACTCCAATGTTTGAGTATGCCAGTTTTCGTCTTGCATGCCAAAAATGTGCTATTTAGGTTGATTGGACAGTGTGTGAATGGCTTAGATGCATGTGTATGCCCTGTCCTGGGCTGTTTCCTGCCCTGCGCCCAGCCCTCAGGAAGTCACTGCTCCCAGCACTAGAAGTTTGAGTGAAAATGTACGTACTTAATTTATTTCCAGTTTTCAAATGCAATAATAAAAAAAACAAAAAAAAAAAAAAACCACAAAGTAAATAAATAAAAGCGCTCTACACCTTTGTAAAGCAACTGCAACACAAGGCAAGAGATAAGTAAAATGCAGCACAAAAACCCAACGTATTGAACAAAATGTAAGGTTTCTCTGTGTCTTAGCGGTAAACAGAAATCATTTCAAAGACTGGCATGAAAAATAATTATGAAAGTAAAATTTTGAAGGAGTACATAATCATACATACATAGGTACAAATCAAATTACTTACTTGGTGCTTCATAGTGATCGTGTGTGTGTGTGTGTATATATATTTTTTTTCTCTCTTTTTTGTTTTGAGACATTGTTTAGGTGCAACACTATACAAATGCTTTCAAAAAAAAAAAAAAAAAAAAGGGGGGCACCTTGTGCCAAACTGTGTATCTTTGCAATGGCTATGCAATCTAAAAACTTGGTACAATGATAGCCAACAGACTAGGGCATAAAAAAAAAAACTGATTTCGGGGTTTTGCATCATAAAATGTACTGTAAAATGTATTTTTGGAGAGAAATTCTTAAAACATTTGGTGATATTTAGTAGATTTACTTGGTATTTTGGGTATTGTTTGGTATTTATTCATACAGAAATGTTTGTTCAAAAATGTGAAGTGTTATACTCAATACTCTTCAGTCATTTGAAGCTCTTTTATAATGCAAGGGTAACCGTTAATTTTTGGGTATTTAATTTATCCACAGTGATGCCAAAAACCCCTTAGGGCATACGGAGTTAAAGTAATGGCAAAGACAAGGATTACCCATAAAAACCCTGATCAGATCACCACAAAACAAAATTCTTATGTTTGATGCTTATAGTAAGCCTGATATAGTCACTGTCAATTTAATACAACAGAAAAGTAGGAATCTTCCAAATATTTTGAAGTGCACTTAAAGCACTGACAGGTAAAAAAGCAGCAATATAAAGCACAGATACTGTAAAGCAGAAACAAGACTAATTTTTAAGATGTATATATTGCTACTACCAACAAAAAAATGTTAAAATTGTGAATGAGGATTAAGCACTTAGAAGTAACATTTGTATGTTAATACAGTATATTTTACTGGCTCTTAACACTAGAATTACCAGAGCCTACGAAAAAACTTGTAAATCCGTCCCACCTTAAATCGCTTCTTAAATCCCTTCACACCTCTCCACCAGCGTCCTTTGTCCTCTAAATGTGCTGATAAAGGTAGAGGCAGCCGGCTATTCCATCCCCCCACCAATTTAGAACGTGCACGAACTTCTCTCAGCTCATGCCTTGATTGAGTATCTGGGAGTGAAGTGAAGTTTTAGAGTGGAAATAATAGATCGTTATTTGGAACATACGCATTTCATGTCTGTTCCGTTTCTACAGTAATCTGTGTAAGCACATTGTTAAAACAAACATTTTTTATATTCTAGTAGTAGATGACAAAATTTAGGCATAAACTATATAATGTATGAAGCCTGAAGTCCAAATATCCAAGAAACATTTTCACAAAAGGTACAAATCTAACACAACAATTACGCTTTTATTCAAAAATATAACTGTAGAAACAAAAAGCCGCCTTAACATGCGACATTGACACCGGTTTATTATGACTGCCTCCGTGGCGCAATAGAATCAGCTGCCGACTGGGAATCAAAAGGTTGTGAGTTCGAACCTGCACCACTCCGTTTTGAGAAGTAAACTGCTTTAGTCTTACTATTTTAGAATAAAAGCATACATTTGATTTCAGTTTGTAACAGCCGGTGTAATTTATGATCCTTGTAAAGGTTAGCTTTGTTTTTTTTTTAATTCACTTTTCATTCTCTCAGACGCGTTCAGAATCAATCCATACAACCCCATCTGACACGGCTGTTTTCACATAAAGACGCGCTATAGCTCTGCAGTGTACTTGTGAGTGCATTCTCGTACCAATGTTTGCGAAATGAAGTGTCTGCGTGCACTTTTCGTGGCATTACACGTGTATTTTTTGAGCATGCTCAAACACAGGAACATATGTTGGTGTAAAAGTATAACAAAACAAGTGCACTTTTATTCAAGACTACCTGTATAACCGAAAAAAAAAGAAAGCAAGTTACAGTAGGCGATTGATACGACAGCTTGCATGGTGCAATGCTAAGAAGTGCTGATTTCCATTCCGTGCTATATAAAATTATCACATTCAAATATTAACAGTTCCCACAAAACCAAGGACCGTCCTTCCTACATTTACGACATGTGTACTTGTTGCAGTGTACACACCTCTCTCTGCTATGGTTCCTATTACACTGAATGAGCACCTGACACTGTACTTTCTTCCCTGGGGGAAGGTCCCACATCAGAGAATTTCCAGTTCCTGCATAAATCCACACCCGATCTGGCGCTGTTCGTTTTCAAAGAATATTGCATTAGTACGATGATGTTTTCACATATATTGTCTCTTTCTTTCAGGTGTGTAATAGAAACCACAGCATAGAGAGAAGTGTGTACATTGCTTCTTACAGGAAATACTTTTACACCAACATATGTTCCTGTGTTTGAGCGACACGGGCAGATGGGGAATGTCTGATGATTGCATATAGCGCCGAAGTTACTGCTCTTTACCATTCTCTCTTCTGCATGTCCTGGAGTACAAAAGAAACAGCATACAGCAACATGCGGGGACTGGCAAGAACACTCAATAAAACTGAATAAAAAGAAAATCAAGTGACGGTGAGATACGAAGAAGGCAGCTTCGCCAGCGTTTATGTGTCAGAACCCTTTGGGGTTGGGAGTTAGTATGCATCGTTGTACACTGCAGAGCTATAGAGCGTCTTTATGTGAAAACAACCGTGTCAGATGGGGTTGTATGGATTGATTCTGAACGCGACAGAGAATGAAAAGTGAATAAAAAAAAAAACAAAAAAAAAAAAAAAAAAAAAAAAAAAAAAAAAAAAAACACAAAGCTAACCTTTACAAGGATCATAAATTACACCGTCTGTTAAAGACTGAAATCAAATGTATGCTTTTATTCTAAAATAGTAAGACTAAGAGCAGTTTACTTCTCAAAACGGAGTGGTGCAGGTTCGAACTCGCGACCTTCTGATTCTCAGTCGGCAGCTGATTCTATTGCACCACGGAGGCAGTCATAATAAACAGGTGTCAATGTCGCATGTTAAGGCGGCTTTTTGTTTCTGCAGTTATATTTTTGAATAAAAGCGCAATTGTTGTGTTAGATTTGTACCTTCTGTGAAAATATTTCTTTGATATTTGGACTTCAAGCTTCATACATTATATAGTTTATGCCTACATTTTGTCATCTACTACTAGAATATAAAAAACGTTTCTGTTTTAACAATGTGTTTACACAGATTACTGTAGAAACGGAACAGACATGAAATGCGTGTGTTCCAAATAACGATCTATTATTTCCACTCTAAAACTTCACTTCACTCCCAGATACTCAATCAAGACATGAGCTTAGAGAAGTTCGTGCACGTTCTAAATTGGTGGGGGGGATGGAATAGCCGGCTGCTCTAGCTTCTCTTTATCAGCACATTTAGAGGACAAAGGACGCTGGCGGAGAGGTGTGAAGGGATTTAAGAAGCAATTTAAGGTGGGACGGATTTACGAGTTTTTTCGTAGGCTCTGGTATTTCTAGTGTTAAGTAATCCAAATTACAATGACATACATGAAGTTAATTACAGCCTGTAGCAGAAATCTGAGCTTTAATTACTTGGTAAAGGCAAACCTGAAATTAATATTATTCTGCAAAAACTCTTGAAAATATAAGACCAAAATAGACCTACCCTCCATCGGTTTCCTCAAGTAGGCGGCTGGCAATCCGAATCAGCATACAGTAGGCAAAGGGTGACTTCAGGCCAGACTTTGTAAAAGTATTCAACATTTTTGTAACTGCCAAGCGATCATTTTTTCTCAGATGATACAAAAGCCCCAAGGCATGGTACTAGAAGCAAATTAACAACATTAGATTCTAATTGTATATTTTTGCACTGTGCAAATACCTAATAAATTAAAACGGATTTTGAGTTTTGCTGCAAACTTACTTAGGCTGTTTAGGTTACAGTAAAACTAACAAGGAGGGAGGGGAAAAATAAAAGTTTGAACTTTATATAATCACTACTAATGAACACCATCACAAATGATGAGGAATACAAGTAATTTCAAAAATGGAATGAAAACAAGCTATTACAAATTCACCAAAACTCCCAGATAGTCTGATTGACTAGGCAATGGCAAATTAATGAATGCCTCCAGAAGAAGCAAAAAAGAACTATGTTGAAGTGTTTCATAATAAATTGGTGCCCCATCCAGGTTTGCTTTTTCCTTATATTATTACTTCCTTCCAGTAAAGAAAACAGACCAGATAATATGAACAGGAATAAGGAAGATGGATTACAGTGGGATGGATTTATAAAAGCATCACATTCCAGATGGATTTTTATTACTAAAACTAAAAGAAATCCAAGGTTGAAAATCTTTAGCAATCAAATACCAGCTTTCACCGGAGATTGGAGTACTTCCTGACAGAAAATCTACAAATACAAGACTGCTTCAAAAGCAGGATCTAAAATAAACATTAGTGTTAAAGTATTTTCTCTCTTGTACCAAATAATGTTAGCTATTGTCATAATGAACTTAGTGGACTAAATATTAAGAAAAAACAGCAGACATGAGATGTCCATAAATGAAGCAGTTATAAAAGGCTAATAAAAACTAGAATCTGGTGTATATAAGGAGCTTCACAGACATAAAACAAAATGTGTACAAGTATCACAGTGGTGATGACAAAATGTGTGACAAATAGAAACAGGCTAAGTTAGGTAATCATTCACCCTAGATATACAGTGCATCCGGAAAGTATTCACAGCGCATCACTTTTTCCACATTTTGTTATGTTACAGCCTTATTCCAAAATATATTAAATTCATTTTTTTCCTCAGAATTCTACACACAACACCCCATAATGACAACGTGAAAAAGGTTTACTTGAGATTTTTACATAAGTATTCACAACCTTTGCCATGAAGCTCAAAATTGAGCCTAGGTGCATCCTGTTTCCCATGATCATCCTTGAGATGTTTCTGCAGCTTAATTGGAGTCCACCTGTGGTAAATTCAGTTGATTGGACATTATTTGGAAAGGAACAAACCTGTCTATATAAAGGTCCCACAGTTCATATCAGAGCACAAACCAAGCATGAAGTCAAAGGAATTGTCTGTAGACCTCCGAGACAGGATTGTCTTGAGGCACAAATCTGGAGAAGGTTACAGAAAAATGTCTGCTGCTTTGAAGGTCCCAATGAGCACAGTGGCCTCCATCATCCGTAAGTGGAATAAGTTAGAAACCACCAGGACTCTTCCTAGAGCTGGCCAGCCATGTAAACTGAGCGATCAGGGGAGAAGGGCCTTAGTCAGGGAGGTGACCAAGAACCTGATGGTCACTCTGTCAGAGCTCCAGAGGTCCTCTGTGGAGAGAGGAGAACCTTCCAGAAGGACAACCATCTCTGCAGCAATCCACCAATCAGGCCTGTATGGTAGAGTGGCCAGACGGAAGCCACTCCTTAGTAAAACGCACATGGCATCCCACTGGAGTTTGCCAAAAGGCACCTGAAGGACTCTCAGACCATGAGAAACAAAATTCTCTGGTCTGATAAACCAAAGATTGAACTCTTTGGTGTGAATGGCAGGCGTCAAGTTTGGGGGAAACCAGGCACCCACCGCTCATCCCCAGGCCAATACCATCCCTACAGTGAAGCATGGTGGTGGCAGCATCATGCTGTGGGGATGTTTTTCAGCGGCAGGAACTGGGAGACTAGTCAGGATAAAGGGAAAGATGACAGCAGCAATGTACAGACACATCCTGGATGAAAACCTGCTCTAGAGCGCTCTTCGACCTCAGACTGGGGTGACGGTTCATCTTTCAGCAGGACAACGACCCTAAGCACACAGCCAAGATATCAAAGGAGTGGTTCAGGACAACTCTGTGAATGTCCTTGAGTGGCCCAGCCAGAGCCCAGACTTGAATCCGATTGAACATCTCTAGAGAGATCTTAAATTGGCTGTGCACCAACGCTTCCCATCCAACCTGATAGAGCTTGACAGGTGCTGCAAAGAGGAATGGGCGAAACTGGCCAAGGATAGGTGTGCCAAGCTTGTGGCATCATATTCAAAAAAGACTTGAGGCTGTAATTGCTGTCAAAAGTGCATCAACAAAGTATTGAGCAAAGGCTGTGAATACTTATGTACATGTGATTTCTCAGTTTTTTTTATTTTTAATAAATTTGCAAAAACCTCAAGTAAACTTTTTTCACGTTGTCATTATGGAGTGTTGTGTGTAGAATTCTGAGGAAAAAAATGAATTTAATCCATTTTGGAATAAGGCTGTAACATAAAATGTGGAAAAAGTGATGCGCTGTGAATACTTTCCGGATGCACTGTATAACAAGATATGGTAGCTATTTTGGTTTTTCTTTTTCCATCAATAACAATAATTAACCAAACAGTTAAATAAGTGGTGGGATATGTAAACAATTAGTGATAAAGGACAGAATGAATAAGAAGTTTTCATATGGACTCCTTTGGCCAGTCCAACCAACAATGGTTCACCTCGGTGATACAACTAAGGAATGTTGTAAACTATGGAAAACAAAAATATCTCTACAGCTTATCTGAATCAACATAAGCATTTACAATGGGTCACCTAAAACAGCTAACATTATATATTCAGAGATAAAGGCACATCTCAGCCTTGGGGGAAACTGTGCATCTGCTCATTTTAGTTCTGCCAGGTTTACTTAAGTACAAATTCATTTCTTTGTCTGTGCAGTCTATATGAATGTGTCTTCTACTTTACTAAGAAATTTACTAAAAATGTTATTAAGTGTTACATTTTGTCACAGTCTCTTAATCAAACATTATTTACATCTGCATCTGTTAAATGATCGATTAAAACTAACAAGAGAACTAAAATATAATTAGGAGTACAAACTATTTATGGGTATTCTGACTATAGTGAAAAGGGCTTGTTATTAGAATTGTAAATCAAGAAAATGTGTAGGAAATAAAATATGGCACTGAATTAAGACACACTCAGTGTATATATGCAAAGAGGTTTCATGACAGACAATAGAAAAACCAATAATTTAGCTTGTAACATAGATACGTACCTGTACCATGATATTGTCACTTGATGCAGCTTCTTGTGCTTCATTAACCCAGCGTTTAACTACATCATAACTCATCTTCACCATGTGCTTTAAACAAAGACCAAAAACAATTACAGTAATGCAAATAGATGTTAATGTAAGATAGAATTTACAAATTTAGGACTTGGTGTAGGTTAAACTGAAGATTTTCATCCTGTTAAAAACATATCAAATTATTCCCATGAACAAATCAGCATACAGATGAACACTTCTTTAAACTAAAAAGTAGAAAACTGCCACTTCAGTCTGTCAGTCATTCTCTAACCACTTTAGTCCGGAAGAGGGGCACAGGGGTCTGCTAGAGCCTATCCCAGCCAGTATATGGTGCAAAGAAACAACAAACCCTGGACATGGTGCCACTCCATCACAGGGTGAACACACACAGGCCAATTTAGGATCCCCAATTCATCTAACCTACACATCTTTGGACTGTGGAAGCAACCCCACGCAGACACAGGGAGAACATGCAAACTTCACGCAAGGAGTACCCGGGACGCAATCCCTGGCCTTCTTACTGTGAGGCAGCAGTACTACCACTGCGTCAGCATGTCACCCCAATCCGCCATTTAAGTTAGTTAAATTGCGAACTGATTTACTAATAGCTGCAATAATAAATGCAATTCAACATTAATGTTACAACTACTAAAAACTACTTAAAGTGGAAAATAAAGCTGTATTATGTAGACTATACTATTGCATACATATGCATACACTTACACATGCATACACTGCATATACAGTATAGATAACTATGTACATTGTACTGAGTTTAGCAAGATTTTAGACATTTTCATTTGGATCATATTAGTATTAAAGCTTTTTCCTTTTTGTATCAAGGAGGAGTTCATTAACTTTTACTACTTCTTTTTACCATGAATGGATAAAATACTTCCTAATTCTACAGGTGTTCTAAGAGCTAATCTTAGATTTGTGAAATGCACTTCTACTAAGTTAAAGCTTTTAATTTATACTAATAAATCATAAACAGTGGTTCATACCAGAATAGTGCACATATGTGAAAAGCTTGATATGGAAATGCATACCGATCAATTGAAAAAATGCACCAGTAACTTAAAAACAAGTGCAGACACTGACAAAAGTAAATCAACCGGTTTCATAAATTTAGGACAGCCTAAAGTTAGCACTTCAGGACTACTTTGCTTGTGTTCATTTCATAGTGGGTTAGTCTGAGCATTCTCTATTTGTGTTTAAAGAAAGAAAGAAAGAAAGAAAAAAAAAAAAAAAGAAAAAAAAAAAAAAAAAAACTTGACAGACCACATGGAAAAACAGAATGAACAGCCTTCCCTTTGTTACATTTCCACATGATATACTTGAAAACCTTAATCCATCACTATTATCAAGGCTTCACTAAAATGACATAACATGTTAAATACATAAATCAAAATAAAATTTGCAAAAACAAATGAATTAAAACTAACTGCAATATATGAACCTAATATATTGTGGGGAAAAAAAAAAAAAAAAATCAGCTGTAAAAAGTGAAGTTGATGATAAACCAGAAGAAGTGAATTTATCAAACTACTCAAAACACACGTAAAACTGCAAACTGCAGGATAAAAAAATACAGCAATAAAAGTACAGTCAAATTAAAAAAAAAATACCTTACCAAAGAAGAAACCAATGCTGAGCTTGAAACGCTAGGCACCTTATCCACAATTGCTTGTTTCATGTACCTTTCTATAGCTTGAAGCATGGTTGTCTGGAAAATAATAAATCCACAAAAAAGGAAACTGTCAATGTAACTTTAAAAAATAAAGTAAAACCTAAAGCACACCTATAAGCGAATATATTTTAGAGACATTCTCACAGAGTATTTTTCAAAACATCCACATAAAACTTTACTATAGTTTGAATTTATATCAGCTATTGCCAATGTTTAAAATTTAACAGAAGATGACAGATGAAGCTAAGGCACAATGGTTCCTTTCACCTTGATATTTGAAATTCAGAAGAAAAGGCTACCAATGTGTGCAATAAACAAAGAAAGCATTAAAAATTACATCAGTAATGCGGCAGAGAGCACGAATTGCAGGTCCCCTGTAAATATCTTCCTTGCCAGTCATGTCCTTGGTCAAACTGTTAAGGAACAAAGGGAAAAAAAAAAAAAATGCAATTAATTTTGAAAATATAATGCACAATATATACACATATACACAACTACAAACATATACATAATGGCTTGACAAATTAAAAAGAGGCATGTGCATACTTTAAAATGCTGAGCAAAATATGTAATCCTTACTGAGCGCATTTAATTTCATTTTTTATGCTGTTATGTTCAGGAGTTTTATAGATGAGCATACATCAACAGCTAGAAAGTTTCAATTGCCTTTGAATAGCATCCATGAAACTGGAGAAAACTACATACAATAGGACCCATAAGATCACAAAAAATAAAACATATCTAATAGCAGTGCAAAAGGTTTTGTGAATTATGCCTGCTATAAGAGCTATTATCAACTGATATTGTATGGATTACATTAAATATACAGTTTGGCATCTTTGGGACAACTTAGAATGCCGTATTGGTAAACCTAGTGTTTTGACCGTTGGATCCTGACTGTGTGTTAAGGCTCTCCATACTACTATAAGACTACCCCTTGTTACTACTGAGAAACAAAGTATTGCTTTCACCAGATATACAACAGATGAACAAAAAGATTTTGAGCTTGACATATAATAAAAACTACCAATAAAACCAAAACAGGTTAAATTTTAAACTTTAAAAACTTAATCCATGTAAACACTAACACAATTGTTATAACAGAAAATGTAGGTCATGCTTGAACATTCACTCTTCTAAAACTACTTTATCACTGGCATTAGAAAAGGAACTGTTCTTAGTCACACTGTGCCAGATCTGGAGAACACAGAAATTAGATTCATAGAGGTCACAGTTTCACAGAGCAGCGATGCAAACCATGTAAAGCAGAAATGGGAAATAGTAAAACAAATCAGAGTACTATTGATTGGAAATATATGCCTTTTAAGGCATGCAATAAATATAAACTGCACTGTCAACATTTAAAAAAAAAAAATAAATTATATATATATATATATATATATATACACACACACACATACACACACGGCAGCATGGTGGCGCAGTGGTAGCGCTGCTGCCTCACAGTTAAGAAACCCGGGTTCGCTTCCCGGGTCCTCCCTGCATGGAGTTTGCATGTTCTCCCCGTGTCTGCGTGGGTTTCCTCCGGGTACTCCGGTTTCCTCCCACAGTCCAAAGAGATGCAGGTTAGGTGGATTGGCGATTCTAAATTGTCCCTAGTGTGTGCTTGGTGTGTGTCCTGCGGTGGGTTGGCGCCCTGCCCTGGTTTGGTTCCTGCCTTGCGCCCTGTGTTGGCTGGGATTGGCTCTAGCAGAGCCCCGTGACCCTGTGTTTGGATTCAACGGGTTGGAAAATGGATGGATGGATATATACATACACACACATAATCCTACTTAGCCTGGTTTTTTTTCCTGTGCTGGAGAATCACCATGCTTCTACTGTTATTATTGTTGTTTGAGGTCATATTTAAAATTAGCCTCTAACATCATAAAGAGGGGAACGAGCATGATTTCACATCTTTTTATAATAGCTTTTAATGATTATTTAAAACAACAATCTAAAGAATTTAAAGGACATTTTTCCCCCAAGCTTGGAGGATTTTGCAAACATTTAATGCGAATGACAAAGGATTATTCCCCCAAAACCAGAGATTTTTATTGACTTTCCATGAACGTATAAGAACAGTTACTGTTGCAAAATAATTTCAAAATATAAAAAGATACTCTATTTTTAATTAATTTACATGATTTCAGTTGTTAATTTACATCAGTTTGTTTCTGACACAACCAATCAGAAGTACCACATCACAAAGAAAAAAATTGAAAGGCAATGGCACTGGAGGGTGCATAATAAAGGTCTCTATAATTAAAAAAAGCAGAAAACAAAACCACTAAAGCACTCAAAAGATAAATGTATTGCATTTCTAAAAATTCCAGCAAAATGGAAAATATAAGATTAATTAAAAAAAAAAAAAAGACTATACTGCTTGGCCCCAAATAAATTGCAGAAAACAAACTTAATCATTACTTTGGATGCATCCCTTATATATACACTCAAGTACACTGTATTTAAACATGTCAAATATTCAGAGTTTCCCTTGTTCTTCTGAATAAAAAAATAAAGCACAGCAGAAACTCTCATTTAAATTGACTTATTAAATAATGTGCCCGGTATGTTTCATTTACAATTCTGTTAAAGTACAAAAAAAAAAAAGTATTTGCTGTGCACTCATTTAAACAATTAGTGGGACAAAATAAATATATAAACATTACCTGCTTGTTACAATGATCACATCTTCAGAAATGTTTGCCATTTCTTTTATAGTCAAGTAGCACATCCTTCTCAGAGTTTGCTGTCCAGAAAAAAATAAACCACATAAATTAAAAACAGATGACTCCACAACTGGTCAATCCCAAAAACAATTGCCAACACACTGATAGCACCTCTGTAAAGAGTGTCCCAGTGGTTAGAGCAGCATTTATTCACCCTGCAAATATTTATTTCACATCTCCCACCCAAGCTTGCTGTGTACTGTGCGGACCGATTCTTTATTACACGGCAAGTATCAAAAATGTGTTGTTTTTGTTCTTGTTGTGGTGTTTTTGTCATAGTTATATCCGAGATTTTGCAGCATTAAACCTGGTCCATCCATTGTGCGGGCATTCTCTGCTGGAAGCAACAATATTACTGTGGATACAAAAAAAAAAAATTATCATAGCATACTCACATCATTTGACTGAAACAGCCTGGTCATTGCAAAAAATGCCTCTGTAGCTTCAGTTGTTCCAAAGTGTTCACCCTAGAACAGCAAATAATCTTTTCATTTAGGAAATGGTCTTTAAGCATAAAAAAACAGCACTCTTTAAAACAGAACATGAAACATATGCTTACCTGGTTCAGCAAATAAATTATTTTTGTTAGGATATGAAGACATCTTCGTGGGTTTATTGGTGTCTCATTAAAAATACGTGCCTGGAATTTAGATAGATAAAACTTTAGTGGTCCCTGAGGGAATTCTGGCTTTTTACAGAAGCTCTTTAAATATATATAAATTAAAAGTAATTGCCTATATACTCATTAACAAAATAACCCCTTCACCATTTGCTCAAGAAAAAAACTATATATGGGAGTAGAAACTACTTATATTTGTATAAAATTATACAAATTTGCATTGTTATGCTATGCTGCTTGTTAACACAATTTGTATTTGTACTAAATGTTTCAAGTAATTTTTAGAAGAATACTTGGGCTTGTAGTAACCAAATAAAACATTTACCTCTTGCAAAACGGCACTTTTCTCAAGGTGCTGAAAAGGATTGGAGCCACTTCCTAATTGTTAGGGAAAAACACATCAGAAAGAAAGGTTCTTTAAAAAACAAACCTCGCATCCATTGCGAATTAACAAAAAACTCACATTATCACTATATAACAAAATGGGTTTATAATTCTCAGCTGAGTATTTTCAACATGAAATACTTTTCGACTCATTTTAATTAACATTTTTTCACTTTCAGATTTATTCACGGATTCTGTCAACTTGTAGCAACGAACAACCAAAAAGCAAAAACTGAAAATGCATATTAACACAGTTAAACCGTTGGAGAATAAATGTCATTCACACACGAATTGGCAAGGATACCACGGCGCCACTAATACTTCCAGCAAGTGTCATTTTATGAAAGCATCAGGCATAAAGATTTGCAAGAAAGAAATCGTTTAAAGCATATTACATTGCGCTCAACATTTCACAACTTTAAAAAAAATCCGCAAAAGATGAATGTAAATCAAATATTACAGAAATAACATTTTCTCCCAATTTAAACTTTGTTAACTGCAACTTATATGACCCCGAGTATAAAACACAAGCTGTGCATTAAAAAAACTCTTTATACTTGAACTCGTCGTAGTGCGCAATAATCCCACGTGTGACAATATAATTGTTATTTATTAAAGTCGGTACACTTACTCTCTTGAATTAAACCACATCAATTCCAGATGCAAACGTATACGCTTCAAGTACAACAGGATGAAAAGCAAATCGTGTCTTCGCGATGATGACTGGTATACATTTGTCTCATTAAAAACAACAGGATGTGTTTTATATAATAAAATAATTGGAACGGATTATAAATACGTATTGATTAGGGAAACTAAATGAAAACGTAGAGGCTCTTAGGCCTCTACACTTCATGCATTAACTGTTTGTTTTTTTTTTTTTTTTTTGTCAAGCACGTTTTAACATGTGAAAAGCACTTTAAAATGTTTAATATTACCGGACTCCTCGTCCTTCTTGTCAAATTTCTTTATCATTTCTTCTTCACAACAATATAACCAGGGACTGACTTCACTTGGTTCCTTTGCTCAGCTGTAGTCACAGCTTCCACATCATCCTATGGGTCTTCCGCCAGTCACAGGTAGCCGCGCCTCTTTCGTTGACGTGGCTTTCCTTCGGGTACATAATACCGGCAGGAAACAACCATTTTGAGGGAAGAAAAACGTTCCTTTTGAGCATATGTACAGGAGATGGGTTTTCTGCTTGCACACTCAAGATTGTGAACCTTCTTCTTGATTGTGTCGAAAAAAGATCCGACGCTTCAATAATAGTGATATTTTGAGATTTACAGAAACCAAAGAGATATGAGCTTAAGTCTGCCCACGGACAGAACTCGCATACAAACTCTTGTTAACAGCATTGTTTCAATCGGGCAGGTGCACTAAAACCCCAAGAACTGTGGTGTGTTTTCGTTTTGATCGTATGATAATGTCATTAAAATGGTACAACAAATGTACATGTGTTTAGGGGAGACACATTTCTACAATAAAATAATTTTTAAATGTGTTTTCCAAAGGTATTCATTTATTGCCATTGAAAAGCACCAGTGCTCACCTGTGCTGAGTGCCGATGGATTCTAACCCTTTACACCGCTTCTTTACGTAGCTCGCTAGCCTTTGAACGACCGTTCACTGTTACTGCAATAATATGTGCGACTTTGGTAGGCTTGTCGTTACTATCGGTTATCCTAAAGCTGGCACTAAAACTGTTCATTTATATGACAGAGTGCAAACGTAATACTGCTGGCAACTCTTTCCCGATCTGATGAGATAGCGATGTAAATAAGAATCCGTCGGCGAGCACCGGCGTGACGCTAACTTATATTTAAGCCAACGCTAATTCATTAATATGTGATAACTTCTTCGTACTAGGTGATTTTTGAATCAATATCAAACATTAATATTTTCCTTTCAGTGTATGAGGAATAATTGCACGGAAAGAAAAATGAGAATTATAACGGGGCTTGAGGAAGTTTAGAGAATGTGCCTACTGTAGACTTCCAGAACGGAACAATAGTATAGGACGGTATTTACGTTATTGTAGAATAACAAATTCCACACTTGACTTCAGTATCTTCTCTGTATAAAATACGACCGGCTTCGCTCACATTCCGTTTTAAAGCTTTTTGGGCCAGCACCTTGGCAAAGTTCATTCGGTGCTTTAGTGACCTTCGAAGCCCTGGACGTCATCAATCACGTCGTAATGAAACTTCGACAAGCTGTTTGGAAGCGTCGGCCTACAGTACTTTAGTAAAGAGATAGTAAGCACCGGCGTTTCGGTGTCAAGCGCCATACCTATTATTGTGTAGTCCGTTACACGATCGTGAATAACTGGATCGTATAGTCCCTCAAATATCCATCGCAAGGAAGACCGAAACTGGGCCGCTACTTAACAATTGAATTTGAGAGTTGCCACTTAAACCTATTCCGCTTGATTTTGAGAAGTAACCCGAAAACCTACACTTTAGATG
The DNA here is from genome assembly GCA_026402145.1 of Polypterus bichir lapradei. Taxonomy (NCBI): domain Eukaryota; kingdom Metazoa; phylum Chordata; class Cladistia; order Polypteriformes; family Polypteridae; genus Polypterus; species Polypterus bichir. The sequence continues at coordinate 44,281,620 of JANRMT010062792.1, forward strand.
AGGGGCGAATATAATCGTATTCATCGGTCACGCAAGGGATTAACTCGCATTCATAGAGCTGCAAGGCAGGACAACTGTATACAGTCAAATACAAAATTTTTTGTCACGATCTATAAAAAATAATGTAACATGTTCATACAGTATAAAACAAAATAAACAGGTTTTAAGGCTGATATATTTTATTACAGCAAAATATCGTTTTAATCTAATTCAGATGCTCAGCAAGAGTTTTTTCCCTCAAAAACAAAAGTGTGAAAATTATTACTAAAGATTATCCTTTTGTCCACCATCTAGTATTTCTAATAAATACATAAACAGTACAGAGTCAAAGGGCACAATCCCCATTACTCTGTACTGTTGATCCAAGTAAAGTATTTAAACTCATCCACCTTTGACAACTCTACTCCTTGTATCCACACCATTCCACTGACCTCCTTCTCATTTCCACACATGTATTCTGTCTTGTTCCTACTGACCTTTATTCCTCTCCTCTCTAGAGCATATCGCCACCTCTCCAGGGTCTCCTCAACCTGCTCCCTACTATCGCTACAGATCACAGTGTCGTCAGCAAACATCATAGTCCATGGGGACTCCTGTCTAATCTCATCTGTCAATCTGTCCATCACCATTACAAATAAGAAAGGGCTCAGAGCTGATCTCTGAGGTAATCCCACCTCCACCTTGAATGCATCCATCACTCCTACTGCAGACCTCACCGCGGTCACACTTCCCTCGTACATATCCTGTACAACTCTTACATACTTCTCTGCCACTCGTGACTTCCTCATACAATACCACAGATCCTCTCAAGGCACCCTGTCAAATGCTTTCTCCAGGTCCACAAAGACGCAATGCAACTCCTTCTGGCCTTCCCTAAACTTCTCCATCAACACCCTCAGAGCAAACAGCGCACCTGTGGTGCTCTTTCTTGGCATGAAACCATACTGCTGCTCACTAATCATCACCTCACTTCTTAACCTAGCTTCCACTACTCTTTCCCATAACTTCATGCTGTGGCTCATCAATTTTATTCCCCTGTAGTTACTGCAGTCCTGCACATCCCCCTTATTCTTAAATATCGGCACCAGTACACTTCTCCACTCCTCAGGCATCCTCTCACTTTCCAAGATTCCATTAAACAATCTGGTTAAAAACTCCACTGCCATCTCTCCTAAACACCTCCATGCTTCCACAGGTATGTCATCTGCAGAGGTGGGTAGTAACGAGTTACATTTTCTCTGTTACATTTACTTGACTAACTTTTTTTAAAAATTGTACTTCTAAGAGTAGTTTTACTGCATCATACTTTTTACTTTTACTTGAGTACATTTGTGAAGAAGAAACGCTACTCTTACTCCACTACATTGGGCAACACTCAATTCGTTACTTTTTTCCATTTACTCATCTATATATATAATTCACTAAGTGCACGCAAGACAGTGAGTGCAAGCAAGACAGAGACAGACAGCCCCGCCCTCCAACTCTAAGACCATAAGATACGCTCGACAGAGCCCCGCCCGCCAACTGTAACTAAGGGTAAGCAAGACAGAGAGCACACGCAAGACAGAGAGGCACCCGCCAACTCTAACTAAGGGCAAGCAAGACAGAGAGCGCACGCAAGACATTGAGGCGCCCGCCAACTCTAACTAAGGGCAAGCAAGACAGAGAGCGCATGCAAGACACAGAGCCCCGCCCACCAACTCTAAGACCATGGAATACGCACGACAGAGCCCCGCCCGCCATCTCTAATCCTACTTCCGCGTCCACCGTCGCTCTCGATCAAACAGCAATAATTAGCAAACAAACAAATATAATTGGCAGTAACAGTGCAAAATTCACAATTGGTATGCCAGTTTGAAAAGATAAGTTTTGAGGGTAGTTTTAAAATGTGTTATTGAATTGAGCTGATGTATATGAGAGAGAAGAGAATTCCCGAGTTGAGGAGCACTATGAGAGATGCTCGAGCTCCCATAGCACAGAGTTTGATGTGTGGTACAGAAAGTACAGCTGCAGATGAGAATCAGAGTGAACGAGACGAGTGTTAGTCTGTAGGAGATCAGTGAGGTTGTGGAGAGCTTTAAATGTTAAGAGCGGTATTTTGTATTGTATTCTGTAGTTAACAGGGAGCCAGTGAAGTTGAGAGAGAATAGGTGTAGTATGTTCAGTGGATTTAAAACAGCAGGTTATTATCCTGGCAGCAGAATGTTGAATAAATTGTAAGGGATGGATACGTTTTTATGGGATGACAGAAAGAATACCATTACAGTAATCTATACGTGAGGTGACTCGGGCGTTAAACAATACTTTAGTACTGTGTTGTGTAAGAACAGGACGAAGTCTAGAAATGTTTCAGAGATGGAAGAAAGCAGTCCGAGAAATGTTACTTATATGGAAGGAATTATTTAATAATAATAATTATTATTATTTAATAATTGCCATTATTAGTGTATAAATGGATATAAATAATTGCATTTAAATGATTTGCCAAAATCTGTTGTATGTAAACGATACTGTTTAAATTTTATTGCTTTTTCATCAGAAAACCCAGTTTCCACGTCTACCTGTATTAGTTTAAATGGCACTTTTACCACTCGCAATAAGGCGGACGCGCTGACTTATCATGTCGACTGGGCAACACAGTGAATGCGGCGTCTATATAGGTATGTCTATGTTTTCCATAGCCTGCTACAGGAAGGTACTCTCTCGACCATTGGCATTGGTTTCACTCCTTGCTATTTTCGTTATACTGCGATGGTGGTTTCCTAAGCCTTTGTTATACTGAATTCCATTCCTTTCCTTTCCATTCCTATTCTTACACCGCCGTACGCTACGGTGGGCTTCGGCTAGTTACACTATATTTTTGTTAGAGAGGCCGCCAGTGGATCAACTGCATGACTGTTTCACAGTCAGACGTAGCAATAATAATCACAAGACTCCGTTTCACCAATCAAACGTAGGAACAATAATCACATGGCTCCGTTTCACAAATCAGACGTACACATGCACTCAGTCACATGACCACACACAAACAGTGGCGGCATAGATACTGCCTGACTGTGTATAGGAGAGTGGCAGATCCCGCTGTAATAAATAACTGCGCTGTTCTTGTTTCAAGCTGAATAAAGATGGTGTCGCTAAAGTATTGAGACTCAGCTTCGTGTTTTGGGGTGCAAGACGGGGACTCACGTCACAGCACACACACACACACACACACGGTCACAATGCTGTAGTAAACAGTATATACGCTCGTACGGATGTTGACTATGTGAGTAAGACACGCTGACTGGCAATTGCCCAATTTAGCTTGTCTTGCAAAACACTCATATACCAAGTTACTCGCAATCCAAGGTTCCACTGTACGTGATAAATGAGAGCCAACTCCTGCTGAAGCTTAACCATCACTTCACTGAGTGAAAAACAAGCACGTTTTAACCAAACATGCACAGACACAGTCAGTCAAGGTAAAGTGAGACTTCTTGTACGTGCACAAGCTGCCTTGTTCTCGTGTTATTTTCTATCAGCTGTGCTATTTGGAGGGTGAAGTGCATATGCAGTATTATACTGTCAGTGTACAGTATATCTTGTCACTGTAAGTAGTTTGCACTGTTCAGACGTGCAGTTAGGTCCATAAATATTCGGACAGAGACAACTTTTTTCTAATTTTGGTTCTGTACATTACCACAATGAATTTTAAATGAAACAACTCAGGGGCTCAA
>JANRMT010062792.1:44295335-44331991 GCA_026402145.1 Polypterus bichir lapradei
ATATATATATATATCTATATATATCTATATATATGACAGCAACACTCATAACAGTGACAAAACAATTACATTGACAATCATGTTACGTTATTTTTAAAATGTTTCCTTTTCTTTTTCATTACTTCTTTAACACAGTACTTCTCCGCTGCGAAGCGCGGGTATTTTGCTAGTCTGCTATATTCCACTCTAACCGCCTTTTAGCCTCCCTAATTTCCTTCCTAATGGCTGCCTTCATGCTCTCACACATTTTAAGATTTGCATTGGAGTTGTTAGTCGTATACACCTTATACAGCTGTTTGTTTTTCTTCCTTTGTAGCTTCTTTTTATCTACGTATTTACCCACTGCAGAGGTTTTTTTTTTACTTTCCCAGTAATTTCAAATTTTGGGATGTACCTGTCCTGCATTATATGTAAAATATTTTTAAACCTGTCCCGCTTCTCCCTGACTGTCTCTTTACTTGAAATCTTATCCCAGTTCATTCCTGTTATGCTTTGCTTCATCTGTTTAAAACTTAACATTTTAGTCTGTGTTGAATCCTCTCCAAACATTGCATTTATGGTTGCGATTATAAAGTTCACTTTAGGTCTCACCACTCCAAATTATTTTGTTCCAGAAGTTTTGAGGCTTCTCAAGGTGTTGTTTGGCATAATGTAAGTGTGATGTTTTGTGGCATTGGTGCGGCAATGCATTCTTTCAGGCAGGTCTGCCATGCGGCTCATTTTTGTTCAAGAATCTTCTTATTTGCATGCTGAAACAGCCGCACCACTTTCAGAAGCACTTATTTCAGTTGATGTTGCTTGTGGGTTTTTCTTTGCATTCCAAACAATTTTCCTGGCAGTTGTGTTTTTTTGTTGGTCAACCTGGTCATGGCTTAGTATTAACAGAACACCTTATTTTCCACTTCTTAGTCAGAACATTACTGATTGGACATGTCACCATGGCATGGCCCCACAGAAGAGACTTTTAACACCCATCTACAGAACCCACTTTCCTTTAATAGGGATGTAGATCTTCATTATTATTTTACTTTTTTGTTTTTGTTGTTGTAACACATTTTGTAAATTGGAGACTTGGATCAATCATTAAAATCCAGACTAAACCCACCTTGTGCATATGTGCAAAAGTACACTTTAGGAGCACTATTATATCTAAACCTACTCTGCTTAATTGTATTGTACCTTAACTTTTGGGAAATTAGTCCAGCCACCTATATAGGGTCACTGGTGATGGAACTATCCTGGTAACCCTGGATGAAAGGCAAGAACAAAAAAAGGACAGGATGCCAGTTTATTTCAGGGTATACATTGTGACAGATAGGGGGCACTGTCGCTCCCTTGAACCCTTGTCCAAGACGCCAGACACAATGTAAAAGTCCAAATATTTGAATTTATTTTCCAGTAACGTGCACAAAGCACTCTCCACCCCACTATACTCATAAATCACTAATAAATACACTACAATAAACAATAATCACAATCCACCACTCCCAGATGCATTGCCCTCCTACCACCCAGCTCAGCTCGCTGTCTGGGAGCTCCACAAACCTTTAATAGTCCCTGACCCGGAAGTGTTCCAATCCTTCAGTCCATGATTCCTTATTACTTCCGGGTCAGATAAAAAGTCCTTCTTCACCCCGGAGGTACATCACTTCTGCTGTCGCTTTGTCTTCTGGGTTATAGGGCACATATGACTCTGTGGTCCTCCCTGCAGCATCCTCTGTTGACCCCTGGGGTATCCAGCAGGTTTGTATGGGAAAACTCCATAGTCCATGATTCCCTGCTGGTATCCAGGGCACCTCCATGCTGCAGGGAGAGCTCCAACTGGCGGCCTTGGGGTATTGGCCGTGATGACAAGCTGGCCATAGACCGCAACATACATACATAACTAAACTCACATGTAAGTGCCAAGGTAGAGCGGATGATTAACCCAGCATGTATCTGTTTGGGATTTGGGAAGTAAAAATAAGATACATGTAATGATGACTGAGTTGAAATTAACAGGGTTGGTTTCTGGCTTCTGGCACCACAAGGAAAACCTATTTAAACACAGAAATAATATGAAAACTCCATAAATAATGCCTGGATTGAGAGTCAAACCCAGAACCTTGGAAGTATGAAGCACAGTAATAAACAGTGCAATGATGTGCTGCTCATTTTTAGTAAGTTAACTTGGGAAATGTTTCATAGATTAATTTTCAAACCCATTAATTCTAACTCAAAGTGTCTACATTAAAACAACCAAATGTTTTAAAATACTACAAAGAAGAAATTACACTAGTGTAAAATGATATTAGTGTAAAATGAAGTAAGAAGCAAGTGAATTTTCTCTGTTCTTCTTCAAATACTTGCAGATTAAAATATCCACCCATGTATCTATTTGAAACCCACCTGTCTAATTCAGGGTTGTAGGAATCAGAGCTTACCACAGCAGCATTGGATGCAAGGCAGAAACCAACCCTGTTAATTTCAACTCAGTCATCATTACATGTATCTTATTGACCTGACAGACAACTGAATTCTTTTAACATCATCCTTCACATGATTACAAAGACCCATTTTGAAACTACTGATGAGTACTTATCCAGTTGTGGCTCATTGTTTCTTAAACTCTCTCTCTAGATCTTTTTGTGAAATACCAAAAATGGACCCATTCAAGCAGAACTCACTTTGAAAAGTATACTTTCTTGTTATATAAAGTGCCTTGTGATGGTTTTAACTATGAATGATGCTCTATAAAATATGAACTGAGTAACTGAACCATTGGAAAAGGCATCTGTCCATTGCACGGCATACTTACACACACACCAACCAATTAAATGAACACGTTTATTTGGGATTTGAGGTGTGAACTGATGTATTCAGAGGAAGTAAAACCACACAGTCCTAGGAATAAATTGCCAATTCCACAGATCCAGTGAGTGACCTGTGTAGGATTCAAACCCAGTGACTGGGAGCTTTGATGCTGCAACACTAAAACCATGTTTTCAAAATACCCATGAAAGCAGCTGGTTCCTTTTAATATAAATTCGCACTGAAGAATGACTGTGCAAATAAGCTTGGGAATAGTGTACTGTAAATGACTATTTATTTTACATACGCAAGCAATATTGATTTGAAAACTACAGCTAAATTAGAGCTAGTAGCAATTTAGGTAAAACCTAAGCCACAATGAGCAGTAACATGTCAGCCAGGAGACCTTGTGACCTTTTGTCTTTCATCTCAGACTTCATTTTCTTTCCAGCAATCCGATTACTGCTGTGTAATTGCTGGAGAGCTTGACAGAGAACTTTTAGTGTCCCCCCCAAAAAATCCAAGGTGCAGTCTCACTTGCCATCTTGCCATCATGTACCGATAAGAAAAGGACAGAGTGATTGCAAGCGGTCATGTATCTTCTATATCAGGGGTCGCCAACTCCGGTCCTGGAGGACCACCATGGCTGCAGGTTTTCATTCTAACCCTTTTCTTAATGATTTACCTGTTTTTGCTGCTAATTAACTTTGTTTGAACTAATTGTAATTGACTTGTTATTGAAGACTCAGACCCATTGTTTCTTTTTCCTTAATTAGCAGCCAAACAATAATGAGATGCAAAATGATCCGAAACATGACCAGCAAACTGTGATCATCATACAATATCTGAAAATAAAGAAAGATGAATGTCTCAGGAATTTCGATCTGCTGAGGTCCCCAAAACATTTTAACAGTGCTCTTAGAAAGAGAAAATCAACAATTTCGGAAATGTCTGCTAATGCACCACGAGAGCAGCAACAAAGCCATGAAATTAAAGAACGGGTTTAATTAACATCAAGAACTGGCACCTCTTTAAGCAACTGGTTGGTTGGAGTTTGAGGCTGTCACTTAGGTGGTCTTCTGTTGACTCACTCATTTCACATTTCATTTCTGTTTGGGTGCCATTTAAAGAAAGAAATGAAGCAATAAAGAGAAGAAATTCAGGTGAGCAAATCTTAAAAAAGCAATTCAATTAAAATGAATTCACAAGAAGTTAGCAGCACAAACAGGGCACTCATTAAAAAAAGGGTTAGAATGAAAACCTGCAACCACGGTGGTCCTCCAGGACCAGACTTGGCGACCCCTGTTCTATATATATAAAAGTCAAATACCACTGACTCACTCATGAAATCTCCCAAACCATGAGGACATGGGACTTGAAATTTGGAATGTAGGTTACCCTTGGCCCAAAGATGCTCACTAAGAAACGGTTTTAAAAATGTTGTGGTCCAAGTGTGGAATTTCTTATAGTTTTTTAGACCCGTTTGTATGTCTATCTGCTTTTCACGAGAGAACTACTTAATGGATTTAGATCTGTTTTTTTTTCTATAATTTGCTTGAACATTCCGTTGATTTTGTGACTTTCTCATCACACTAAGTATCATAGTTCACTTGCGGTACCGATTTATTAGCGCGAATCCGAGAGAGACTCATCGGGCTGCGGGGCCCTCCTCACTCACACATCTGCCTTGGGGCATAACCTTAACTCAGCTTAGTTAGTGAACGAGAGAACTACTTAACGAATTTAGATCTTTTTTTTCTATAAGTTGCTAGAACATTCCGATTGATTTTGTGACTTCTCTCATTGCGTTAAGAATCATAGTTCGCTTGCAGGGGCGAAATATTCGCACTAATCCGGAAGGAGAGAGGGAAGAGTGACGTCAGGAGCAGAAAGCTGGGTCGGGCCCTCCACAATGTCCTGTTTCACTAATACACGGGCGAAGCCGCTTGGGATGGCTAGTTATATATATTTAAATTTATTGGAATAATGGTCTGAAGTGGGCTGGTGTCCTGCCCGAAGTTTGTTTCCTGCCTTGCACCCTTTGCTGGCTGGAATTGGTTCCAGCAGAACTCCGTGACCCTGTGTTAGGATATAGCTGGATGGATGGATGGATGGATGGAATAATGGTAAGCAGATAACATATGTAACCAATTTCAGAGTTAAATCCTGATGCCCCAAATCAATACAGACTATTTATTTAGGTTTTATAGGTTTAAAGCATTGTCTTTTTGGTGAATTTCCAAAATAAAATTTCCATTGCATAAACGTTGTATTTTGAATTCACATGCATTGGAAAATAAACAATACAACTGACAGAAATGTGCTCTTTGAGACCAAATGCTCCCTAAAGCCTGATTATCTCCTAGTTTTAATTATTAATGCCAGACTACACAACTAGGATCCTTGAGGGATGCAGATGCAGTACAGTGTCATGATTTTCTTCCTGTCCAAAATCATAATCTACATAATTTTATATTTGTTTATATTCTTAATTTAATTATAACAAATGCACACTAACACCCTGGTACAGGTGATTTTTATATGAGATTGCAATTGATTAAATACATTTTTGAAATGTGAAATGCAGTGAGATTCTTGAGGAAGATTATCTCTTTCTTTAACAATATTTACATTAATATTTCATGTATTATGATTAAACTAATATGTTATTCACTGCACACCTATTTATGTTTTTTTATATAAATTAAGAAATATTTTAAATGATATATTCAGTTATCATTTAATTGCTATGTAAATTTTAGCTTTACTTTTAATGCTAGTTTCTGGTTTTAAAATGAACATCCTTTAATGGATAACAATGCAGATCCAACATCTATTCTTGTCTATGTTAGACTGTGCACAAGTGGTTATTAAGTAAAATGCTGCATAAATATCACTTTGATAACCTATGCCTTTAATGGTGTTGCAGCTATAATGGTCAGTAGTGTCCCTACATTTTTTTAAATGCTGCATTTTTTGAAAGCAAATCCAAAATCTGGTACATGCCCTTTTATTGTAAGCCTCATTCAAGTGACATGCTGTTGTAAAATATGTTCAAAGAAACTTCAATGAAGTAATGTTCATTTTCATAACTTCATGAAATGGTAGAGCACCATGGTAATCAAATAGTTAGCAATGTTATGTTGTAGCTCCAGAGTTCATTATCTGTGTGAAGTTGTATGTTTTCCCTTGTTCAGCATTAACTTTTTCTCCTACTTCTCCATTCTCAATTTCATCTCAAAGAAATGTACTGGTGGCTGTGTTTTGGCCTGATATTAGTAAGTGTAGGTATGTCCAAGAGTGTTTCATGAAATGACACCCAGTCCAAGATGGATTCCTGGTTTACACCTAATGCTACTGAGGGTCTGCAATTGAAATGCTCACTCACATCTGAGCATGTTTCATTTTCACTCACAAGATTGTGTTCTGTAAGTGGTTTGACAATATTTTTGTAAAAATATATGTTTGTGATGTTGATTATTTGGCACAATAATATGTAATTTTTTTTCATGGACATTTTTGGTATTGTTTGTTGTTGTCCAGGATTGGTCAACATAGACACCTATTCTGTCAGAGATTTGTTGTCTCTGTTCTGCATGAAAACATGACATAAACGTTGTATCTCAGTTATCAGTACCAACTACATGGGGCAAATAACATTTGAAGAAATAGTATTTTTGGTTGGAACATTCCTTTAATTTTTACCATGTTTACCGTTATGTGTTGCCTTTGGAACACCATTTTGGTAAGATGATTGTCATTTTGATGGTGATCTTGGTCATGGCTTAATTGGCTGTTTTTAGTCATGTGACCCCAACCTCATGATGCATCACATCATCACCTTAAATATTTAAAGATGGTGGTGTGGCACTATGGTTATCCTAGTTTCAGAACAAAATCTAAAAGAATCTTGTACTTGGATTTTTTTTAGGATTTGCTAGGGTTTGATAATGAAATCTGCATATAAGTGCAAATAGACAAAACTGAGATATTGTTAAGGCTGAAAGGCACACTGATATTGTGAGAACCTCAAGACTATGGCAGGTCATTGAATTAGAACCAGTACGTCTCTGGGTTGAAGGTAAGCAGTTGCAGTCAATTTAGGATCTACAAGGCACAGCTCATTGGGAGAAGACCCAGAGGCACACCCCAGACACAATGAATGAATGGCTCTGAATTCTAAAGTATTACAACAAGACAACATGGGCATTCAGAAAGCCCAGTAGTCCAGATTTAAGCTTGAAATCCAAGTGAGGTCTTGTAATAAAGCTATGCTATTTAGGCACAGTAGCAGATTTAGAAAGTAAGAAATACTATATCTGCAACTTGATACCATTTGTGTCTGTCTTAGTAATAATATATTACTAAGTATAAGAACATATCATACCTGAATTAGTATCATTCACGGTGTCTATTTTAGATTATATTTTTAAATTAGAAACTAATTTTTGTTGTATAAGAATAAAAATGTTTTTAAATAAAGATGTATTTGATGTTATTTTTATTTATTTTTATTTTTTATATTTTATTTGTGGAGTGCTACACACTCTAGTACAGCAAATTTTGTAAATGCAAAATAGTTACCTATTCATGTCCTATTTCCATCCATCCATCCATTATCCAACCCGCTATATCCTAACTACAGGGTCACGGGGGTCAGCTGCAGCCAATCCAAGCCAGCACTGGGCGCAAGGCAGGAAAAAAACCCGGGTAGGGCACCAGCCCACCGCAGGTCCTATTTCTAATGATAAGCAATTTCTTCAGTCAAATCAGTAATTTTTCTATTTTGACCTAAAATATGCTGAACTTATTTTTGACCTTTAATCCACCATTCAACTAACTAAATATGTGTAAAATAATAAACAAAATAAAAATGGAAAAAGTTGTTTGAACTGCTGTGTCTGAACTCCAGAATCGCAATGATGAACAATTTTTCTTTTGTGCCATGGCCATTGGATTTATGTTGCAGTTAACTCTACTGGTGATGGAACTGTACCACCGAAGGTGGTTTCCCATCTGTTGCAAGTTCCCTTTAGGATACTCTGTTGATCTTTGATAGCTTTAACTAGGATTTAACAGATGAGATTAAATATACAGCATACACAGAAGAATAATGTTGTATAGGAATGGCCATGACTTTCTTCATTTTTTTGTTCTCAAACACCAAATATTGTATCTTAATAAATATCACAGGCCTGTATTTATGTTTAACTGAAACAGTCAAGCTTTAAGCCTACATAAATTCTTTAAAAATCTTTAACTTCATTAGCTTAGTAACAGCACAGTAAACACAGTTACAAACAAACAGAATAGTCTGGAAATAGAAAAATAGGCTAAAAAAGGCAGAATGCAAAAGGAGTAAAAGAGATAATAATAATTAAAATGGCAATGAAAGGTTATTTTCTAATGCGTATGAATGAATGGATTTAATTGCAGGGTAGGGGCATTTCAAAGTATTTGTTGTAAATAACACTTCAACATCCTGCTAGTTATTTTTAATACATGTAGAAGCAGCTGTTTTTTAACACAAGGGTAACTTAAGCAATGCAAAATATTGTTTCTGGAGCTCTAACATGCAGAAATAGTAACCTATAATTTATTGTAAAATGAAAAAAAGAACAAAAATGCATAGAAAACAGAGAGCAAAAAGACGGTTGAGAATTGATTGCAGTTTTGAGAATACATTTTGGATGAATCTTCATAAATATTGTTATTTAGCCAAACCTTTTTTTATTTTATATTTTCAGTAAAATATATATTAGATTAGAGATGTACACAGTTTCATAGATGTAATTTCCACCACCAGAAAGAATATTATAAATGAACACCAGATGGAGCAGTAGGCTCATCCTTTGGTCTAAAATGAATCAAAGACTATAAAGAACCAGTAATTGCTTTACTCTATGATATATACACTGCTCAAAAAATCAAGGGAAAACTTAAATCCCATATCAGATCTCAATGAATGAAATATTCAAGTGGAAAATCTTTACTGAATAATACTGTGTAATTTGTTGAGAACAAAATGATTTAGCAACGGTCAATGGAAACCAAAATCACCAACCTACTGAAAATACAATACAATTACAATACAATTTATTTTTGTATAGCCCAAAATCACACAAGAAGTGTCGCAATGGGCTTTAACAGGCCCTGCCTCTTGACAGCCCCCCAGCCTTGACTCTCTAAGAAGAAAAGGAAAAACTCCCAAAAAAAACCCCAGAAGGGAAAAAAATGGAAGAAACCTTGGAAAAGGCAGTTCAAAGAGAGACCCCTTTCCAGGTAGGTTGGGTGTGCAGCAGGTGTCAAAAAGAAGGGTGTCAATGCAATACAATACAATGCAATACACAGAACAGAGCAAATCCTCAATACAGTATACAAATAAAAATTTTAGAAGTACGTAGCAGAATTTAACAGTAGATGATATCACATAATATGATTTGGATTTGTTTAGAGTCATGTAGACCTCATCCATCAAGCTGTCTCCCCCATTTGGCCATTCCACGGCTGAAACAATGCTGGGCCAGCCAATCCGATGAAAGGACCCCTCTTTCCCATGATTCCTTCGATCCTCCATCAGGGATGACTTTACCTTAGGCAAGCAAAACATCTTGGCAGGTGGGTCGTGGCACCAGGTGCCACATTTGAGTACCGAGAAGAGAAACAGAATAGGTGAGGGTTAGTATCCAACTATAACTATCATGTTACTTATGTTTTAGTGCTAATGACTAACAACAGAGATGCAGTATGTACAGTTAATCAGCAGTTCTAGTCAGGATATGCTAAACTGAAGTAGTGAGTCTTCAGCCGGGATTTAAAAGCTGAGACTGAAGGGGCATCTCTTATTGTAGCAGGCAGACCATTCTACAGTTTAGGGGCCCTGTAACTAAAAGCTCGACCTCCCACTGTTATTTTATTAATTCTTGGAATCCTAAGCAGACCAGCATCTTGAGATCTTAATGTGCACTCTGGTTTGTAAGTCATGATAAGTTCAGACAAGTAAGCCGGACCTTGGCCATTTAATGCTCTATATGTTAAAAGGAGGATTTTGAAATCTGCCCTAAACTTAAGGATTTAAGAACTGGAGTTATGTGTTCGTATTTTCTTGTTCTTGTAATAATTCTTGCAGCAGCATTTTGGATTAACTGGAGGCTATATAAAGAACAGTTTGAACATCCAGTTAACACTGCTTTGCAGTAGTCAATCCTACTAGAAATAAATATATGAATTAATTTCTGAGAATCCTGTTTATTTAGAAAGCGCCTTAATTTCCTAACATTTTTAAGATGGAAGAAACATAATTTGGACAACTTTGTAATATGCTCTTTAAATGACATGCTAGAGTCAAGGATAACTCCGAGATTTCGGGCTGATTCAGTGAAATTAATGGGGATTCCAACTGAGTTAAATGATGACAAAATATTGTTGTGATCAACGTCATTCCCTCCAACAATTAACATCTGTTTCATCTGTATTTAAAGACAAGTAGTTCTCATCCATCCACTCCTTTAATTCACTAACAACTAATTAAAGAAAACATTGGTGTCATCTGCATACGAGTGAAAATTAACATTATGTTTCCTAATGATAGATCCCAGTGGAAGCATGTAAAGTGAAAACGGTAAAGGTCCCAGTACTGAGCCCTGCCGGACACCATATTGAACTTCTGTGTATAATGATGGAGTACTGTCAGCATATTGCTGTACATATTGGAATCGATTTGATAAATAAGAACTAAACCAAGTGAGCACGGTGCTGTAAGCCCAACATCATTTTCTAGCCTGTGCAGTAAAATAGAATGGTCAATGGTGTCAAATGATGCACTTAAGTCTAACAACATAATTACAGTGGAGTTTCCTTCATCAGAGGATATCAGAATGTAATTTACAACCCGCATTAGTGCCGCTTCTGTACTATGACCAGTGCAGAAACCAGACTGGAATTTCTCAAATAAATTGTAATGCATAAGGTGTGACTGAAGCTGATTGGTGACTATTTTTTGTAGTATTTTAGAGAGAAAGGGTAAATTTGAAATAGGCCTATAATTATTTAGTATGTGTGGGTCTAGGTCTGACTTTTTAAGTAATGGTTTAATGACTGACACTTTTAGTGCATCAGGTACTGTACCATGCAATAATGAACTATTGATAATGTTTAGAATAGGCGCTGCAAGAACATCCATGGCACTTTTTACTAGTTTTGTTGGCACTGGATCTAGGGAACAAGTGGTGGGCTTTATTTTACAAATTAAAGTTAAGACTTCCTGCTCAGTTACAGGATTAAAATTACTAAACTGCTGAATGCAATGTGAGACAGGGTCTGCTAAGCTAGTATTTGGTTTGTACTGTGATGCTGAGATTTGAGATCTTATATTTTAATTTTCTCATTGAAGAAGTTCATAAAGTCTGTACTGTTAATATCTGTTGGTATTTTGCACTGTAGATCTGAATTCCCATTTGTTAATTTAGCCACTGTTCTAAACAGTACCCGAGGATTTTTATTATTGCTATCTATTATTGTAGAATAGTATTCTGAGCGAGCTTTAAAGAGGGCTTTTTTATATTTATTAACACTCTCTGTCCGTGCAATTTGAAAGACATGTAGCTTTGTTGTTCTCCATCTGAATCTTAAGAAATCTTCTTCTTCTTTCAGCTGCTCCCGTTAGGGGTTGCCATAGCGGATCATCTTGTTCCATATCTTCCTGTCCTCTACATTTTATTCTGTCACACCCATCACCTGCATGTCTTCTCTCACCACATCCCTAAACCTTCTCTTAGGCCTTCCTCTTTTCCTCTTGCCTAGCAGCTCTATTCTTAGCATCCTGTTCCCAATATACCAACCCACTGAAAATAAAAGTCAAAAATTGAAATTACTGGCTGATTCAACTTCAGTAAATTTAATCACAGCACCTCATAATGTGACTCACATTATGTGTGTTTGGCCCTATTGTGCCTGTATGTGCTCCTGGCAATGTCTGGGCATGCTCCTGAATAGAAAATGGAGGGTGTCCTGGGGGATCTCCTACCTGACCTGGATCAGTGTATCAGTGTGCTCCTGGACAGTTTGTGGCATTGGATGCAACGATGCATAATGTCTCAGAGGTTCTTAGTTGGATTCAGGTCTGGGGAATGTGCAGGCCAGTCAGTGGCATCAATGCCTTCATCATCCAGGAACTACCTACACACTCTGGCCGCATTAGACATTGTTCTGCAACAGGAGGAATCCAGGGCCCATTGCACCAGCATAAGGTCTCACAATGGCTCTGAGGATTTCATCCCAACAGCAGTCAAGGTACCATTGCCTAGCACATAGAGGTCTGTGTAACCACCCCAAAGGTTATGCCATCACTGGCCCACTTCAAAACTGGTCGTGTCGGACGTTGTTGCAGGTTGCATAACATTCATCACAGCATCTCCAGACTCTTTCAAGTCTATCTCATGTACTCAGTGTGAACCTCCTTTGTGAAGAGACTGGGGAACCAATGGCAGAACTGCCAATTGTTGTATTCGCTGGCAAATGCTGATTGAGCTGCACAGTGATGGGCTGTGAGCACAGGTTCCACAAGAGGATGTTAGGCCCTCATGACATCCTCATGGAGTCTGTTTCTGATAGTCTGGTCAGAAACATGCACACCAATAGTCAGAGAGAGGTCATTTTGTAGAGCTCTGGCAATGCTCCTCCTGTTCCTCCTTGCACAAAGGAGCAGATACTGGTCCCGCTGCTAGGTTGATACCCTTCTACAACCCTGTCCTAGTCTTCTTAAGTAACAGCCCATCTCCTGGTATCTCCTCCATGCTCCTAAGACTGTGGTTGGAGACACAGCAAACTTCTTGCGATGGGATGTACCATCCTGCAGGAGCTGTACGACTTGTGCAACGTGATTTGGCTGCAGGTACCAGTAGTGATAAGGACACTAGTTGTGCTGTGGCCTCTCCCGTGCACCTGTTGACACTTTTCATTCACACCAAAGCAGATAAAGTTGATTCACAATCGCTTGTCCTTCCCAACTGGGCAGATTGATATCCCTGGAGCTTAACTGATTTGGTGTTAAACTGTGATGTTGAGCAGTGTGTATTTATTTATTTATAATATATATATAAGACACTTTGGCTGTTGAGTTTTCATAAGTAGTATAGTTTAGCTTTCCAGGTGTATACTGTATTATGAACCTTTAAGAATTTCAATTGACCTTACCAAAATGAAAACAACACTAAAGTATTCATATCACCTCTCCCATCCTCAAGGACAGGAGAAAATGAATGGTTTTCTCTTTGAAAAAACACTGTTGATGATTTTAAATGGTAAATAAGTAAGAATGAGAATTGTGCAAATAATATTATACATTATTTATTATGCATTATTTGCTATCAGTCTTTCCATGCAGTTTTGGAGGCCATTTATTTGTACAGAGAATCATTGCAAAGTGAAATCTTCCCAATTTTCTCGAGCATCAAGGCAGGAATAAAACTTGTGCAATTTAGAGTCACCACCAATCCAGGGTTTTTAACCCATGTCACTAAAGCTTTGGGACGGCTGAGCTAAGTACCAAACCATCTAAGTGACTAAATAGGGTATCGTATTATTTATCAATTTATATTTAAAATCCATCTGTCCATTTTCTGGTTCCATGTTTCCCATTTCATGACAGTAATTGGAGCCTTCCCTGATAGTACTGTGACACAAATCCTTCACAGGACACTATCCCAGGTACCCTGCCAGAGAATGTTCATAAACAACATCAAGCAGCACATACAGCTATATAACAGTAGTTGCTCGTGCCTTTTGTGAATGGGTCTCTTTGAGACTCTCTCCGTCAACCCCCATAGGAATGTCAGGTTGCCTAACTGGCAAACTTTAGCTCAACAAATGGTTTTGGGGGGTGGCAGGTGTGAAGATGTTCTATTCCCCCATTGGTCTGAAGTATGGCTGTTTGGAACTGGCTTGTGTCAGAAGCCTTTAAGTACTATGGCGTCCTATTGGCTCTAGGAGTTGGACAGAACATATATAAATAAGCTCACTCCCTCACTCTTTTTATCTCTTACCAAACAGATGCATGAACTGAAAAGGACAACACAATGAAGAGCACAGCTCGGCAGCCATACTGAGACAGGCATGCGGCCTGTTCTGAAGAAAGTTGACCACAAATGATTCCTTAACTAGAGACATTTTAAGTAACTAACAATGAATATTACCAATAATGCATTGTTTAAATTGTAACTTAACTCCTGTTTGTCTTTTACTACACCTAATTGCCTGAGGTTATAGATGTAGAAGGGAAGGTGGGGAGAAGTTATAGAGTACAATAGCTTATAAACAGTGGTAAGTCTGTGAAATCTGAGGCATTCTGACAAAGGCTACATACTGTATTAATAATACAAAAGGGAAAGTAGAGCAATATAATACTCTACCAAGACATTTGGGCATTTCCAAATTTCTTTAATGTTTAATACTTGTACACTTAGTTCATCTTGAGCATGTCAAATAATTAATGGTACATTCAGCCTGTCTGCCTTGTGCCACATATGCAACTTTATGATTTTTTTTTTAATTACAGTTTTTCTTGATTGCTTAGAAACATTTCCTAAAAATAAGCTCAATTTCCCAAAGCGCGAAAATACAATTTCATAACTGCACACTCTACATTCCAAACTTCAAACTTCTGGGTCAAAATCAAACTCTCTACTCAAAACCATGTAATCTTACATCAAAACCAAAGTTTGTCTTCACACATGACACAAGAGTCCTCAAAAACACATACACTACAACAGAGCCTTACACCATGCTGAGATCAATTCAAAACACTACTGTAAAAACCTGTTACTGCAATGACTGATGTTATTTATGCCCCTCCCTACTACGTTTTTACATAGTGAACACTATATAAACAATAAATACAGGTTCCTTTAATGTATAACACAATGCATAAAGAATTGGAAAGAAAAAGATATATGTGCCACCTGGCCAAACATCTCAATGGTTAATTGTTACCACTTTAATCAGGAAGTAAGCACTATAAAAAGACCACAGGTGAGCACCTTTTTTTCAAGAACAATGGAAGACATTGCAGAGGGAGGAAGAGGAAGCGGGAGGGTGAGGATGAGAGGGGGAGGAAAAGTGAGAGGTAGGGGTAGAGCTGGTATAGGAGGTCATGGGCGAATAAGACAGCAACTGTCAAATGAAATCAGAGCAACCTTAGTTGATCATGTCATCAACCATGGGCTGACAATGCAAGAGGCTGGACGTAGAGTGCAGCCCAACTTGAGCCATTTTACTGTCGCCTCTGTCATCCGGACATTTAGACTGGAGCACAGGTATGCAACCAAAATGTCTTTCACACTGTGTAGTACACCCCATGTCATAGTGTATCAGTTGGGTGACACCTGTGTACTTCATGAATGGCTAATGTCATACACTAACTGTACAAGTTTCCTGTCCAATTTACTCTACTGTGGGGGAATCTTTAGGCTGCATTGTCCAAGCCCTATATTTTTGTTTTTTGTTTTTGTAAAGGGCTGAGAGACGCAACCATGGTGGAGGAAGGGGCGAAATGTTCACAGGGGTACAGGAAGCTGACATTGTAAACTTGGTCTTGGAGAATAATGAAATCAGATTAAGAGAAATTCAAAGCAACATCATCCAAGACAACACCATATTCACCAACATTCAACGAGTCAGTCTGTCCACATTGGCTCGTATTCTCAAGCGAAACCAAATCAGCCTGAAACAATTGTATAAGGTGCCTTTTGAGAGAAACTCTCAAAGAAACAAAGAGCTCAGACGAGTATATGTGGATGTAAGTACAATATTGACTGCAGCACATTACACGCAACATTGTTTCCCAGTGTACTGGATAACACCATATTGACTGATTTTAGTTCATTGTTTTCAGGAAGTACTGGAAATAGATGCTCATGCAATCCCACATGAGTTCATCTTCATAGATCAGGCTGGTTTCAACCTAGCAAAGACCAGAAGAAGGGGAAGAAACGTCATTGGCCACAGAGCCATTATAGATGTTCCTGGCCAACGTGGTGGGAACATCACAATCTGCGCTGCCATCTCCAATATGCATGGTGTCCTCCACCGTCATGCCAACCTTGGACCATACAACACAGGCCATATTCTAACATTTCTGGACAGACTCCATAACATTCTCATTCCACCAGAGCGTATGAATGATGCAGACCATGCAAGAACCCGGTATGTTGTAGTATGGGACAACATGAGCTTTCATCATGCAGCCCCAGTCCAAAATTGGTTTGCTGACCACCCAATGTTTCTCGTGCAATACCTCCCACCATTCTCACCATTTCTGAACCCCATGGAAGAGTTCTTTTTGGCATGGCGGTGGAAGGTATATGACCGGCAGCCCTATGTGCGCATGCCTCTTGTGCAGGCTATGGAAGAGGCATGTGATGAAATTGATGTGGGTGCGATTCAGGGATGGATAAGGCACTCAAAGCGCTTCTTCCCTCGATGTCTGGCAAGGGAAGATATTGCCTGTGATGTGGACGAGGCATTGTGGCCAGACCAAGCTGAGAGGCAAGATGCTGCCTAATTATTTTTCTTGCCTCTTTTTTTTCTATATATTTCTTCTGCACATTTTCTTTTTCAGTTTACTGTTTTTTCTGAGCATATTTTTGTTCACTCCAATGTAAATATATCTGCTGTGCATATGTTGCACTGACTTGTTTGGTGAAAAATAAAAAATAAATGCATGTGTGTGTATCTGCAAATATTTCTGTGCATGTGAACACTCTAATTTTCTACAATTTGGACTATTTTAGTATTGTGGCAGAGCATACTAAAGATGAGAGTGCTTTTCATTTTGCCCAACAGTGTGTAGTTGGTTAGACAAAATCTGGTGATATGACTAACATGTGTGCCATTTAGTGCAGTAGTTTGATTATGATCATTCTATATATAGTTTTGGTTGCAGTGTTTCATTTTGCAGGGTATGTGAGGTGTTTTGTGAATTGTGCTAAATGATTTGCAACAATGAGCCTTGTTGTCAAAATTGTGCTTTAGCAATTGTAAAAAACTGTATTATTCCTCTCCCACTTTCACCTCCCCTCCTGTCTCGTCTTCCTCTTTCTTCCTGTGGTGGTTGATCAATTGTTCCAAAACAGGTGAACTGACCCATGACCTTTTTCATCTATCTATCCTAAGGCTATGTCTGGTGTGTGAACAATTTTGACTTATAGTATTTGCACCTGGGGAATTGCATGCTAAATGTGTTCCAGCTCTGTTGACTTGAGTTAATGATATTAAAACCAGTGCTTTCTAAATGAGTACATAGTGAAGCCAATAATGCATGAAGGGATTTGTGTGTAGAGTTTTTCACAAAAAGTTAAAAGAATCTGAATTGTGTCAAAATAGAGGAGTAGTGTTTAAAGTTTTCAGGTATGGTTTGGGATTTTTAGTTAATAACTTTGGTAATAGTGTGTAAGCGATCAAGAAAAACTACAAAGGAAGTGCTTTCAATTAACAGCTGTTCCTCAATACAGAACTCTAACATTCTATTGTCCTTTTTATTTCTTTTATCTCCTTCGTAATACACATTCAAACACCCCTGTCTTCTCCTTGGATCTGAAACAACACAGGGATTCCAATCTCCAATTATAATTACAATATATGTCTATTGTGATTCACCTGTCTTTCATATGTCCTGTTCTGATTATTGTAAAACATCTTTTTCCAAGGCCCCTTCATTTTCAACTGGTGCCTATTCCTATTGTTTTTGTGATGGCCTCTTCAAAATTTAAGTCTATTTCTGTTATCCTTGGACTAATTCCTTCCCTTCCTTGTACATAAAATTCCATGAAATCCACCAAAATTACTGCTACACTCCCTTTTGCTGGATTCTTTGTTGATACTACTGATTAGTTCATAACATGACCATTTCTCTTTTCTTTCTTCTTAACCTCACTTACTCCCAAAACCACTGTTTTATATTTTTCCATTTAAATAACTAGTTCCACTTTCTTTTCTGTAACAATTTTAATATTCTGTGTTTAGTAGTACTAGGGTGTTGTACTGTATTAGGCATTATGAATGTAGTGAGAAGTCAAGCAAAATGACACCTTTTATTGGCTAACTAAAAAGATTACAATATACAAGTTTTCGAGGCATCTCAGGCCCCATCTTCAGGCAAGATGTAATTACATCTCACATGTCATTCTGCTTGACTTCTCACAATATTCTGTGTTCCAAATCATGTCTTTATCCATTTCCTGTATAGGCCTCCTAAGTCCATCTGGTTTTGGAGACTTTGCATTTCTTCTCTAAATTCTTAATTGTCTGTCTTGTGGTAGATTAGCTCAATGATGACTTTGCCAGAGCCCCTTTGCTCAGGTTTTCATAGTTCTAGTCAGGCCTTTGCTACTAATGGTCTCAGGGTATACAGAGCTCCCATTGTACTTCATTCTGGCAAGCAGTCCATTACTTGCCTGTTACTCCCTTGCAGGATCAAACCCATTATAGCTAGTATCAGCTAAGCAGCCTTTATGCCTATGATGAAATGATACCGTACATGTTGAAAATCTTCATCTAGGTAGAAAGTATGGCCAAATAGCTAAACTGCCAGACTGGACACTCTTTGCAATCTCCACCTTTCATTTGCTGTTAGAGTGCAAGATCCTAAGCAAGTCTATAACCATATGCTTAAATTACATCAAATTTAAACTACTGTGAAATGTGTACTTTGTCTGGGAAGAGCTCTGAGGTAATATTCACTTTGAAAGACACTATATAAAAGAAACAATCACTGTTCAACAGAGACCAACTCTCTCTATAATTTCTGCTTATCTGCCTAATGGAGGTGTCAATGTGGTGTTGCTCAATTTTTTTCACTGCTCCTTCTTCTGGAGGTACAGTATTAGTGAAGACATCTACATGGCCAAACAGTTTGCGTTCACATGGAGAGAGCAGTATTGTTGAGAATTAAAGTCTGCTGAGAGACAGCTGTCAATGTTGATTCAGTGGTTGCCCAAGGGCACAAAACCTGAGAGAGAATATTTAATTAGGTATTAATAAGTGAAATGAAGAATAGCTGACACAGTGGCAGCCTTGCTGTATGAATGTCAACCTCCACTTTAGAGAGCATTTCTGTGTTTCATTAGTCATTTAACCTTTATTGAATGTGGAGATTTTTATGGTCTCAAACATACTAAACAGTGCGAATACTTTTTGTTCTTTGTAAATGTTTTAAAAATATTCTTCCAGAAAGACAGAGCTGTTTGCATTTTTGTACATTCTTGTTTGTCTTGGTGTTGGAAATTGGCAACATATTGCATGTTGGTCATGCATTTATACTGCTAATAACTCATGGAAGAGTTTGAACTTTTATTGGGAATCCTTTTAATACTACTCCCCATTATTAAGCCCACCTAATGATGAAGTATTAGCACAATATCCTTGTTTGGTGCTTAACTTGGCCTTATACTTCCTTAATAAATTTTGACCCCCAGAACTCTAAATAGAGTTAAGTAAGTTTTACAATGGATGGAAAGGTGTACATCTTTAATTGCTATAAATATGTATTTACCTTGACCTTAAATATAGTCAGTTTAATAATGATTTAACTGAGAGAACAATTTCAAAGCATCTGGTACTAACAAGATCATCCTCCTTCCTCTTTTCTTCCAGTTTTGAGAAATTGTTTCAGTACTGAACAGTGATTCACAGAATACCAGATGAGGTAAAGTAATTCTTTCAACAAATTGAATTTAAACCTCAAAAAAGTGCTTTACAAAGAAAATAGAATCATTGTCATCTAAAATTCAAGTAGTGGAACAAGCAACACATATTGTAATGGAGGAGCCACAAGTATACCAGAAATTTAAAAAAAAACACTATTGATGTAAACTTCATGCTTTATATTCTTCCTCACCATGGAACTCACAAACACTTGGCTTTTTACATTGCCTGAGGCTATTAACGCCAAAATATATTTCTTTTTATTTGCTAAAATTGCTTTTTTATTTTTTCTATGTTTCGATTGCTCAGAGTATCTTCCTACATGTACAAAGAAGTACATCAAGGTGTTTCTCAGAAAACAGTGATTCAGAGTTGCCATGTGAACCTAAAGTATATCTTTCTGAATATTGTAAAACAGATTTTGAGATGGTACAGTGCATGATAGATAGATAGATAGATAGATAGATAGATAGATAGATAGATAGATAGTACTTAATGGAGAGAGGATGAGAAGCCATCACTCAGTCTTATCTACACACAAATGTGCACTCAGTTATTCCTGGCCAATTTAGAGACACCTTGTATCTGATTATGTACAGTTATTTCTTTGTGATTTGAGGACAATTCAATTGGGAGTAATTCGACTGGTAACCAAATCTTGTGCCACAGTCATGAAGCAGCAGTGCTAACCATATAGCCACTTTGCAAATTTTTTTATAAAATATGTATAGGGTTATATACATAATCATAATGCTGTATGAAGGGCAGAAAGCCACTCAAGGACATGAAGCATCAGGAGTAGGGGTCTCATTTATAAACCAAAAAGTGCATATATGTTGAATAGTAAGATGTTACTGCTTCCATTAATGCCATAAGTTCTAGCATCCACACTATGCATAAAATAAAAATAAGAAAGAATTGGGCCAACCTCAAGGAAGAGGCAAAGGAGCTGATCACTCTTCACTGGCAGAATGTGAGGGCAACAGGATGTGAAAAAATCTACACTGTCTGATTTCATTCTACAAATGGCATCTGTGCTGTGCTCCAAAATTAAGCGCAAGAGTGTGTGGGGCATTGTATCTTTAGGAATTGGGGACTCCAGGCACTAGTGTCTGACAGCGTAGTCACTATCACTTGGCACATGTAATGACATAACTGCTGTTTCAATAAATATTAAAGTCTTAATGAAAGATTGAGGGTTTGAATCTTACCAACAAGTCAGCTATCGCATACAGCATCACAGCAAGTCATCTTCTAGTGTTGTCTCGATGCATGCTCAATAATCCAGGTAAGGAAATTCTAGAAAGGTGATTCTGTTAATCTGGACATAGTTCTTTTTCCAATACGTTTCATCACTCATCCAAGTGACTTCCTCAGTCTCAGTTGACTGCAGGTTTCTCCAACCTTATAAACCGTACCTTGGCCTAATAACCGAACTAGCACCATTGACTAACAATGGGCCGTGTGATCAATGATATGCAAATTGTCCATTGATCAGTGGCCATGAGTACTATTCACAGAGAGTTTGGGAATGGCTGCAATCACCGCATTGTAAGATGGTGAGAGATGTACCCTTAGGCCCCCTCCTCGGTTCAGAGATGGTCATTCCTTTTTCATGTAAATGGCCTCTTTGAGTCCTCGCTCAAACCAGGATGTGTACATCTTCATCACTGAAAGAGTAACCACTGTCCTGTAGATGTAAATAAACTGCGGAGTCCCGGCCTGACGAAGTAGCTCTTCTGTGTTGTGCCATCTGCTTCGCCAGTGGTTGTTTGGTTTCCCAGATGTATGATTCATGGCAATTCTCTTGGCACTTAACTGTGTAAACTATATTACTTTGTCTGTGCCAGGGCACCTGAGCCTTGGGGTGAACCAATTTTTACCATATCGTGTTTTGGGGTTTGAAAGCCACAGAGACCTGGGGCCTCATGTATAACACAGAAATGTTGCGTAAGAACATTTCCACGTTCAAATTGTGATGTATAAAACCTAAACTTGGTGTACAACCACGCACATTTCCACAGTAGCTCATACCCTGTCATACGCAAGTTCTCCGCTCTGTTTTGCAGACTAGCGGCACCCAGCGTCAAAGCAGTGCTACTGTTCCTGTGTGGTTTATCTTTCTTTTTCAGATCCACAACCCTGACGCGGCTTTATAAATACACTGAAATTAACTGCATATCGCTTTTTAGTTTAATGCATCTGATTGTAATTAACCTGCAACAATACTGTATAATGGTCCACAGAATGGTCAAACTATTCCAAATACCATAACTGCTTTAGTGTTTTTACTCTCACTGCACCTTCTTCTTCTTCTTTGAGCTGCTCGTGTTAGGGGTTGCCACATCGGATCATCTTTTTCCATATTTCTCTCACTGCACCACTCGGAGTATTTATATCACTGTATCTGACTGTGAATCACAGCTGTACAGCAGCTGATCGGAAAGAGAATTATCGGTATACAGCATCAAGCACACGCTGCCTCAGCCATTCGCTATTTGAAGTGCTCTCATTCGACAAACGCTTCAGAGTCTTTCCTGTACTGACCTCGCGGTTCAGAAACAGTTTCATCACAAGAACTCTAAACGCACTCCATCAATCCATCAAGTGCTCCTTGTAGAACTGTCTGTACTTATAAGTACAATCACCTCACTGTAAACTTGCTATACAGTTATAATATTGCACAACCTGAGCCACTTTATATAGTGTGTACTTACATGTGATGACAATATCATTTTTAAGATGAAATGCAGCAAAATATGTTTATTATATTATACAGATAAAACTTTAACTTTAACTACATGGTGCCGCAGCGCTAGCCAGGAGCTAGAACTTCGTTCATGGATTGTTCCTGCCTCGCGCTGTATTCTTGCTGTGGCTGGCACGAAACTGGAAGGATAGATGGATAGAATAATTAAACATGTACTACGAAGATGTTCCTTAAAAGTTTTGAAGAATCGGCGCTCTAAGCTTACAGATGGCTTAACATCTATTACAGAGCTGATTGTGTGGCGCTTGGGTATTTGGAGAAAGAAAAGTAAGGACAGGAATTCGGGGTTAGTACGTTTGAAAGAGACAGTACTTCTATAATAAAGTATTTCATCGAAGGTCGCGCATGGCACAGCAAGTATCTTGCGTGAGACATGAACAATCACTGCGCCACCGCCTTCCCATGTTTAATAACATGATTTAACTCCTAGCATCATGAAAATGATATCACGTATACTTCTCAGTATTTCATTTATTCAGAGAGCTGTAATATTACGAATGTAATTGGTTCTGTGTCCTGCCGGAGGAAGAGAAAGGCAGGAAGCATGTAGTGATTCACACACATAGAAGATCAAATACAAAACAAAGCATTTAACGTGCTACTTTAGTTACAATAGGATTTGAGAAACTAGTAAATTAAACAATTTTAAGATGAACTTTATGATGTTCTGCTTTAATGACAAAATAAACTACGTGATTAAAGTGGAAATTTCTAGATTAAAGTTGACATTTCATGCTTTTTCCCCACTGTGTGCCTTTTTTTTCTCTGCACCCTAATAAGCTTTCATATGACACTCAGACGGTGGGCTACGACTCGCCTTTTTTATTTCGGGCACTGTGCAACTTTGTAAACTTGAGCTTTTGAGTTTCTCCGAAACGCTATGTCACTTGATAAACTTCCTTTTGTTGTTTATACCACTGTTTAAACCAACAAATAGTAAGTTTTTCCTTGCCTCCACTTGGTATTCGCTGAAATTCTTCTATTTTCCCTTGTACTTTTGCCATTGTCTTTTCACAGAAGGCTGATCTTAAGGGCTATTTATATTGATTTGCATATTCAAAGAGGCGTAATTCTGGGAGGAGATGGGGCGGGACAGCAGGTGCGTGCATGTACATTACTTTTCACGCTGACCGGGAGTTATGTAGTGGAAGAACGTGGAAGTTGGTGAACACACAGATTTATGCATCTGAAATTTTTTGTGCATAAGTACATTTCCGCTTTTGTGCTTACATCATGTTATAGTGCGAATAGTGCATGTGGCCCCCGGTGTTTTGAAAAAATGCGTCTCAGTTTACGCAGTTAAGTGGCAAGAGGATTGCCATGAGTCATACATCGGGGAAACCAAATAACCACTGGCGAAGCGGATGGCACGACACAGAAGAGCTACCTTATCAGGTAAGGACTTCACAGTCTATTTACATCTACAGGACAGTGGTCACTCTTTCAGTGATGAAGATGTGCACATTCTGGACATGGAGGAATGCTGGTTTGAGTGAGGAGTCAAAGAGGCCATTTACGTGAAAAAGGAATGACCATCTCTGAACCGAGGAGGGCGCCTAAGAGTACATCTCTCACTATCTTACAATGCAGTGATTGCAGCCATTCCCCAAATCTCCGTGAATAGTACTCATGGCTATTGATCAATGGACAATTTGCATATCATTGATCACACAGCCCATTGTTAGTCAATGGTGCTAGTTCGGTCATTAGGCCAAGGTACGGTTTATGAGGTTGGAGAAAACTGCAGTCAACTGAGACTGAGGAAGTCACTTGGATGAGTGATGAAAGTAACGGAAAAAAAACTATGTCCAGATTAACAGAATCACCTTTCTAGAATCTTCTAGTGTTATTTTTCCTCAGAATAAATGAATCTTGGGTTGACCCAGGCCACTGAGTCATAACATTTATCAGTCTCATCTTGGCATCACAGATGACTTGTCCATTAATGGAATGTCACTGCTTATGATTAAAAAAAGCAGCTTAGTCTTCAAATAGCACCAAATAAGTCATGTTGTTTCAAACCATTAGGCTATAATTATGCTTTAGGGCATGAGATTTAGAGCTTTCTCTATGCAGGTAGTGAAACATTCCCTGCGTATGGTTTTACTTAATGCTAGTATTCACAACAAGGGATTTCATTGGTTTCTAATCCTGAGAAGTGACAATAGGTAGCTTACTGTATATGTACGCAGCATTGGCCTTCTTAAAAGGCAAGTAAAATAGAGTCTATACATCATGTTCATCACTTTTGAGCTTTAATATATTTGTAATGTTAATGTACATTATAATAACAGTGATATGAATTATTGTGTGCGTGAGCCGTCATTTAGCTGCTTTAACTGTATTTATTAAGGTTATCATCATTTTCCAGTTTCCCTGAAATATTGTGTACAGATTAGTCAAAGTTGCCATAAATATACACACTGTGATCAAAAGGAGGCACCGCTGAGCCAAACCCTCAGACACAATGTTTCCAAACACACTTCTGAGTTCAAATAAAATGTTTTTTTTACTTATCTCCAACACCTGTCAAAGTACTCCAAAATAAATACATTTCTTCCTCCTTCCACCTCCAGTTGAGTCTCGCCCACTGCCTCCCAATGCTGACTTCCCAGTGTGAGCTGACGGGCACTTTTTCAAGCTGGACCCAGAAATGCTTCCTATGCTCTTGAAAGCACTTCCAGTTCACATGGAAAACAGGGAGATCCTCACCTGACATCACCCTCTACAAGCACCCAGGGACCCAGACATGGTTGCACTTACAAACTGCAATACCAAAGCAGCCCTGCGGGTTTCCAATCTGGGACACCACAAGAGGACTACTGCCATCTCTCATATGGGGGCTAGAACTGCTCCAGACTTGCGGCTTCCGCTGGTCCATTGATTATCTTACTGCAGTCTGGCACAAAGTTGTTTCCTCTTCTAGCCAACAAGCTTGTCTGTACTTCCATTCTGGCCTCCTGTCCCGGCAAGAAATTATGCTCCACCCTGGCCGGGATGCCTGCCTTTCCTCATGGGCACTTACAGCATATTGTCCCTTCAAGTTTTCTTTTATAAATCCTAACTTTTACATGAAAAGTGGCATACACACATTTTCAGCCATTTTTTGGGCATATGCAGGTTTTATAAATTTGCCCCCAGAATGTATATACCATAACGGGAATCTATATGTATAATCCTGCTAAAGAAAACACGCTGGTTTGGTCTATTTTTATTTATTGTCAGCCATGTGAGGTTGGTGCATATCATTTGTGGTGTACATGGGGATGGGTTGGGGTGGTTGATGGAATATGGATGTGAAACAACCATTTACTGTATGCCTATTTTTTGTCTTAAGTACAGAAGGGACAGATAATAAGAAGAACAATGATTGCACCTATAACCCAGCCTCTTCTAGCTGCATGTCTTAAAAACCCTGTATTAACAAGAAGTCTTTTACAGGAAGAAGAAGGTAGAAGGTGGTGCATCAATGCCTTTCTTCTTTTTTTCTAATCTACAGTCTAGAGTTTCCACTTGCTACACCAACACACTTTACTATGTTTTTGTCTTTCATTTTATATTATGTATACAATAAATATAGTTTTTAAGTCTTGACATTGCTCACAGTGACAAGATCCTCACTTGGACTCTTGGCATTGCCACCATATTTGAGAGATTTCCAAGATCTCCTTGTGTTTGTGTGTGTTTTCTAGGGCTACTGTGGTTTTGTCCCAGACTATGACTATGTGAACTCTGCAATGCATTAGGCAAATTGGGGTAGTTACACAAGGAGGGCACCATTGACTTCTATCTAGATGTACAGTAATGCTAAAAAGACTCCCAAATGTCAAAGCAGAAATGGTTCATTTAACACAATGTACAACTAACTATAAGTGATGTATGATTGCAGGGATAAAGGTAGTGTACAAATTATCTAGAATAACAATAAAACAAAAAACAACCGACTTGACCTTCCTCCATAGGTTCTAGCTTATACTATCTAGTTCTGTTTTATCACTCCCAACATCCCAGGTCGACAACTAATTATGCACATTGTCTAGTTTCTAGAGGTCAAAAAATAGGCAAAGAGTGCTGTGACCAATTCTCAGGTAAAATGCACTTATCGATTATTCTAATTACTAAATACAGAATTAAAACATATAAAAGTACAGATTTTTTATATCAAAAATTAAACACAGTAGAAACTGATTAACTTAAATGTAAACCAATAATACCTTTCAATGAATTAATTGTTGAAATATGGCTAGTTGACAACAGACGAGATGAAAATTGTAAAAGACAAAGTCAAACACAAAGTTAGACACAGACACAGTTCTAGAGACCTCAGACAACTAGCCACTTAGCCCCTCCTGGGTTTTCTATAGTGGAGTCTATGCTAGGCCAATCTTAATGACAGAATCTTTCCATCCATTGATTCCTTTACTCATTTTTTATCTGAGATGATTTCCATAGGCAAGAGAACATCTTGGCAGTAGAGCAGTGGCACCAAGTGTGACATCAAGATACCAAAAAGAGAAAAAGGATGAGGATGGTTATTAGTCACGTCAGGTCAGGTTGGGAAGCATGCACCAAACAATGAAACAGCTCTGGATCCTGGTTGGCAACCCCTTAGACAGACAAACACGTGGTCTAGTCCCACACTCCAGAAATGGCTGTCTATCTGCCATAGTCAGGTGTTATGCGGGTGTCCCCTTGGCCTAGTCTCATCACTCTAGTCCTCAGTAATTAGGATCCTGTGAGCGGAATCACCCTTGGGGAATCGCACCACATGGCTGTAGTGTTGTAACTGATGCTCCCTCAAAAGGCGGGTAACGTGCCTCATTCGGGACTCCATGAACAACCACTCATTTGACACAAAGTCAAACCAGCCATACCCAAGAATTCTCCGAAGACACACAGTACCAAAGGAGTCTAGTCTTTGTCTCAGGTCGCTGGATGTCATCTTTGTCTCACAACCATATAGTAAAACAGGAAGCACCAGGACTAAAGACTTGGACCTTCATCTTTTTGTAAAGATATCGATAGCACAGTAAACCACTTTCCAGTGCCCTCATGAACCCCCACACTCTCCCAATCCTACTGACTTTACAGGAAGAGTCACCTGAGACATGAATGATGCTGCCGCGGTAACTAAACAAGGTTATTAGTGATTTATAAATATTGTATTACTTATACATTTGTACAAATGACTAACAAACAGACATGTAGTGTGCACAGCTAATCAGTAGCTCTAGTCAGGGTATGCTAGACTAAAGTACTGAGTCTCAGCCTTAATTAAAAATAATTGACAACATTTCCACTTTTAAACAGAATAGTCTTTAATCAGATTTAGTCTTCTAATCAGATCCAGTCTTCAAGAGGTTGCATCTGTAGTTTGATTTTTTTAACATGTGTTTTTACATATTTCTCAGTCACTTGGGCATTTCAAAATTAATTACTCTCTTTGGATTATTGTGAATGAATGATGTTTATTAAGTCAACATATAATACCCTAAATGTTTAAAGTAGTTTAGAGGAGTTAGCAGAAATGAGCATCCAGTTTAGATATTTACCCAACAGTACTACAAAAATAACTGTCAAATCTTCCCCTACAGTTTTTTATTTTTAGCATGAACTTTTTTTCTGATCACTTGCATTTTGAGCAATTGTTAATGAGTCTTCAAAATATAATGTTTTGAATAACCTAGTTTAAACAGTGTTATTTTTTATATTCTTTATTAAGCAACATATTTCCTCAGGTTTTCATGGTGTACCAAATTTAATTTCTCATTCATCTCATCTGTGGTGACATTAAACAAAATAAGTTGCCCACTAATACAGTATCTTATAGTAATTTCCTTTTCAAACATTTGGGAATGTACTTTGTTGTGGTTATAAAGCTCCATGTTTTATTAAACTGGCTAATCTGTTTAAGGCAGTAGGAAGCAGGTATTGCCAGGCACACATTGACCAGACACATTCACAGAAGCAGTTGGGTGTGCACTGAAGAAAGAAAAGCTGCACCACAGGACTGAATTGCAGCTTATCCTCTGATAAAATGTAATTGACAGTGTGAGAACAGTTTGGAGTACAGCACACGATGAGCTGACAAGAAAAAAAGGCATGACAAAATGAGGTAATTTAAATGAGTCCAAAAGAGTGCTTAAATGAGCAGAAAGTGATACATTACAAAAGCCAATCAAGAACAAAGTTAAAAGATAAAAATCATGATACAAAAATTTCATGAAACTGTCAACAGAATACTATAACAAGAAAATACAATACATTTAAAGGCTCAAAGAGAGCTTTCAAAAATGGCTGTCATAAACCACTCAATGTACACAATACTCAAATGCTTCCCTTTTTATTTTCTCTGCCTCCAGTCATGTGACTGTTACATAGTAAGAGTTATGTAGCAAAAGACATAGACTGAAGGGGCTAGAGGAAAATTACAGGGACAAGATAGAGCCTCTAGCTAATTCCTGACAGATATTAAGCTAATGATATAATTGTATTTATTTGAAGCACTTACCTGCACTTTCTCAAAGTGGTTTTGGTCAACAATATCTTCAGTCATTTATTTTTCTGAACCAACTCAAATCCAATTTTAGAGTCACTTGGTGCCAGAGTTTATCCAAAGCTTTAACAAATCCTTGGATACAGCCATACTCTATTACAGGGCATACTCATTGACACACTCTACATTTACATCTGTGTGAGAGGCACAAATTAACCACATGCACATATACATGAGATAGCAAAAAAAAAATGAATATTTGGAGAAAAGCCATATAGATACAATACATGGAGAAAATCAAAAGTCTACACAGACATAAAACTGAAACTGGTGCCCTGGACCTGTGCAGTGATAGTGCAGGCAAACAACTGTGCTACTGTGATGACCTCAATATCCTTTATTCAAGGGAATTAATTAATTTAGTGTAATATATCCTGTTAAATTAAATATTGCTTTATAAAAGGTTTACTAAGATGGTTTAAAAAGAAATCCTAGTATTTTATTCCATTTTTTGCTTTTATTTTCCACCACTTTAATTTATTGTTGGTGATGTCATCAGGTGTTATCATTTTAGAAGTGGTTACTGTGCTACACATCAATAGGAGGTGCACTATGTACATGAAGCCATTAGTGTGATTTTTTTTGGCAGCATGATCATAATAGACATCTAACTTAAAGTTGAATTCCTTATTCAAAGATTATTTGAAACTTTCGATAAAATAAATACCTTGTTTTCAGGGAAAAAAACATTCTGCAGTGTCTTTCCTGATTTTTGTAGGTTTTAGTTTTGACTTCCCATCCACTTAGTAATTTTGAGTTTGTGTTGCCCTTTTTCATTTTGGTTGGTAGTTATTTGTTTTTCCAAGTACTGAAACTATTACTACTCTCCATTAATTAATTTCAATTTATACAGATTGTTTTACATTTTGTATGAAAAATGGTAAAAGGACTCTACATAAACAAGATAATTATATTAAAGTAATTACTTTTCTGTCAAATTCATGCTTGTAAAGCTGATGGAAGTTGACCAAATAACAGTTATTCCGATAGGTGGACTATTTGGATACAGTATATCATAGAGGTAGGTACATGCTTGGTTAATGCTGTAACTGTTAACTTGTTTATCTTAAATGTATTTCTGTCCAAAAAGCTCAACAAATATACACTTATTTCTCTTAACAATTATTTGACTAGCAAGTGTTGATACAAATTTAATTGTCTATGGAGACTGTGTTTTTAACAATAAATTACATATTTAAAATTAATTAAGAAAGATTTCCATAATAACTATTATTCTTTCTCATTGAAAATGTTATGATAAATATTTATGTTTAGTTATTAGAAAGCCAGTTTTAACATACTATGCATACTATTAACATACATAGTCTGTCACTAAATTGATGAGATTGATGTTAAAGAGTTTTATTATTAAAAATGGTTACATGTTTGTCTTCTCAGTCTAGTAATCTTCTTAGGAATTGACTTGTTTGTGGCCTGTCGGTACAGTACATCTTTGAATATTTTCTATGAGTCTCATAATTTCATGACAGACCTTGTATATTCCAAATATGAGGAGCAGATTTCAGAACCGAACATTGTGCAGAGAGTTTCTAGCTTGTAAATGATTGCCAGAGAAAATATGGCTCCAGGGTGGTACAAGACAGCAGATGTCTCATAAAGGGCTGGAGAAAGAACTGAAAGCCTCCAATGGTAGTTACATTGTTCCTCTTCATAATAGTTTGGAGAGACAGTGTCCTGTAGATGGAAGAAGGCCTTCCACCAAGGACACTAGCAAAGTTAAACTAAAACCTGGCAATATACATATGAAGATAAGGTTCCCATATATATACTTTAAAGGGTTAATTTATCTGACAGAAGCATGAAGGGTCGGGGTTTTCTGCTTGTGAAGAAGCCTCTAATATTATCCCAGAATGCTGGAAGGCAGGAATACTAGCACCCATTAAAACTGTCTGACTTTGCAACAAAGGGTTGAGGCTATGAAGACAAGTACAGCTTTACTAGTCCAGGAGAAGAAACATCCCATTTCAAATATGTGGAATCATGTTGCTCAAAGCATAGCCTTGGTAGCTTGTAAGCTGTTTGTAGGAGGGGTGCTGCAAGATTTTTTTATTTTGTTCAGTTTTTCCTTGAATTTTCACCTAATTATTTGTTTATTGAATATTTTGGAGTAGCATTGCTTATTATTCCAGCTTGGAGTGAAAACTAGGTGGAATTTATGCTTCTGCTAAACATAAATGAAAGGTCCACTCAAAACATGTGTATGCTCTTTGTAAATAGCAGAATCTATATCAAGTTCTTGTCATTTAACACAAATACACGCAGACCAAGGAGAATAAAATGTTCAAGAAACTGTACATGCTGATCAAATATTTGACACAATACTCCTGCTTGGAATACAACCCTCTATTAAACATGACTGAGAGGGCATTCAGGCCTGGTAAAACATTTATATTTTACCAATACCTAAAAATGAACAACATCCAGTTATGTTACTGAATCAGCATTAACCCATGAACACATATCTCTCAGAATTTATGACTGCCACCGGAACCTGAAAAAGAAGCAGAAATGAGCAGTTAATTTCCTTTATTGCAGCTACTCCTTTGAGTGACAAGTTGTCTTGTAGAGCCTAAGACAAGTTCACTGGGCGGAGGTTTTCCCAAATTAATAACAGTTTCAAAATGGACCAATGTGTGCACTAACAAACTCTTAAAGGCATGGTTCTGTTTCAAGGTCTGCAATTCTGACACAAATAAACACACGTCAGGTTATCTTGTATACTGTTAAATAATCATTCACTCTAATATCTAAGTAATGCAAAAAGTGACTAAGCATGTTATTATTGAAATTTATCATTGGCAGCATCACTGGGCAAAATACAAAATTATCTTTATCTCTGTACATTTCATTCGCAATTAATAAACAACTCACCCTAACTGAGTAGAAAAATAACTCGCTATATTTGAAATTAAAACATTTCCATTTCTTGCATACTTATTGCTATATCTATTACAACATTTATTTCACTAAACAATACACAGCTTACATTTTTAACATTCAGAAATGAAATCTGAGCCAACGATTGTAAACTGTTTCAGAGCATGGCACAGAAATATTAGTCCAAAAGAAATGGCACCTCAACAATTACGTTTTAACAAAATGGAAGTAGCTTTTGTACAGCTCACACTCAGAAAGTAAATCCACATCAGTGACTTGTACAACAAATTTCAAGTACATTTATAAAGAAAATTAACAATAGGTAATAGAACAATTTTAAAAAATACTATTTTGCAATTACAGGATTTCAAAAATAGTATTTTCCCTACATATGAGGCTTCTTACGAGACTAGCCATTGAATCTTGTTGACATTTATTTGCAATTTTACATACTAGCAGCATTTCTAATTCCTGCACTCAAGATAAGTCATTTCAGCATGTGACATTCCCATTCTTTTATGATCAAGAAGGAAATATACATTCGCTAAAATAATGGAAAATCGCTGTACGGTTTTATATTGTGTTAAACAGGCAAACCTGATTAAATAATACAATTTTTGCAACTATAACAAGCATTATCCTTGTTATGTAACCATTCCATCTCTCATTCATTTTTTGAATTGTATTTTTCTCTCCCCCATAGACAGCCAAATCACAAGCCTTGAGTCACTGCAAGCAGAGTTACCCGTTTATTGGACTTAATGGTAAATTTTTTTTTATATATATACGAGTATATATTATCTTTGAATAATAACCTGATGGAAAATAATCGTAATTCCTTTTGGACAAAAGCTTACATGTGCAAATGGAAACATACTGGAATCCAAGAACTGTAATTAAATGCTGACACAAAGTTGTGACATTCCCTTTAAGCAAGGTGTGCAGGTGCATCTTTGGTTTGTGGGGCAAATATTTGAATTAAAACAAAGATTATATGCTTATTAAACACATGAACTGTTTTACTGGGTAAGGTTTTTTTTTGTCATTTCTAACTCTTTCTGTTGTACTAAAAGGGAGGCTTTATTCATGTTTTGCAATTTTATTTTTCAAATCCACTCCTAAATGGAAATGCTCTTATCAGTTCAATTTCATAGATCATTGTTCTTCTTAAGCATTTCCAGCTTTCATGTGGGGTCACTACTAATAATGGATAATAGAAGAGTGTTTATCTTTCTATACCATGCTACAAATAGAAATATTTTTAAAAACATGACAAAATACAATTTGTTCCAAGTATTCCCCTAGACAACTCCCACACCATTCCCCAAAGATGCACCTAAGCAGATTAGACACCTTCAGTTCAGTAATTCTATTTACTTTCTTCGGCCTATCTGAGCCATCAGACGAGCATTTGCAGCTGCCTTTGCTCGCATGTTTTTAGCTTTAGCAATATTAAAAAGAATGTTCATGATATTGGTTGGCACATCTAGGGACAAAGTGAATTTGGTTCGGCGGTCACTTTTAGCACTGTTTTGATACATCTTTCCCTTCAGTTGTGTTTGGGTGAGGTATTTATAACGAGAAGCCGGAAACGTCCTTTTTTCTCTCTCCTCCACTGAAGAAACTCCCTCTTTTGGAAAGTAGATTAAGTTTCCTCTGCTTGGAGCTGAGCCATCCAATAGATCACCTTTCTTTGCCTCTGAGAGTATTTCATTGTTGCAGAGGAAGCTTGACTCACTTCTGTATAGTTTGAATGTGACGCTGGTTCTTGTGACACACACTATTGTAAACAGCAGAAAGGCTTTTGCATAAACCTTCATGTTGTCCTAGTATAAAAAATAAAAAATGATTACTGCATTGCTCATTACATTATAATGAGTATAAAACAACTTCTTCAATTAGACAAAAAATCTTTGAAGACTCCTTTCCACCTTTATTATTTATTAAAATACTGTCATTTTTACTTTAACTTTGAAAAATAGCCTAAATCAGCAGCAAAATATAGACTAATCTATTCCTTGCACAGTTTGAACAAAGATTACACCAGCCGCAATTCTAAAATGCCCAGTAGTGCTTTTATTGATGTGTGTTTTTCCGAAAACAAAAAAAAAAAAAGAACTAAGTTTAAGCACCACAGTGGAAAAATAGATGAACTTATCTTGTTCAGTATTTCCTTTACGTGAAATGGTTTTTTCCACTTGTCCATTAGTATTTCCCAGTGAGACTCCATTCATACACACTTGACACCTTATTCTGCTCAGCATGCTATTTATGCCAGGTTAGGTGTGGGGATTGTCTTTTGTTTGAGGTTTCAGAAGAGATTTCATAATAAGCGTCATGGCAGGTTTTAAACCCCCCTGAGATATTCTGATGCAAACATTAACGCAGCAGATTAAAGCAGTTAAGAACACAGCCAGTCTACATAAAATCTGTTTTTACCTTAAGAGAATGAACGCTTAATTCTCTGAAAGAATATGACGGTGAAAAAATACAATTCTATTAAATACTGTGTATTTAGTGCTCCTTCATTTTAATCCATAGTACATCATAAGAAACTGTCCAGTGCTCCTGTCAAAAATTATCAATGAAATGCTTCGGTGACAAGTAAAGAAACAGTAAGTCTATTGATTAAACTTTAACCACTTTTATAAAGACACATTAACTAAAAAAATAAGTTTGTGAGAAATCACAAAACTGGACATTTAGTTTGATGTTGTTAAAGCATGCAAGAGATCATTTCAAATTTAGCTTCAACTTCTAATATCAAGATGTTTTTCTATAAAGGCACAATAGAAGGTCAGGTGAAGTGAAAAGACTGTAATTCTGTCTTTTAAATAAGCCACAAAAAAGCCCTAATTTTTTTTTATTGTAGCTTCCATTTTCGCACTGTTATTTATTGTGAAATCAAGTATTTAAATGGATGAATGAATGAGCAGTTAATGTATAAGCATGAGTTATTCACCAATCCATATAAGTGTTAGTATGAAGTAACTTGGAGTCACTGCGGCTGTTCAGCACCGAAGTTGTGAACAGCTACTCCGCTACTGAGAAAATCACACCATATAATAGTCGAGGTGTCCAAAGATAAAAGGACTGAAAAAAATAATGGCTGAATAACTGTACTTAAAAATAATACACAAATGATAAATATAAACATTTGAAAATTGCCTTAAACTCCTTTGAGTATTTCAATAGTTATAATGCTTTTCTTTGGTAATAAACAAAAAGTTGCCTGTTAGCATCAAACAACTTATTCCTCTACATTTTGCTGTTAGTTTTTAATTAACAGTGTAGCGCAATAGTGCCTGCCAATTAAGCTCCTGGGGTCCGATTTTTAACTAAAATTGCGAACTGATTATTATTTTTTCATGGTGAATTCAAATCAGTTACATTAGATATTATAGTCTAATATATTTAATTATTTTATCGTTTTGCCCCCGACTCCGCGTGAGAAATTAGGGGAGTGGCTTTCTGTCAGATATGCTACAGGTCACTTGAAAGGAGAGCAAGTCAGAAGTCTCAATACAAACTGGAAGGGAGTCTAAAATACGAAGCAGCGTACCCGAACATATAATGTGAGCTTTCTTTCTAAGCATGTATCAAGACTGACACTGCAGGTATATGACCTGACAGCAGGAAACAACTTAAAACTATTGTATTTCATATCAGTTTAGTGTCGTATTCCAAGGGCAGAGCTCACTTCTGAATAGGAATCTATCTATCTATCTATCTATCTATCTATCTATCTATCTATCTATCTATCTATCTATCTATCTATCTGTCCGTCTGTCTGTATGCCTGTGTTTTGCCCTTCGAGTTGAAATACTTAATAACTAAATAATCACATTTAGATTGTTACGATGTCGCCCCAGGTCGAGTTTCATCTTTCAGTGCTGTGTGTACTTTGATATTCTAATAATAATAATTTCTTTCCATATAGTGTATGTAAGACATAATACAGTATACTACTTGTTGTGTAGTTTTCACTTGATTTTGTAGGGTTTTGTTATTTTTTTAATCACAGAAAGAAAATGTTTTGAAAAATTAGCTTTTCCCCAAACTAACTTAAGAGTTCATAAAAGCAAAAGCAGATGGAATACATTCTCATGTTTCTATTTCTTGGTTACAGCACTGTCACGCAGTAAAACAAGAAAAACAGCATGCATTAAAAGCAATAGTCTTACCTCTTTGAGTTTGAAAGATCAGTGAAACTTTCGGATTTCAGCCTTGACTAGACGGGAAAACCCGCCTTCGTGTTTACAATCCCCTTCTTCTGGAGTTCGTAGGCTGCACTGTGTTAAAACCGTTCCCTCGGTGCTGTTGATATAAAGTCCTTGATCACGAGATTAAATCGTAGTTCCAGACGAAAGACTTTCATTTAGAAATGATTTCATTAAAATTCAATCATATGTGCCGTGCAACGTCACAGCTTTGACATTTATGCGTTTCTCTGGTTGCAAAGACGCAGTACAGATTCAAGTTAACCGCAAGAAAGCTGTCGATGCATTGCTAGCAAGACTCATTGCTATCTTAAAGCATTTCGATTATTCCTTTGACGCGCACCGAAGACTCGTCTGATGTTATGTTGCAAGTGAACACCAAACTACAATGTCAGCTTAAATGGCTTCAAACGAACTGTATAATTATTAGCAGCAGCTTATTATTAACCAAGGAAGGCGGTACTGGGCGAAAAGAAGATCGCAGTACTAATAAGCTGACCATGAACAGAAATGCTCTCTTTGCAATTAATGTTATTATTTTTAGTAGTAATAGTATTTTTGTTCTAAAGATGGACTACAGAATGCCCCATTATAAATGTCATGGTTCCTTACCCATATCGTTTTAAAAGTCCCACATTAACAAATGATTAAACCGATGATGCACTTCATTCTGTTACATAATAATAATAATAATAATAATAATAATAATAATAATAATAATAAT
>JANRMT010062792.1:44332001-44343189 GCA_026402145.1 Polypterus bichir lapradei
AATAATAATAATAATAATAATAATAATAATAATAATAATAATAATAAAATAGATGCATATTTAGATTAATTTATACATGTAACATACACATATTGACTATTATTTAATAATCCCAGGGACATTAAAACTTCAAGCCATTTTATATTTGGATAATTAATTTAAAGCAATTAAACTAATATCAGAATAATGCTAACTTTGTTTAAATGTACTGTACTTGAGTATTGCGTACAGAATAAAAGGAAATTCATTATCATTTAATTTCCAACACAATACACGACTGTATTAGGAGTTCAATGATGTCTCTCCATTAAAAAAATATATAAACCTCCAGAAAAATGTTAAGTGGTACCCGAAAAAAAGTAACGTTTTAAAATAACACAGGTAAAATAACACAAAGTTATCAGCTATTTTAAAATTCCTAGACGCAAATAAGAATGATTTTTAAGGTATGCATGTTTGTGCACCTATTTCATATATAATTATTATACTGTACAATGTGATCAGCTCTTGTCTGTTCTTTGAGCAGGCAGTGTGCATTTTACAAGTGTTAGGCAGTGATGGCAGAATGGATGTTTTTCAAGCGCTGAAGTTTGCAGGTTGTACATCCTGTCAACACTTCACAATATGCTGCATAATAGTAATCATTTATTTGTTAATGTTAAATAGTAAAGGTTACACTGCATTAATAACTGAGCTGATGTCAGTCAGTCATCAGGCATTTTCTAACTTGCTTAGTCGTGAGCAGGGTCAGCTGAAGTCCATGCCAGCTAGCATAGGGCACAAGGCAGGAACAAACCCTGGTTAGGACGCCACTCCATCACAGGGCACACACACATACCTAAACCACAACACTAAGGTCATTTTTAATTTGATTCAATTCACTTAACCTGCATGTCTTTGGACTGTGGGAGGAAACCGGAGCAGCCGGAAGTACAAATTATTACTACCTGTGAGTATCATAGAGGACAGCATTATATTGTGAACTTTGAACATCTTTGTTATTTAAAATGGCATGAAGAGTTGATAGCAAGATGTCTGCCTGCTACATTAAGCTGTAATACTGGAAATCACTTTAAGAATAGAGACTTAGTAGAATACTTCATTTGGAAAAGAGACCTTTCTAATGAAGGGATAATTTATGAAAACAAGAAGTACAGTTAGAAATGACAAGGTTGAATGCTGCCATTAATTCTTAGATCATTTGCATTACTTGTCATTTTAATACCTCCATATTTAACTGGTAATGATCATTTTAGGTAGCATATGATAATCAATGGCCTGATATTTAAATGGAATTTGAATATCAGTAAGATGGAACAATGCCAAGAGTCCTGGGGTAATGCCATTCCTTCTTGCCGTATCTTTAATGGAGCTGCTACTGGTATCAAGTGTTTCAAAGTCATTTACAGAGAGTAGATTTGATTAAATATTCTACAGTATATGTGGTAATGAACATGAGTGGAACCCTTCAAGAATAAAAGTTCAGTATGTGTGTGACCCTAATCCACAAATACAACTTGCACATGAATCCAGTCCATCCTAGATTACTGAAATTCAACTTTGTGTAGTCGTCATGCTTGAAGTGAAAACCAATTACAGTTCAAAATGCAAAATTCAAATACAGACCAATCTTAAATGAAACACCATCTCTCAGCTAGCTTAGCTTTCATTGCAATATTGCAATATTTTCAAACCTGTCCTGGTGACTTACTAAGATGATAATTTCAACATGCCAGATTTCATATCGTCCATTGCATACTCATACCAAGCAGACAATCCACAAATATCCTCTGACACTGGCCATCTAACGATTCAAAACATTTTTCATCTTGTACTGAAAGCTAAATGCATCATGATATCTGCTCTCAGGAACTCCTCCCAGGTATCTTGACTGATTCAAATCTTGCTTAAAAATTCCTCTTCATTATTGCATTTGAATTTACCTGTACCTGCACCTGTAAATGTACCATTTAATGTGAAACTTTTGAAGCAATGACACTGATCATAGTTTTGCTGAATTGTCTTTTCATACTGCTGATCTACTTTCCTATCCAATCCTACATTTTTACTTGCATGAACTTAAGTTCATATTATTATATAACATTCTCAAACCAACTCAACCCAAAACAAGTGTAGGTGCCAAGGTGGATGGACTGGCATCCAGACCAGGAAGGAGGAGGGTGGTTCCTTACCTGGATGGGATGCCATAAGGGAAGGACCTGAATGGGTAGGCTTCCTGGATGGATTGTTTATGGTTATCTATCCTGCCTGGGAAGATATAATGGAAGGAAAGGGAAGAACTGTCACTTGGGGCCAGTATGCCAGATGGCAGTATCCTTTGGGCAAAGCTCTCATTAGTACACCCACAGGGCATCGTAGCAGGTGTATTCCTGATCGACAGTCCTGTAGGGGAACATGGGTGCCTCCAGAGGAAGCTTTAGGGTGGGGACTAACACACTTTAAGGAAGTGCTTCCAGGATGTTTTTGTTTGGCACCAGAAGTACTCCTATGTCTGACATAAAAGAAGCCACTTGACCTCATCCCAGTGAGTTGGAGTTGGGAGTTGAGGATAAGGCTTGCCTGGAGGAGAGTAGAGGAGAATCATTATTAGAATCATGCTTGTGAATATTTGTTTTGGATAAAGAACCTGTAAAAGGTATGTTATTTAATACAATTCACATTATTTGAGCCTTTTCTGTGTACATGCACTTGTGTCTGGAATTTGGAACTCAGTGGTGCCCCCTTTTTGGTCACATGGGGTTAGATTATGGAGAGCCAGAGCCCAGCCTTATATTATTAGGTCAGAACTAAACCTTGGATGGAGAGGCAATCCATTAGAGAACCCACACCTATATACATTCACACTGTGCCAGTTTAGAATTACCAATCAACAAAAAGGCATGTTTTTTGAGATTTGGGTACCCAAAAGGAACAAAGTTGAGGAGAATGTGCAAATTCAACAAAGGGCTGTAGCCAGCCTTTTGGTTTGGGGCATCTTTTTTACAGAATGGAGACCTCTGCATTAAAAAAGGTGTACAGGTTAGTTTAAAGAATCTTGCACAAAAGAGACTAACATGTAGATATTTATAAAACTGACCATATTTACAGTATATATATATATATATATATATATATATATATATAGTGATCCCTCCTTTATCGCGGGAGTTGCATTCCAGAACCCCCCGCAAAAGGTGAAAATCTGTGAAGTAAAAACCATATGTTCATATGGTTATTTTTAATTATTTTAAGCCCTTATAAACTCTCTCACACTCTTATAAACATTCCCTGCACAGTTATACAGCATACACCCTTTGTATTCTCTTAGATATTAGGTAAGATTCGTTGAAACTATGTATGTAAACACACTGTTTATATACAGTAAAACCTAAATATTATTTTAAATATATCGAGCGTCTCCGATATCACATATGTTACAGCCATTACGACAGACAGATCGTTTCGGAGCCATAACGAAGGGCTTGACTATGCACAAAAGATAAACACAAAAAAGCACAAAAGTTAACTCTTTACACAGTGAAACACATTGATGCTGAATGAGCAAGACAACACTTCCTGGTTAACGCAGCGCTATCGAATTCCGTGCTCCGTCGCTGAGCCAATCAGCACACAGAAACTTAACTGTGTGCTCTGATTGGGTAGCTTCTCAGCCATCCTCCAATAGCATCCCTTGTATGAAATCAACTGGGCAAACCAACTGAGGAAGTATGTACCAGAAGTAAAAAGACCCAATGTCCGCAGAAACCCTGCGAAGCAGCGAAAAATCTGTGTTATATATTTAGATATGCTTACATATATAATCCGCAATAGAATGAAGCCACGAAAGTCGAAGCGCGATATAGCGAGGGATTACTGTATATACTTTTACTAAATTTACTGCAAATTTACATTTAGTTGAAAAGAACAATCATTTACAAATCAAATAAAAAACAACCATAGGAGTCAAAAGATTCTGTAGTATCATCCCTGGCCAAGATAGAAGAGAAGGTAAGAGAAGGACTGTCTCGGGGGATGTTTATTCTGCCCAGTCGCTGCTAGATGGCAGCATCTATATCTTCACCCCTTTGGGAACCAGCAGGGAATGCCAGAAGCACAGCCCTGCTGGGGTCCGTGGATGCTG
The DNA here is from genome assembly GCA_026402145.1 of Polypterus bichir lapradei. Taxonomy (NCBI): domain Eukaryota; kingdom Metazoa; phylum Chordata; class Cladistia; order Polypteriformes; family Polypteridae; genus Polypterus; species Polypterus bichir. The sequence continues at coordinate 44,336,143 of JANRMT010062792.1, forward strand.
CAGGGAGATGTACTTCCTGTTATGTGAGACTTTCATTGACATGGACTTGTACTCCCAGGTTCTCAGTAAAAGGGACCGCACTGCCTTGTATAAGCAAGTTGGAGCTGTGAGAAAGAACTTGACTGGAGGAGAGCAGTGCGGTGGAAATAGGAGAGGTGATTTGGAGGAGAGATAACTGTGTTTTGTGCTTCAATTGTAAGGTATTGTTAAATTAAACACTACTTATTTGAACCCAGGACAGTCTTGGTGTGTTCGTGCTGGGGTTTGGGGCTCTCTGGCACCCCATAGCCTTCACAACTCTGTTTTACAAAACACTACATATACTGTACATTCATTTTTATATATACAAGTTTTCCCCAATACATCTCTGTCCAAAAATAGATAGCTTTCTGAATTTCATGCATATTCAGAACACTAAACGTAATATAAAGTTACATTTTTGGAATCATTTGAACTTGGGGCAGTTCACTTGAGTGCAATATTGATCATTTAAGTAAGTCTTTAATTCAAAATAAAAAAGTACAAATAACATAATTTGCACATTTTCATTTTTATTAAGCTTTTCATTATGCTTTGTAACATTAAACCTTTTGGTTTCCATTTTAACCTGGTGAGAAACTGAAAAAATTGTTTCTCAATCATAAAAGTGTATTTGAGGTTTTGGTATGCACAATTATACTTAAACAATAACTTAAATGTTTAAGGTATAGGCTGAAAATCATCAAATGTAATGTCGCCAGACAAAGTGGTAGGTAGCTAACCAATCTAAAATTTAAATAGCTGACTAGCTACATGACTTTTTTATCAAGACTAAATTAAACTTTTTTTAAGTGAAAAGTTTTAATGTTTTGAGAGAGAGAAACACATTTTTTCTGTTTTTATTTCTCCTGTTCTCTTGGCCCATTTCTATTTATACCCCATCCTACCACCTGAATGAAAGCGAAGGTCAATGTGAAAAAGTAACTCAAGAAAGGCATTGAAGGTATGATTTTATCATTGAATATGGAATGGGCTATACCATTTCTCATCTAATCTTTGTTCTGTGTACTTCCTCCACATTCTTGGTACAGTCTGTCTGGGAATGTGAGCGTGGACCTAGCTTCTTTTGTCACCATGTTCATATCTAAGGGCACAAAATCCAGGACATCTGATCCATGACACAGTATTAGTATGCCACTGTGCTACCAGTGCTCCCCTAACTGTAAATTTATTTCTTGTTATTTTATATCATGTATTGTGAGGGACGGCCGGGACGCCCCTGCTGCATATGTTCTGGGGGAGCCACCATGGGCAGCTCAATACCTCCCCCGGCACGCTTGGTGGCAGTCTCCCTGGCCGACGTTGATTCCCCAGTCTCCCACGTGGCTCCATGGGACATGGAGTCCTCCACAGTCTGGTTGGGAGCTGGGGTGGCCGCTAGGGGGTGCTGCCGGGACTCAACAACCTGGCTGGACGAGTCATCTGTCCCACCTGGAGGTACAATTGGGACCAGGTGGTCAAGCACCTGGAACACTTCCGGGTGGACTATAAAACGGGCCAGCCTCCACCACTCGGGAGACAGAATCAGGAGGAAGAGGACGAGGTTACCTGGGAGGAGTGGTGGTGCCAAGGTGAAGAGGGAAAAAGTGTTTTGTGTGGAGTTAAGTGCTTTGGGACTGTGTTGGGCCTGTGGGGCACAGGGAAGGCGTGTCCCACGGCTGAAGGATATAATAAAAAGCCTGTGTTAATTTTACACGTGCCTCTGCGTGAGTCTGTGCCGGGTTGGGTGCTATATAGCGCCTTTTACAGTATTTAAAGATCTTGCATGTGGTATTTTATATGTCCACTTTAGAAGATATCCTTGCTTGCTTTTGAACAACACAGCACTTGTACAACCAAATAAAGGGTACCACACAAAAAAGATCATCTCCATTGTTACTCTAATATTTTATAAAACCAATACAGCTGTGTGGGACATTTAGCAGGCAATCCACCATATTAATCAGATTTGTTAGCTAAGTCTTCAGGCAGGAGGTGTTGCAGGGCACACATTTTTGAATTGATTGTTAATTTTGTATTCGGATGTAAAAAGTAATTTATGTCCAAGTCTACCCAAAGAGACATACTATATCATAGACCAAACAACAACGCAGAACAATATAAAGAAAAAAATGTGTCAACTTCAAATTTAAATTGGTAGTTTAAAGTCAAAATAATAAATAATCTTCTTCCAGGGTAAATAAAAATTTGTGCAGCCACCTGCTGCCATAATATGTTAAACAAAACAACAAAAATATATCATAAACTGTTCTTGGGTTTTTAAATTTGAGACTAAATAACATGTGTGAGTACTGGGAACAGTTGGAGCAGCTCAAAAAATCTAGAATCTAGAACAGTCTAAAACAATCTAGACAAGAACAGGCCATTCAGCCCAACAAAATCCTATCCACTTATTTCTTCCAAAAAAACATCAAGTCGAGTTTTGAAACTACCTAAAGTTTTACTGTCTACACCACTACTTGGTAGCTTATTCCAAGTGTCTATCGTTCTTTGTGTAAAGAAAAACTTCCTAATGTTTGTGCGAAATTCATTTTAAAATAACAGTCTCAATCCACTGTACTAATTCCGTTCATAATTTTAAACACTTCAGTCAGGTCATCTCTTAATCTTCTTTTGCTTAAACTGTATAGGCTCAGATCTTTCAGTCTTTCTTCATAATTCAGCCCTGTAGCCCTGGAATCACCTGGAAAGGGTAAACTCAAACATTTATACTGGACTAAGTAATGTCACTTTGGCAATTTTGAAGAAAGCTATAAGATTGACACTGCTTTCTTGATTTTCTTTGCTAAGAGAAGGAGAAATTGTCTGATGAGACCAGCACACCACATTGAGTGGAATTATCAGAAATAATTGTTGGGATTTAAAATAAGAAAGAAAAAGTGGGATAATGGCAACTACTTGGTACTGGAGGTCTTCAAGGAAAAAGTGTAGAAGATGAAGAGAAGGAAACCTTACAATCAAAACTGATAAAGCAACATTGAAAACTGTCATGTGCAAATTTTCAGACTATTCCAAGGATGATGTGTGTGTGCTGAGATAAGCGGTAGCCTTTTTATAGAAGCTCTCTCTCTCTTTTCTTTTATAACTTGGGTAAACTTTCTTGTGTTATTAATTATTAACGTTGAGATTAATTATCTTGTTACTATAAGTGTTTTTAATGGATTTTTACATTGAGGATATGCTGCTGTCATCTCTGACCCGAGATTTGGCTTGTCTCATTTGCATTTTGGATGAGCTGTGAACTTGAGAGATGTCACATGGTGAGCACTGAGGATCTAAAGACTACCATACATCCACAATATCTGCAAATCTAAGAGACTTTGAGGAATGTCAAGTGAAAAACATTAAATATTCCTGTTTACAGCTGGTTGCACTTCAGTCACTACTGCCAAAGAAGAACAACTCATATGAGGATGGCAAGAGTGAAGATCTGGAGCAAGAGTAAATGGAAGGCGGAAATGATTCTAAACTGGTCAGCCTTGATCAATTTTTACTTTATCTAATTTGTAGTATAGAGAAAGTATAGGAATCATGAAAAAATTTGACCTCGAGATTTTGATGAATTTAGACCTTCCTGAGTCCGAAAATACCATTTATGAAATTATCTCTGTCTGAGTGTAACCGCGATAACTCAAAAATGCTTTGACCTAGGTTAATGAGATTTTGTACACCTGCTTTATATCAAAAATAAGGAATCCTATCAACTTTTGGCCCATTGACGGTTGATTTAACTGAATACCTTTGCAAATTTTCATGTAAACTATGGTTATAATTACAGATAGATAATTCATATTTTGTATAGATATTTATAATGATAAAAAGCAAACAGATATGAAATTTGAGAAAAATTACTCAACAATATTAAAAACTTTATTCAATATAATGCAAATTCTTTCAATGACTATTATTAATTTATTTTAATCTTTACATCATCAGTTTAACAATAACATGTAAACATTGAATATGCCATCTAAATATAAAAATGTAATTGGAACAATAAGCTGCTAAGTCCCTGTCATGTTCCTGGTAATACATTTAATTTTATGATTTTTTTATTTCTGCCATCATTGTTATAATTAAATGTAGCTAAATGCAGTTTTACCCACAGCAATTTATTGCAACAAATATTATATAATACTAACAATTTTTCTATGTTTTTAGGAGACTATAACTATACTTATACTTATAAATATACTTAGCACGTAAACTAGGCATTGTAATCATGAAAAAATTCCACCATCATTTTTGACCTCCCTAAGTGCGAAAATATCATCTATACTAATAAACGGCAAAGCCCTCACTGACTCACTCACTCACTGACTGACTGACTGACTGACTGACTGACTCATCACTAATTCTCCAACTTCCTGTGTAGGTAGAAGGCTGAAATTTGGCAGGCTCATTCCTTACAGCTTACTTACAAAAGTTAAGCAGGTTTCATTTCGAAATTCTACACGTAACGGTCATAACGGTCGATAAAGGTCGACAACGTCCGCCATGTTGAACTTTCTTATTTATGGCCCCATCTTCACAAAATTTGGTAGGCGGCTTCCCTGCGCTAACCGAAACCGATGTACTTACTTATTTCGATGGTATGACGCCACTGTCGGCCGCCATATTGAACTTTCCAACGTCACCAATTTTCCAACTTCCCGTGTAGGTAGAAGAATGACCCCGTCTTCACGAAATTTGGTAGGTGGCTTCCCTGCACTAACCAAAACCGATGTACGTACTTATTTCGGTGGTATGACGCCACTGTCAGCCGCCATATTGAACTTTCCAACGTCACTAATTCTCCAACTTCCCGTGTAGGTAGAAGGCTGAAATTTGGCAGGCTCATTCCTTACAGCTTACTTACAAAAGTTAAGCAGGTTTCATTTCGAAATTCTACGCGTAATGGTCATAATGGTCAACAACGTCCGCCATGTTGAACTTTCTTATTTATGGCCCGATCTTCTCGAAATTTTATAGGCGGCTTCCCTGCACTAACCGAATCCAATGTACGTACTTATTTCGGTGGTATGATGCCACTGTCGGCCAACATATTGAACTTTTCAACAGTCTTTGTTACTTATGGGCCCATCTTCAAGAAATTTGGTACATGGGTTCCCAACGCTAACTGAATCCTACTTACGTACATATATACGTCCATAGCCTGCAGCTCAGTCACTGTGTGAGGTGGCGTTGGGTCCTCCATCCCAATGCCTCCCACGTTGTTGGCTGCCTGCCTATATAAGACCGTCTGTCGCTCCGGTCTCTACATTCCCTTCCTTGCTTCGCCACGGGATTCACGTCTCCCTACTGATAGCTACAGCCTTTTTGTTTAATCCACGGCTTCTCCGCTGTTTTATTGTTTGTTTATTACAATTATAGTTATTGTATAGGTATTTTAGACTTACTTTACATTGCTCAGGTACCCATTTCCTTTATCATTCCAACCCCCATTACCATGTCTATCGAGGTGATCACTATCGATCAAAGAACTGTCACTTACTGAGTGGTTTCCATGCCCGGAGATGGCACCTACCTTTTCCATTCTCTTTGTTACATATTGCACGGCCATATCAGGCTCACTCTTGATATCTGGAGGAACATTGTGTCTTATGTATTGAATGACTGGGACAGGTTCAAGGTGTGGACAAATGATGGTACAGGAGATAATTATACTACACAGGAGCACTATAAGAGTGAAATGCTTAAGCCCTTCACCTATGATTCTGCATGTGAGTTGATGGCTGCCGCTGAATTGTTCGGTTATCGCTTTCAAGTGTACTGAAATGGCCAAATATTTTACACCTTTCGACAACCACCAATGCCTCTTAAACATCTTATATTCACAGGTGACGATTTCAGTAGTGGACACTTTGATGTTTATGAGTGTTTAAACTCTCAAAAGCTGGATGTGAAGTTATCGATGAAACCGGTTGTGTGCTTACAACGCTTGACAGATGTCGAATGTCACTTCAACACAACAAATCCTGCAAATACTGTCGTAATTGAAACAAACCATGAAACTCAAACCGATTATGACAGCAGCAATCCAAGCTGTGAGATTTGAGACAAGATTACTGTTCACATGGCCAACTGTAAGTTACATGCTGAAGAATAAGCTCAGCACACAGCTTGGTCATGTTACAACCGGAGGGCCGAACTGACAACATGGTATACAAAGAGATCCTTAACAAATAATTATTGGCATATTTTCCCTCAGTTTAAAAAGGTTAAATTTTCTTCTTAATAAAAATTTTAAGGCAGTACTTCGCCGCTGCGAAGCGCGGGTATTTTGCTAGTTTTAATATAAAGTTTGATTATAAATAGAGATAAATGATTGTGTATCAATATTATCAATTAATTATGATAAGAAACAAAGACATGATATTTGAGGAATATTGCACCACTGGAAGTGGTTCTGATGACCTTTTAAACTCTCTCAGTATACAAGAAAGTCAAGGGGATCACATTCCTAATTTTTAAGGTGATATTTTATTGATTGATGAATTGCATCTGATATGATCAGGTGAAGTGAAAAAAGCTGGAGCTGGTCTGGAGATTGATATGAATAAGATATACTAAAAAAGCAAGCATAATACAATGCAAACCGAAACATGTGATCCAGACTTTGAAATTCAGTCTGAATTTTTCATCGTAACAATTTGCAGGAGGTTGCGTCATCCTGTTTATGATTATTTTTAAATTCAGTAACAGAAATGATTCACTCCATTGTGAACACTCTAAAGATGGGTCATTCTGAACACTGTGTGTTTAGCCAGACAACTCTGAATGCATGTTCCTTTTACGGACACAGCAAGCTGGACCTGCTGTATTTAGATGTCAATGCCTTTAATGGTACGTGTGGACAGATCTCACCATTTTACTGCCACCTACAAACTGTTATTAATAAGTACAGCTCTTCATTATCTAAGCCAAGGGTTTTTATTTGTGCTTGGGTGATTGTTCTTTGCTTATTATAGTTTATATATATATATATATATATATATATATATATAT
>JANRMT010062792.1:44350346-44382135 GCA_026402145.1 Polypterus bichir lapradei
ATAGATGGCAAGACACTATAGTTTTCCATGGAAAAAGACTTAATTTCATTGTGAAACTGAACTTAAACACGATCTAAAGACTGTGGTGGTCAAAAGGTCCCTCTGAAGAAACATCCATGCAACTGGTTTCTTTCTTTCCCAAGTCCATCATATTTATTATAACCAGAGGATGGAATGTAGTGTGTAGGACAAACATGCAGACTATGTATTGAAAATGATAACAGAATGAACTGAACTTATATGCTTTAAAATAACTAGCTTTAAAGTAACTTTGTTACAGTACATAGTCTTAGTTAATGGAGCTGTGTTCTTGTCTTATAACAAATACTAGCTATCCCCCGCAGCTCAGAGTAGTGAAACAGGACAGTGAGGAGGGCCCTGCCCTGCTTTTTACTCCTGACGTCACTCTTCCCCCTCCCCTCGGCCCATAGCCTCTGTCTCGGATTAGTGCGAATATATCACTCCTGCAAGCAATCTATGATTCTTAGTGCAATGAGAGAAGCTGCAAAATCAACCGGAATGTTCAAGCAAATTATAGAAAAAAAAGATCTAAATCCTTTAAGTAGTTTTCTTGTTCACTAACTAAGTGGAGTTAAGGTTACGCCCTGAGGCAGATGCATGAGTGAAGACGGCGCCGCCCCCCTCCCCGCAGCCTGATGAGTCTCTCTCGAATTCACGCTAATAAATCAGTACCACAACCGAACTAAGACACTTAGTGCGTTGAGAAAGTCACAAAATCAATTGAATGTTCAAGCAAGTTATCAAAAAAAACCCGATCTAAATCCTTTAAGTAGTTCTCTCATGAAAAGTGGACAGACATACAAACGGGTCTAGAAAACTATAAGAAATTTCATGCTTGGACCATGAAATTTTTAAAACTGTTTCTTACCGAGCACCTATGGGCCAAGAGTAACCTACATTCCAAATTTTAAGTCCCAAGGACTCATGATTCGGGAGATTTTGTGAGGAGTGAGTCAGTGGTATTTGGCTTTTATATATAGATTATATTTATGGTTGACATGTTCATCCTAAGTGACTCACAAGATGAGAATATAATATAACTGTTTATATATATTTTTTGAAATACAACACGGTCAATTCTAAGTGACTAGAAACAGCTTTGAACAGGGTGCCAATCCATTGTAGGGCTCACTCACACACAGCCACCTCCACAGGGTCAGATTGAAAATGGAAAAAAAATGGTAGCACCCTGTAGGAAACACACACTGAAAGAAAGTCCATACGCCATGCAGGAAACAAAGACACATGAGTTTTGAACCCAGAATGGTGGATCTGTAAGGCAGCACTAGCCACAGCACACCATGTCATTCACAGAATTAGGTTAGGTTGAATAATCCAAAGTACAGTATATAGTAAAATAAAGGGTAAAATCTTTATATGAAAATTGTATGAAATTGCTTTCTTTACAGCTAATGTGTGTTAAGTTTACTAGTGAGGAACTAAATGTTTCCGATTTAAATGCAACATATAGGGCACCACAATAAATAAAACATAATGGATGGCCATGTTTCATCTGAGGTTTTCAATCATTATGGTATAAAAATAGCTTAAAGCAATGTAATCATTTTTCCATCCTCTACTTCAGCTTCATGTGGTACTTTGATATGCAATAATCAAAACCACTCTCTGCCTGTTTATTTACTGATGTGTTAATTAGACATTTACGATAGCTTTCAAGTCCTGCTCATAATTGCATCTGTCTTTGGATTTCTTCCCCCCTTATAATCCACCTTGGCACACTAACAGTTTATTAATCCTGCCGACTATGTTTTTTGGCAACTAGTGAATCTTCTATTCTGGACAGACGACAATGAAGCCAAGCTCAAAATTAAATGGTTTGTTTTAATTTTACGGGTGGGTGTATGTTCCTTTCACTCATAAAAGAAAGATGAGGAGCAAAAACAAACTGTGGATTGTGGAATGAATTCCTGTCTCTAAAGAAAAAAACATTTTCAACAAATTCCAGACATTTTAAAGAATCAAAGTGAAAAATCACAGACTTACATAAAAATATCAATTCTTCCTCATTGAATCAGACCTTGGTAGATCAAAGTTGTATATGATCTCTCATTTAGTGAATTAGAAGTATTTTCACAGTCTAACCAGCCCATCTGTGGCATTGAGAGATTAAGAGTTAGAAACTATATCTCATACTTACAGTCAAAACTTTACCATTCTTTAACGGTGCTTTAGCATAACTAGCTCCATACTATTCCAGTATGCCGCACCTATCATGTCTAAAGTACGTTTTGTACTGACTGAAATCAGAAGATGAATTGTACAAAATAACTAGCCAAGGTCAAAACCAGAAAAACAAGATTTAGTAGCATAGCCTAGGGAATAAGAAAACAATTGTAGGTAATAAATGGTAGCAAGAATGTCAGAAACCAAAAATAATGAAACAAGCCAAAGCCAAAATGTCAAGGAGTAGAAAAGAGTTAAAAGCCAAAGATTCTTTTAAATGCACAAAGAGCAAACATTATTATTAGGTTGTATCCACAAACTTGAATGATGAACATTCTGTGCTACCAGCTTGTGAGTTGTCATGCTAAACATATCACTCGATGTGATTTCCAGAAAATGTTTGCCGGAAACCCGTGAATGCATCCCTAACTATGGGAATTAATGATAGTGGCACCTATAGCATAAACACAATAGTATCATGAGAGAACATATTTACTTTTAAACACAATTTAAAACATGTAAAATATATAATAACCATATTCCTTGACTTCGAAAATCCCAAAAGCAAAGTCTCAATTATTTTTAGAATCCAAGGAGAAACTTAAAATTAACAATAAACTTAAGGTCATGACATTCTTCACCCATGGCAACCACATTAATATAATATTACTATATATTATAGTATACAGTAGTATATTACAACGTCATATAAAAACGTTGATTTTATTTATGACCATACATGCCATATTCTACTAGCATCAGAAACCTGACAAATGGTCATTTAGATATAAAGTAAAGTGTTTTATTAGAAATATTGTGTCACACATGTGTACCTGAGGATCACCTTCCAGGTGATCAAGGTGGACAAGGTATTTAATAACCCATCTGGACAGGAGGGGCTACCAAAGCTAACTGTACATTCTTTTTTCTCTTCCCTAGTTGAGAGAAAACACCCATGTGGGGCAACCCAGCCACGTTCCTACTCAAGTAAGCCATGCCCCTTAAGGTCAGGACAGTATAAAGCTGAGGGCTCAGGAACTTCATCCTGCGTGCACAAGTTTCTGAAGCAGACTCACTTGAGAGAGCAGATTGTTTAGAAAAGTCTTTGAAGCTAAAAGGTAGATATTACGTCTGCTTTCAGTTGTGCCATCATGTACTCATTTTTGTTCAATTTTTTGGATGATTGCACTAAACGGGGTGGCCCGGTTGGTTTCTTTGGTTCTCCTGGTCCTTCCTTACTACCTCCACACTCCATAATAGTTAAATGCTTTACATTCTCCATTCCATTCTGTCTGAACAATTCCAACAGAGCAAGAGTAAATAAGTGAAATAATCTAACAAAAATGGTATTTTGCCATAGTAAAATAAGCTTCTATAAAGGATTTATAATAAACAGGATAAATGAAAGGAGCAAGAGTAATTAAAAAGACAGCATCATGCAGTCAACAAACATTAAACAAACATACAAGGAAATAAACTGGTACAAAGGAGACAAGAAAAGCTATATGAACAACATATTAGCAGATAGTCGTCTCATTTTGGTGGAGTTTGTCAAGTACAGATATCATTTTAATAAATTGTCTTTTGGTGTGGAGTTTATCTACAGGAGTGCTTCCCAAACTCAGTCCTGGGGACCCACTGTGGCTGCGGGTTTTTGTTCCAACCAAGTTCTGTTTTTGATTGGACTTCTGGTCCAATTAAGCGAGCTGTTATTTCCAGTTTCTGTGTTTTGGAGTCAATGGAGAAATAACAAAACTAATTTTGGTAATTTTTTATTTAAGTTATTGCAGCCTTTCATCATTAAGTTTTGTTTACCTGGCTGTCTGTTCTGTTTTATCATTATTAGGATACAATTAAGGGTGCAAACTGCACAAAAAGATAACAAAATCATACTGCTTTGCTTTTCTAAAGGCAGAATAAGAGAAGGGAAAAAAACATCTAAATAAGTGAGATCAGTTATTATCACTAATTATGAATTTGTCTGGAATAAAAACCTGCAGCAATAGTTGGTCCTCAGCACCGAGTTTGGAAACCATTGATCAACAGTATGATTGCATACTTTCTGTATTAACCTCAGTAGGATCAATGCAGTTTACTAGTCTTTAACATGACAGATGGGTGCTTTATGTTTACCAATTACTGTTAGGTCTTCTACAGTTCCATACATACAGGTTTGTTTTGACATCCACAAAGATTCTAGAAGAGGCCACCTTTATTATTACGAGATACATGAGCTTCTCTCTGAGTACATTAAAATTACACAACCAAAGTGTATGAATAAAGCACAACACAATTTACAGCAGATATTAAAGTGTTTGTTTTGGAAAAACAACATGTTCTAAAAGAGAAAGGGAAAAATAGGCTTTACAAAGTAGGGTCAACAGGTTCATTAAATGACTAAAAAGACAAAAAAAAATCACAAGGAGGTTTACTTATTGCTATCCAGTACTAGTCTAATGAGGTTTGAAAATGATCACAAGACAAGGTGTTAATAAGATGGTGATCTTTGCATCAGACATGGAAAAAGAGCTTTTTGTAAACAAAGTAAATTGCTTTTAGTCATGGCTTAAAACTAATGAGTTCAGGCAGCTAAGACCGGTGCTGTGAAAAAATGTCTTTATGATTGGAGTTCAGCATAGTTGAAGTCAAGTAAACAATTCAGGTAGAGTAAAAACAGGAGAATATTACCAGATGATATATTTGAGTGGTTTCTGAAGTCCGTTCCAGTTATCTCTAATTTTATTGGTTTCTTAATTGATCTAATGAAGTGTTTTAAGCATTTAGTGAAGGGCATCTTAACGACAACAATTAAGTCCTTTAAAAATACAAAATAGTCATATGCAAGGTGTACTGTGCTTTTTTAGATGTTCTTAAGCTCTTGCATATTGTTTGATAAATTGAATTATATGAATCTAAATCAAGGACCATTAGTCAAACACAGGGGTTTCTCAAGTGTGTGTTTTGTTTCCTTAGCTATTTACTGTATGTTTCAGTCATTTGAGGTACAACATTATCAAGTGGGAGGTCTGAAACTTGAAAATGCACCTGAATAGAGAGATGGGTGGACTCATTCAGACAGTGTACAGAAGAAATCAAGAAGGCTAATTGGATATTAGATTAAATATCACGAGGTGTGGAGTACAAGTCAGAGGAGGTTACGTTTAAGTTATATAATGCACTAGAGAGGCCTCACCTGGATTACTGTGTACAGTTGTGGTCTGTGCTAGAGAACATCCAGAGAAGAGCAAATAGACTGATTCTAAAAGGTAAGAGTTATGTGTTGAAATTAAAGGAGTTGAACCTTTCTTGTTTAAGCAAACGGAGATTGAAAGGTGACACAATTGAAGTGTCTGAAATTTTGAACTGAATTGGTACAGTAGGTCCCAGTTGTTACTTTAAAATGCATTTTGCAACAAAACACGTGGACATGATTGGCTGGAAATTAGATAAGGGCAAATTTCACAGAAATGTTTGGTTTTTCTTCACACTGTGAACCATAGACACATGGAATACATTTCTAAGTAGTATGGTGGAAAGCAGGATTTTAGGGACTTTCAAATCCTGATGTTATTTTGGACAATCTACATGAATAAGATGAACAGACTTGTTAGGGTATATGGTCTGACTTTGTCACGATTCTTCTAATGTTCTAATATTTCATGTTCTGACTATGCAGGTGAAACTATGATGATAAGGCACATTAGAGGAGGATGGCAATTACATAAATTAAAAGAACTGTTTGGAAAAGTACTGCAAGGATTACTATCATTCTCTAAGTATCAAAAAGTAAAAAAAATAGTATTTGACTTACAGTGAAAATCTAAAAATCACCATTTAAATATAATTTGGAATAATAACGGCACAAAACATCAGCCACATCTGGTTAAGTCCTGTCAAATTAAATCATGTACAAACTGTAGCAGATTACTATGCATACAGCTAAAATTATTAGTAGTGTTGGGGGGGGGGTCATGATTCTTCTTTATTTAAAACTTTTTTCTGGTTAGAACAATTTTTTTTAAGGATTTACTTAGCATTTTTGGAAGTTTGGAGCATCAAAGATTCTCTCTCTATACTGTATTTGGTTATTCTGGACTTATTTTAATATTTTTTATGTCATATTTTTGTTTTGCCACGAAAACATTTTGTTTGGAGTTCGGTTCCTGCAATGTAGAAGTGGTGTCAGAGGTTGCGGCACATGATGTTAATTTTGGAAAAATATATTTTTTTTGATCTGTGAAATTCGCCAGGGTGTTTTTCTCAACAAATACGCAGTGTTCACTGGTGACCTTGTTCATTGAACATTTACCTGGACATTCGCCATGTGGCCAGCTTAGGTCAACATATTTTTCCCGGCACCCCATGATGCTTTGCGAGGCCAGTATTACATAGCTATGGTGCATTAGCTATGTACAGAACTTTCACAAATGCAAATTGTAATATAGTTGCTGATCTATTTTGGGTATGTGTGTTTTCATAACCTTATTGGTACTCCAGCTTGGTACCAACCTACATGCATTTAAAAAAAGCAGTATTTTTATCTAAGGGGTACATTTTGCAGATCATAAGGAGAATATTATGAGTACTGCCACTGGATTTACTAAACTGATCCCTGTGTGCTCCAGAGTGCAGTACGGTATGGTTAATTTGAATTCCTAATTAGTTATGTGTCAGAGATACCATTCAAAACAAGCTTTAAAAGAGCCTTCATGTTCCCCGTCCCCGAGTTAGAATAAAACCCATTAAAAAAATAATAATAAAACATTTATTACAATTTCAGCAAAACAGAAACCATGATTAATGCTTCCCCTTACAGTTATCCTAAGATTAATCAGACACTTGCATCTTTCCAGAAACCTTGGAGTTATCTTTGATTCCTCTCTGAGTTTTAATTTGCATGTTAAATGTATTTCTTGTTCCTGTTACTTTCATTTAAGGAACATTTTAAAACTGTGTTCTATAGTTTCATCATCAGAACTGGAAAAAGTTCTTTTGTTTCCTCACACTTAGATTATTGTAATGCGTTGTTTACTGGCTTGGACAAATCATCCCTTTCATGTCTTCAGGCTATAAAAATGCAGCAGCCAGGTTGCTAACGCATTCTAGAAAGAGAGATCATATTATGCCTATTTTATACTCTATGAATTGGCTTCTGGTGGAATTTAGGAGAATTCTTGTACTTGTTTATACAGCATTGAATGGATAAGCTGCAGTTTATTTATCCATTCTCCTTCTCAGACTTACCACCTCTCGTACATTTAGATCCCAGGATCAAATTCTGTTAGTTGTTCCTCATACGAGATTAAAACTAAATATTTTACATTACAGCAAGTAATTAACAATATTAAAAAATAGTAAAACATAATAATTTGAAAGTAAATTATGTTTCATGTTGCGTTACAGTTATTTGTTGAATAATACGATTTTGTTCTGTTTGGCTTTGAAATTAACATGCAAATGATTTTTAAACTTTCACTTTTACTGTAAATCTTCAGTAAAAACATTTTTTTAATTCAATTTTCATCAATATCGCATTGAATTTTGATTCTCTGTTTGGACTTTCATCATGACAACTCAACGTATAATTGCCCATAATTGAATTTTGTTTCTTTCTCTCTATCAAATAATATGACTTTTTCGAATGTTTGGCTCTGAGATTTGTTAATTGTCTTTGCAAAAGCTATTCTAACGGGAAACTATTAACATTTTAATACAAATGGAATATCAAGATCGCCTTTGTTGTCTAATGTTATCTGCAGAAAGTTTACTACATTACCTTTCTTGGATACATCATTCTTTCTACAGTAATTCGTGCCGTGGAAGACTGGACGGTGTTAACGGTTATAGATATTCTTCAGAATATTGTAAGTTGATGTTTTCATGTTCCACATGATCACCACTGACTGTTTCAGCATAGTCTAATGAAATCAATAAGATTTGGAAATAATACATCTTCTTTAATTAGGAACTTAAAGTGAGGAAAACGTTAACATTTATAAGAGCTGAGATAGCTGGAACTGTATCTGACAAAAGCATTCACATGAATGAGAGGTGAGAGTACCATGTGCGTGGTTGAATATGGTTGAGAGGAAGGCGTGACTTGAAAAAAATCTCATGGCCAAAGTCTCGATGGACTTGAAAAAATCTCTTCAAAACATGTCTTGTCTTGTTGCAGGATTTTTTTTATATGATAAAGAGATTTATTTTAATTTTCTTAATGTTTGTTACATTTTACTGTACTGTGCATCTTACTGTGTCTATCTCTTGCATAGCTTTATCATTTTCTTTTATTTTTTCTTTCATCTTACAGCACTTTGTCACTTCTTGTCTGTAAAAAGCCCATTATAAATAAATGGTACTTACTTACTATTTACAAGGGATTATTCCTTCTTGATGGAAGAAAAAACTGCAAAGCATCTGTGCAGATAAATGTTCGAACTTTGCCAAGCGTTGTAACTTCAAACAATGGAATGACCCACAACACTGCTTCATGGCATGGCCAATGTGTGTGTCCTACTATTGGAACTCAGTGAGAGCAATTATATTCTGTATGTATTTTTGTTCCCTTATTGCTAGTTTGTGGCCATTTGTTGTATTTTGTTTGTAGTATTTGTTCATTTTGAGTCTTTTGTTGTTTGAGGCATAGTGGTGCAGTAGATAGCAGTGCTGTCTTGCAGTACAGATAACATTTTTGGCCACAATAATCTATCCACCATACCTTGCAGATGATTCTCTAGCCCCCAGGGACATTTAAAAGACCATTGCACCATTATAATCCAATCAAAACTTGTCCAGTTCCTAAAATAAGGCCAATATCCTAAAATAAGAAAGCAAATAACAACTACAAAATCAATGAAAGGAAATGACAACATGATTAACAGAAAAATGAAACATTTAATGAAAATCAATTAAATAATGAATGAAAATAATAAATGCAAAATACTTCATTAACAAAAACAGCATGGACATTTACAAAAGAAAAGGAGCAAAAATAAACAAAATTAAGGCCACAGCAAAACAATGGCACAAAGGTGTTATGATTACTGTTTTTCTTGGGCTTTATTTTAGCTCAAAAAATCACACATCTTTTCTTTGATTTTATTATTCAGATAATCAATTTCTGTTGTTCTTTTTTGGTCTGGAGAATTAGTTTAAAAGTTGCTTATTTTTTCACATCCTTTTTGATGCCATTTTGTTTTGTTGATGGGAGCTGCTATTTTGGGGGGTATCATATCATCCATTACAAAGGAAATACCCCATGATGTACTGGGATTATGTGACAATGAGGTCATCAGTGCGGCCATATAAAGTCCATTTTGCACAGTCCCAGTATATCAGAGATTGGATACACATATGAGATTACATACTACTTCTTAACTAAATTTGAATTTAAGACAACTCATTTTTGGTTCATGTTAGTTGGTTTTGGTGACGCTCATGCTCTGTTTTTCAACAACGTTTTTTCTCCATTTCATTTTCTTTTCATTCTAATAAACCTTTACTGGCTTGCTTTCAGTCAGTACAGAGGCTCAGATCTTAAAATGAGTGATCCCAACAGGACACACATTTTTAGCCACATGAGGAAATTGGAGAGTGAAGTAAAATAATTACAAAAGGAAACCACTGACCTTGCTTCAGGTCTGTAGAACAACATGTTTTTAGTAATGCTTCATGTGAAGAAGTGATTCCTGGCTTCTGTCTTGAACACACTTGTTATTTTTCACTAGTGTCCTTGCACTCTTGTTTCACATAATTAAAATGCTTATAAAATCAAAAGGGTGTAACTCATTTAAACTGCAGTGTTTCCAAAAATATTTTATATCCTTGTGTACTTTTTCTTTATAATGCTCACCCATTCTATTGTCAAAACTTACCAGCTGATGGAATGTTGGTTAAATGTTTCTGTGTCACATTTACATATATATGACAGATGCCTTACTTCTTTCTCTTTTCTATCTTCTCCTTATTTTTCAACAGTGGAAATGTTTGTCATCCTTTTCTGGGGTCATTGGATGTTATGTCATTATGCATATTTACAAATGATAATTAACATTCTTCCATGGTCTGGAAAAACCATAGCATGTTCACACTTTCTCATTCTTTCGCTGGTAGGTATTCTACTGTGTTAATGGCTAAGTGAAGGAAGCCTAGCAATATGGCTTTTCACCTTGCAGAATGTAATTAGTTTGCTGCAAGTTGTTTTCTTGTAATGCTACAAAATGGTTTACAGTTTTTATAAGATACTGATTTTTTTATTCCATACTTAATCCAAAAGACCTTATTAAAAATACAACAACATTACACCAAGTGTATCCTGAGTACAGCATATTGTATGATTTCAAAAATGTT
This sequence comes from Polypterus bichir lapradei, assembly GCA_026402145.1. Taxonomy (NCBI): domain Eukaryota; kingdom Metazoa; phylum Chordata; class Cladistia; order Polypteriformes; family Polypteridae; genus Polypterus; species Polypterus bichir. Next base: position 44,360,901 of record JANRMT010062792.1, read on the forward strand.
AATATTGCAAACAGAGCATTTGAGCAACTGTAGTTCAGATTAAATCTAATTCAACTAAATGTGCATTTTTTTTAAAAAAGCTTTTATCAGTATTTCACAATTTGTGAATGAAAAAAATACCTAATTGAGAATTCCTGAAATCAGAGGGCATCATCTTCATAACATTAAATAATTAATGTGGACATGAGTAACTATAATTAAATAATCATAATACATCAGTATGATTTCTGGTTTATTTTGGCTTGGTAAATAGATGCTTTACACATTTGCATGCTTGTTTATTCTAGAAAATTAACTTTATTCAATACCGGTGTGAAGAAATAAACAAGAGAACCACTGTAAAGGTTTGGGGAGTCCATCCCATATACTCTGAAAGCAATCTTCAACAATAAAAGAGTAATCATATAACAAAATCTGACTGGCTAACAAAATGAAAGCCTTAGGTTTATATAGGAGGAAAACAGGAAGGGTGGGATCTCAGGCAGAAATAAGATCTGCAGGAGGGCATGATGAAGAGGGGGAAGTAGGTGGAGTCTTAATTGGCTTTTCCTTTTGGTGGTCTGTGGAAGAGGGAAAAAAGATGTTAGTATCGTTCATCAGCCCCTGGCTCTGTACCTTACTCCAAGCTAAGCCCTTAGACTGCCTCCCAAGTGCACATGTGTGACACTGGACATAATTATAGAAGGATTAAGCATGATATTTAAGTTATAAGACAATGTAAATGTCCACACAGAAAAAAAATAAACAATCAATTGCAAGATTATTTATATAATACTTTTTTAGCAAGAATACCCCAATTATTGACTGAAGGAAGACACATCAACAACAACATTTATATAGCACATTTTCATATAAATGATGTAGCTCAAAGTGCTTTACAGGATGACAAAATATGTTAGAAATAAAATTAGGCAATACTATCAAAATAGAATAAAAGTAGGATCAGATGGCCAGGGAGGACAGAAAAAACAAAAAAGAAACTCCAGATGGCTGGAGAAAAAAAATAAAATCTGCAGGGGTTACAAGGCCACGAGACCGCTCAGCCCCATCTAGGCATTCCAGCTAACATAAATAATCTCAATCAATCCTCATGGTTTTCAGGCTTCATATGGAAGAAGGTATCTACATTGTGGTAATTTTTATTAACAGCTTTTGGATTTAAAAAAAATATATACCATGCAGTGCTGTTGTTTCACGCAGTAGTCTTATTACCATCAGCTTGACTTTCAGACCCTGGACTTCATCTTCTAAGCTAAATAATCTATCAGGCAGCTGTGAAAGCCTGTGCTGATCAAAAGAAGGGTGCATGCATGTTGCTGATGATAATATGCATTTCTGTTTCCTTTAATCGCTAAAGCTGTTTCAGAATCGAAAATCAAGGTACCTACTATTTTATTCTAATGTTTAACTGATTTGTCATTATAACCATAGGTGTAAGTAAAATAATCAAGGAGTGTGTGGTTGTTTCTTGTAAAATATCACTTATTTAAAAAAAGCCTGTGATGTAAGCTGATCATGAAAAGTCCATTCCAACGATGGTCTTCATATTTATTTTTTTATTTATTTGTCTCCAGGGGGAAATTTGGAAAGTAAAGCAAATAATTCCACCCTGCTAAATCTGAGTAACTCTCCTTTAATGAGTATGATATTTAGATTTATTACAGTTACATTTTAAAGGCATCCTGTAACAAGTCAATGTTTTTGCATTTCAAAATAAAAACTTATAGAAAGGAATTGTGACTAAAGTAATTTTTGATTGCCAGTTGGACTCCATGACCAGTTCCTGCTACTGTATGTCAATATCCTCTCAGCTTCATAGGAAGTGTGTGCAAGAGGACAGAAAGCAGTTTGCAGTGTAACCTGTGCTACCAAGAAAAATCTCATCCCCTTCCAATATCTTTTTAAGTTTCTTCCCCTGACCACTATTGTGTGGGTTGTGGCCTTGTGTAGTAGTCAGGCATACAGACAACGTTAGACCTGCATCTTAATAAATTATATCAAGAACAGGCTGCTATTATGGACTGACTCACTATATTCTTTCGATTAAATTAACAGCTGTTTATAAAATAAAATATTTCAGTTTTTATTTTCTTTATATATCACAGCCTGGTCTCTCTGGCCCCCTAATACCCCCCTGCCTCTTATTAGCTAACCATCTCCCTCTCTCCTTCACTACCTAATAACTAATGTGTGGTGAGTGTAGTGGCACAAAATGGCTGCTGTCTCATAATCCAGGTGGATGCTGTACATCAGTAGTGGCTGATATGCCCCACCACATGTAAAACGTTTTGTTTTTAAAAGCGCTATAAATGCAGTGTCTTTTTCTTCATATCTAGTAAGAATTAAGTTCTAAATAGAAACACAGCAATGATAATTTATTCCTACATAATGTATCACTAAAGCAAAAAACAGAATTCATTGTAAGAATTAACAACATTATTATTCTTTAAAATTACAATTATGATTTAATTTTAATAAATGAATGTTTACATTATAGAGATATCATTATCTCATAAAAGTAGTTGTCAATCTAAAAAACTGCCATGTTTTTCTTTTTGTAAATAAACAATGATGATCTCCTGGGCTCCCATATTCTTTTGGACATTATCCAATAATTTGTTTAACTTTTTTGGAGTTTAATTCCATTTAAGGTCAAGTTAGAACAGAACTTTCATGACGTGAATATTTACATATGAAATATTTTGTTCAAATGATGAATAAATTCTCTTATAAAGTCTTGTAATGACATCTAGTGGAAAAGGCAAGTTCCCAGGTTAAAAGTGATTGTTCTGTTTGTAAGTGGAGGATTTTGTTTAAAGTCAGTCATACATGCTATAGAGAATATACCATCAATTTGTAGTTTTAATTTTTTGTGTGGTCCGTTTTTATTTGCTCACAAATTGTTCACTAATAAAAAGACTATATCAGCATAGCTTTAACTAAACATTTCAGAACACAGTGTGTTGTGTCTCATGACATGCAGTAGTAGGAACTGGTCATGGAGTGCAACTGGCTATCAAAAATTAGTATAGTCATGATTCTTCTCTGTTAAAAACATGTAAACATCCATCCATCCATTATCCAACCCGCTATATCCTAACTACAGGGTCACGGGGGTCTGCTGGAGCCAATCCCAGCCAACAGAGGGTGCAAGGCAGGAAACAAACCCTGGGCAGGGTGCCAGCACACTGCATACATGTAAACATTAATTTAGATATTTAAAATCATTGACTGGTTTGGGGACATCTTTAAAATTTAAGTGAAATAAATATAAATATACTCCATAAACAACAGCCATTTGGATGCAGCAGGGGAAAATTGTTTGCTTGGTTAAAAAGCAGAATATAATGGAACTGAATGCATACAATATATTTTTCAGGAGAAAAACAGGTAAATGAATAGAAAGAACCTTCAATGTCATCTTATAATAAACATGAAATGAAGCATAATTTACTTAGAAAAAAATGCTGTATTATTTAAGGCAAATAACATGCTAAAATAGATCACTGGGTATTTGTAATTTACCATCCGCATTTTATTTGCAATATTAGCTGTGCTATAATGGATTGAAATCTAAATAGTCTTCAAAGACCTCATGTTTTTCATTTGATACATGAGTTGTCCATTTGGTCTGCTTTAATAATATGCGCTTGCTCCATTTCCCTCATGACAGGCTTTTTCCGTCCTCTGAAAGAGCTGCTCATTTTTGCCCTTTCCTCTTGGTGTCGCTCATTGCACTATTACACTGAGGGTTCCAGCATGGATTCTTGGTTGAAGCCTTGCTGGTCTACATAAAACTTTGGTGCAAGCTTTGCTCTCCCAGTTTTAAATTCATCCATTCTTCTGTGTAAAATCTTTAAGCACTGGTGTACTTCCACTAGGTCCTACTGTACCTCCCTCAAAAGTGGTTGATTGTTATCAAAAGTATGAGGTTCAAAAAATTCTGAAATGTCCACAACTGGATTCTGACATTCATTAGTTGCTCATTGACAAGATGATGGTGTTGAAGATCACTCTTGGTTATGTATACAGTGTGGAGGACTGCCGGCTTCTCATGCCGGTCCTCACCCCCAGGCCGCCAGGAGGAGCCCTCCCGACAGCAGGATAGTGCCCCGAGGTCCAGCAGGGCCTCATGGACTTTGTAGTATTTATACACAGCCCTGCTGGATACCTTGGGGACCACCAGGAGTCGCTGTGGTGGGGCTTATGGGCTCTTTTGTGCCCTATAACCCGGGAGTACGTCACGGTCATGTGACAGGAAGGATGACGTGCTCCCGAGTTGAATAAAAGGACTGATTGCCCTGACCCGGAAGGAATTAGGAACTATGGATTGATGGGACAGAAACACCTCCGGGTCAGGGGCTATAAAAGGACGGTGCCTCAGTCCAGACACTGAGCTGAGCTGGGAGGTAGAGGAGCAAGTGTCTGGGCGAGGAGGAGAGTTATTAGAAGAGTTTATTGTGTGAGTTTATGAGTAGTGTGGAAGGTGCTTGGTGCACTGTGAACCAAAATAAAGAGTCTTGGACTTTTACCTGGTGTCTGGAGTTGTACCTGAGGGTTCAAGGGAGCACTAGCGCCCCCAACTGCCACAACAGTATAACCCTCCTTTATTATGATGTTTCCATCATTGGCATCCTGAATACACTGACAGATGTACTGTATTGTGAAACCACATCTTAGGTTGGCAAATCTATTAGAATCTGCTCATGAAATCAGATTATTTTGTCCATGATTTTAAGAAATCACTTAATTATTTTTATTTTACGTTACTGGCATTGTACACCTGATGGCTTTACTGCTAAGGTTGAAATCTCACTGAAAGGTACATGAGCATCATCTGAGCGTCACACATTTAAATTGACTCCAGTTTGTTTCAAGCCAGAGGTTCAATAACCATGAGAAAAGTAATATTTAAGTAAATATTTGAACAAAAAATATCTTGGATTTGATGTGATGTTGTTGAATTCCTCTTGGATCTTTGTTTGACCCTGTTTAAATTAAAACCTAACAGTATTATGCCCTGGTTTTGATTCAACTACATCTATGACTGTGACTTTACATAGTATTTAGTAGTCTAAAAGTCATCCTATACAGAAATATCCATCAAAATTGAACACGGATTGTTCATTCAATGGAAGGATCCATTTAACCATGGCATTTAGCTGATTTTAGTGACAACTGTATGACTTTGGCTTTTTGCTTAATTTGGTGTTGCCAGTGCAATTTTTTTAAATTAAACTTTGATTCTTCCATAATTGTGTCTGAGTTATCAATTATTGCACCTGCTTTATTTGTGACAGCATTTCTGTCTTGTGAATTCTCCGCTAGTCAAAACAATAATATCAATGTTTTAAATAGGCATCAAGGCAAATAAATCCAGTGCTAAATGTGGGGCATATGAATACAGAAAGGCAACACTCAAGAATGATAGTGAGAAAATCTTAAAGCCTTAAAAATAAATAAATAAAATAAATAACTACCTAAAAGCATTTATGTTAGGCAGAATGTCCATTTAGTGGCTTGGTGGTCTTTAGGCCTTAAACTCTACAGATTTTGTTTGTTTTTTCTAGCTTAACAGAAGTTTTGTTTTTTTTCTGTCCACCCTAGCCAACTGACCTTATCATTGGACTGTCATTTAAAAACCTAAAAAAAAATGATATTGAAGGACTGTATTTCTATTAATTATATATCTATCTTATAAGTGTGCATTATTTATTTTTGGTACTCTGTTCATGCAATACTATTCTTATCTAATTTTAATTTGCTATTCTTTGCATGTAACTACTTCTTTGACATATTGTAAAGCACTTTGAGCTACATCCTTTGAATGCCAATGTGCTATAGAAATAAATGTTGTTGTTGTTGAAAAGATAAAAGACAGAAGCTGACGTAAAAAGTTTCTTTCAAAGGTTTTCTAAAGCAACATGTCAAGGAGGAAGTAAAGCATACTGGGAACAATAAGAGTAAAATAAAATGCAGGGAAAAGGAAATAGCAAATATTCTCAATTTATATTTTTCAAAAATGTTTAAGAATAAAGAAGTCAATCAAATCAGAGACACTGGAGGAACTATTAAAGAGGAAACTGGTAAATTGAAAAGTGAGAAGTCCTACTAGGATTAGAAATTCTGAAATCAAATCAATCACAACAATTGGATAACATTTATCCTAGAATATGTAAGAATGTAACTGATTACACACATAAAGATCCCTAAAAAATGCAAACACTGTCACAGGGTGATCAGGCCAATCTGATTAACACTAGGACTGTAAGCCTAACATGCAAGTAAAATAACAGAAACAATTATTAAAGAAATCTTTGTGTGATATCTACCAATTAATATTTGATTACAAATACATTTTTAAATGGGCTTGGATGGGCATTCACATGTTTAAGTAAAATCATTTGACCAGAGGACTCATACCAGAGGAAATACAGTCCTGGGTTTGCTTATTATTGTTTTTAAAAATCTTTTGATAAAAAATTGTGTGAAAAGATATTAATTAAACTGAAAGAAGTGTGAATTCAAGGGGCACAATGGAGATCTAGAGAAAAATTAGCTCAATTACATATAGTAAGGTAAAGGGGAAATGGTGAGAAGAACCTTTTTGAATTTGTGATATTGGAAGAGGATTAGTGCTCAAGCCACAGCACTTTTTAATATACTTAAATGAATCTGATAACAATGTAACTAACAAGCTGATTATGTCTGAAGATGACACTGAGTTAGGTTAAATCCTACATATCCTAGACACAAGTTCATGGTTGTATATGGATCTGAGCAGAATTCGGACTTCAGTAGACATGTGGTAGATGAAATTAAGTGTACAAAAATGAAAACTATTACACATTGTCAGGGATGCCGGGGCAACAACCTGGCCGGGACGCCTTGAGGGACCGGAAGAGGGTCAATGCCCACCCTGGATCACGTGGGGGCTGCCTTCCTGGTTGCTTTGGGGGCCACAGGTAGAGGGCTTGGAAGCCCAACCCTGTAAGGACCCGCGCTCACCGCCAGGGTGTGCCCCAATGCCTTGGGGACCCTGGACCTCAGCACTTCCGCCACACCAGGAAGTGCTGGGGGGAAGAAGAGAAGGGACGCCCGGAGAGCTTCCGGGAGAACAGCCGGCATTTCCGCCACACTGGGGCGTGTCCAGGAAGGAATGCCGGGACACACCTGGAGCTCATCCGGGATAATATAAGAGGGGCCGTCTCCCTTCATTCGAGGCTGGAGTCGGGTGGAAGCAGGACAAAGCAGGAGAGAGAGTGGAGGCGGACGAAGAGGAAGGCATTGTCTGGCCAGGACTGTGTTTGGGGGTTTGTGTGCACTTGATTATTGTAAATATTAGTTGTAAAATAAACGTGTGGTGGTGGATTACAACATGTCTGCCTGTCTGTGTCCGGGCCGTGTCCACAACATATAAAGTAGAACTATTAAATATAATTGGCCATGTGGGGTGCAAAACTTTTACACAGAAGTTATTGGGACTCAGAAGTCATAGTGAACTTGTTATTGTTCATAGTATACAGTATACAGAAGTATTTAAAAATATTAACAGGTTACAAAGTGCTAACTATACTTCTGACTAACTATATAAAGTGCTAAATATCCTTCTGTCAGCTATACGCATAGAGATGTTAATATTAAATACAGTAATATAATGCACTACTGAGACTCATCTGGAGAATTGTGCGTGGTTGAGGTTTTTTAGAGCTGAGGTTTTTGTCAAGCTTGTCCCAACAGACTTATTTTTATAGCAAGGAATGGGAAATGAAGTTCCGATATGGGAAAACTAAAGCATGGACGAAGAAATGGGCAAAAGCCAAAACCAGGAAATCTGATAACCCAGTTGTGAAAACAAAAAGTTTAAAAATGAATTAGTGTAATTGATGCCATGGATGAGTTCTTGAACATTGTATCTAAATTAAGTTACCAAATCTGGTAAGAAATAGCACTTTTTTGGGCATCTAACCATAATTTGATAATATATTGCAGAAATTACATTTGCAGGGATTAAAAAACTGTGTTGTACTGAATGGCCTCTCTTGATTCAGAAAAAAAGAATTATTGTGACCAGTGATTGGCAATTTTAAAGAACTACTATTGAAAACATAATTACAAGTATATGGAAGCCTAATAATTCTTTTTATTACCTGCTTGTCTGGATTGTGAAAAAATTTAACAAAGACAGACCTTAAAAATGTGACAAAATACAATATATAACACTCATTTAATGAAGTATTATATGTAATTTTATTTAATAATTTTGATTAACATCTTTTTATGGGCTTTATAATTTTACACGTGTCATCTTCATGTGGCACAGTGCATAATGCTGTTACCTCATAGACACCAATTACTGGGTTTGATTCCTTAACAACATCTATATATTGTTAATATAGAGCTTGCTGGTGGCAGGAGCTGGTGGTGGACTTCAGCAGGAGACAGCAGCAGTACTATAAGCCCCTCATCATTAATGGGACTCCAGTGGAAAGGGTGAACAGTTTTAAGTACCTGGGGGTTCACATCTCCGAGGACCTGACATGGTCTGAACACATCCAAGACTCTACCATCTCAGACAGCCTAGGAAGTTTGGGGTCTCTTCAGGGATTCTAAAGACTTTCTGCTCTGGCACTGTGGAAAGTATCCTGACACAGAACATTACATCCTGGTTTGGAAACTGCTGTGTTCAAGACCGTAAAGCCCTACAGAGAGTGATCCGTGCAGCAGAACACTGCTGCAGGTCAGCACTACCAACTATGCAGGATATTTACACCAGAAGAAGCAGGACCAGAGCTCTCAGGATTATCAAAGACTCCTCTCATCCCTGCAATAGCCTGTTTCATCTGTTAAAATCAGGCAAAAGGTTTTGTAGCATCCTGGCCAGGACAGAGAGACTCAGAAGGAGTTTCTATCCTCAAGCCATAAGGCTGTTAAATCCAAACATGCCATTTCATCCATGACCCTCCACATACTTAGACTAGACTGTAAGTTGTGCTATGCCGTCTACCCTTACCTTGTTTTGGAATTGGTCTGTCATTTAACAATGCACCTGTCTGACTTTGGTTTTGCACAATAATCACTGCACTATTGCACCTTAACACTTAATCCTATTTTATTTCACTTAATTTTACTTATTTATGTTCTATTATTATATTGTTATCTTTCAATCTAGGACTTCTTTTGTTAATCTAACTGACATTCTTCTAACTTTGCACAGGTTTTGATAAGCGGATCAGGATGCATTTCACTGTGTGTTGTCCTGTATAACTATGCATGTGACAAATAAAGAATCTTGAATTCACTTCAATCTTGAATCTTGAATGCATGTTCTCTCTAGGGTTTTCCTTTGGGATTTCTATTTTAATTCAACATCCAAAAAGAGGTGCAGGTCAGTTTATTTGATGATTCTAAATTATCCCCAGTGTGTGTGTGTGTGTGTGGCTGGATGTGCTAATGTGCTTTGCATGAAACTACTGTACATTACAGAGCTGTTTTTTGTGCCTTCAGAGAGTATAGCAATGAGATGAGAGCTATCTCCTCCATATGTTACAACTTTTTCTACATTTCTGTAATTTATCACCTTTATGAGGTCATACCTTTCATCCTCAGGCTGACATTAATGTCAGTCTTTCAGAAGTCATCCTGACTTTAATGGTTAAATAAAATCCTTGAATCTGGATTAATTTTTTTTTTTTGTTCTTTGTCACATATCCTCCTTTTAGGAAAGTTGGTTAAACTGTCATCCTATACAGAATATGCTAAGAATATTTCTCCTGGATTTACATTTTTTATATATTTATATGGTCATAAACCAGATGCTGTTTCTGTAGAAACCTATCAATTAGGTGTACTGGGAACAAATGACTTTTAAAGTGAAATGTAATTTTAATTAGCACGTGCAAGGAAGAATTTCAGCATACTCAGTACACGTGACAATAATGACCTTATAAACTTTTTTTTAAATCATCTTCTTACTAAATTAAAGGGTAAATGTTTTGATGACCCCACTATTATTTGCTTTAGCAAGGGAATGTGGGGCTGTGATTGAAACACCAGAAACTCTATATCTAGAAGAAAGTTTGCTGTTTGTCAAATTAAACATTGTAAGTCATGTCTGTTCCATTACATATTCGTTGGAGTTATTTTTACTGCTTTGGGTTTTACATTCATTTCTTCTCTCCTTGGTTCAAACAGTTGTTTCCAGTCTGTTTCTGTAATAATCCAGCTTTGTAGTTTGGGCTTGCAGTCTATAGTGTAACTAGGCACATTCCAGGGTTGATTTTAATTTTTAAATGCCCCTCTTCCTTTTTCTGTGATTTTCAGATAAATTTCTGTACAGCTTGTGGAGTATGTAGACCAACACATTTGAACTTTAAATCATACATTCCCTTCTTGGTACAATATGCTTTTAAAAACACTGCATCTTCCATTTCATTACTTAACACTTAATATCCTCGTGTAATTCTTCTTTTATCTTTAATTTGTATTACTCCGTTTTCATTAAATATTGCTAAATCCCAGAACCCTTAAATATTAAATAATGTTCTTCAGTTTTGTAAAAACACTTAATATTCTTTTAGCCACTTTGCTTAATTACTGTTTTACTTATTTTACTGGAACCTCTTCAACATTCTTTAAGGTTCCCCCACTATTCAAATGTTGATGTATCCTGGTTATAATTGCTGTCTATTGCTAAGGGCTTGTATGTAACTTGTGTGTAATACTACCCTTTTAATAGAATTACCCAGTATACTATGAAGTTCAAGCAAACAGGAAGGAGTGAAGAATCTACGTATGTGTTGTGCATTTGGTAGCAGTGAGGGAGCAAAAGAGTCAGGGGGAAAAAATATATCAAACTATACTTTTCAGGGTTGGGGACAAGCCTTTGTGAGCTCATCCTTCCTGCCTGGAAGAAATTTTACTATTCCGAAATTTAATTCTAATCATTTTATCTCAGGGGGGCATGGTGGTGTTTTGCTTCCTCATAGCTCAGGTAATATTTTTGGCCACATAAATCAGTCCAGTATAGTTTATAGTTGTCAGGAACACTTAACAGACCAGTGCACCATTATAATCCATTCCAAAGTGATTCATGTTATCCATCCTCTTTGACTTCAGTGGATGTCAATGAGTTTGGGAAAGTTATCAGACATTTCCAAGATTTCACCAAACTTGAAGTGAAGCGATTTGATTAGGGGTTCAGTCATCACTAATTTCTAGAACACTTGTTACTAAAACAGGCCATTTAGCCCAGTAAATCACAGTGAAACTCAAGAGTTTTTATTCTTAAAAAAAGCAAAGCAAAAATAAAATGAGCAAAATAAATTGCATTTTGTTTTCAGAGGAATTTGTGTCATTCACACAAGAAGAGTATACAGTGGTGTGAAAAACTATTTGCCCCCTTCCTGATTTTTTATTCTTTTGCATGTTTGTCACACAAAATGTTTCTGATCATGAAACACATTTAACCATTAGTCAAATATAACACAAGTAAACACAAAATGCAGTTTTTAAATGATGGTTTTTATTATTTAGGGAGAAAAAATCCAAACCTACATGGCCCTGTGTGAAAAAGTAATTGCCCCCTGAACCTAATAACTGGTTGGGCCACCCTTAGCAGCAATAACTGCAATCAAGCGTTTGCGATAACTTGCAATGAGTCTTTTACAGCGCTCTGGAGGAATTTTGGCCCACTCATCTTTGCAGAATTGTTGTAATTCAGCTTTATTTGAGGGTTTTCTAGCATGAACCGCCTTTTTAAGGTCATGCCATAGCATCTCAATTGGATTTAGGTCAGGACTTTGACTAGGCCACTCCAAAGTCTTCATTTTGTTTTTCTTCAGCCATTCAGAGGTGGATTTGCTGGTGTGTTTGGGTCATTGTCCTGTTGCAGCACCCAAGATCGCTTCAGCTTGAGTTGACGAACAGATGGCCAGACATTCTCCTTCAGGATTTTTTGGTAGACAGTAGAATTCATGGTTCCATCTATCACAGCAAGCCTTCCAGGTCCTGAAGCAGCAAAACAACCCCAGACCATCACACTACCACCACCATATTTTACTGTTGGTATGATGTTGTTTTTCTGAAATGCTGTGTTCCTTTTACGCCAGATGTAACGGGACATTTGCCTTCCAAAAAGTTCAACTTTTGTCTCATCAGTCCACAAGGTATTTTCCCAAAAGTCTTGGCAATCATTGAGATGTTTATTAGCAAAATTGAGAGGAGCCCTAATGTTCTTTTTGCTTAACAGTGGTTTGCGTCTTGGAAATCTGCCATGCAGGCCGTTTTTGCCCAGTCTCTTTCTTATGGTGGAGTCGTGAACACTGACCTTAATTGAGGCAAGTGAGGCCTGCAGTTCTTTAGACGTTGTCCTGGGGTCTTTTGTGACCTCTCGGATGAGTCGTCTCTGCGCTCTTGGGGTAATTTTGGTCGGCTGGCCACTCCTAGGTTCACCACTGTTCCATGTTTTTGCCATTTGTGGATAATGGCTCTCACTGTGGTTCGCTGGAGTCCCAAAGCTTTAGAAATGGCTTTATAACCTTTACCAGACTGATAGATCTCAATTACTTCTGTTCTCATTTGTTCCTGAATTTCTTTGGATCTTGGCATGATGTCTAGCTTTTGAGGTGCTTTTGGTCTACTTCTCTGTGTCAGGCAGCTCCTATTTAAGTGATTTCTTGATTGAAACAGGTGTGGCAGTAATCAGGCCTGGGGGTGGCTACGGAAATTGAACTCAGGTGTGATACACCACAGTTAGGTTATTTTTTAACAAGGGGGCAATTACTTTTTCACACAGGGCCATGTAGGTTTGGATTTTTTCTCCCTAAATAATAAAAACCATCATTTAAAAACTGCATTTTGTGTTTACTTGTGTTATATTTGACTAATGGTTACATGTGTTTGATGATCAGAAACATTTTGTGTGACAAACATGCAAAAGAATAAGAAATCAGGAAGGGGGCAAATAGTTTTTTACACCACTGTATTTACATATATTAGTTTTGCATATGTATGCCTGTTACTTAGTAATTAGAAAAAGATCTAAAGTTGAAAAAATAAGAGTGGAAGTGTGCATATCCTTAACTAGGATAAATTGGTTGCTTGGTAATAGCTGGAGCAGGATGCCAGGTTGACAATGGGGGCTTTCCATGTAATGTGTTTTCCTGTGGAGAAATCACAGTAATGTGCACGAGGGGGCATTTTAGAGTGTCTTTATGTGGGAAATATGTAGCATGTCACATTTAAAAAAAAATATACTGCACTCCTCTATAGTGATTAGAATGAGAGGCATAAATGAAATTAATTTGACAGTTTGTGTGATAGATTACCTACATAATGCAGCTGCAGAAAAAAACACAGATAAACAAGGAAGTGTGAATGAGGCTTTAGGGAGCAGCATTTCTTGTTTTTCAAATAAAAAAAAACTTTTAAGAACTTCTATTTTGAGTTTCCCTTGCAAAACAAATTTAGCAATTTCATGAAACTGTATGTTGATTGAAAGTTTTTCACTCATCATTGGTCAGTAAGCTTCTAAAACGTTTTTAAAGAGGTTCTATAAAATAATATTAGGTTTAGATTTCAAGGTCCTTTAAAGCCTACCTGGTTTCGACCAGGGTTTTAGAACGAATTATGGTCGTGAACCGAGGTTCCACTGTATTACTGTCAGAGAAAATTACAGGCATTTTACTGAAGTATAAACCAGTATTACTGCAAGAGAAAATTAAAGGCACACAATACAGGGATGCATATTACAGCCACATACAAGGCCCCTTGCCATTTAATATAGACTGTTCCTACTAATGTTTATGCACTACTGTTCTAGCACCCGTTATTGTAACGGGCTTAATGTCTAGTAAATTATAAATTCCTCCTCTTCACAGCAAATTGGAGTCACTAAGAAAGGCAATCTCTGCTGTATGGGTAGAAGTAAATGACTTGCAAAAGTAGGCTTACCTGAAGGGAGCTTGACCTAGTATTTTTTTAATATCTGAAATTCTTTGCATCCTTCGGTTAGGCAGTGAAAGACATTATATAATAACAAGATCAAAAAGGGTACCTACAAACCAGAATTTTTATTCTCCAGGTTCTCCACCACACTGACAAAGAACAAATATTCACCGGCTCTCAGAACAACAAGAAGTCATTTTTGGGGTGGTCCATGATAATAATTCTTCCTGAATTACAGTAATGCCCTTACAGCAATAAGCAGAAATACTTTAAAACAGGTCAAGTCCCAATTAGCAAACTGTAAAGCCATGGCTGAAATAAGTTAAGAATGTGTAATATTACATTTCTGTCATCACTGTTTTTTCAGGTGGATTATGTATGCACTAACAGTTGCATAAGGGGAATGAGAGGGCTTGAACTTGCAACCACATACAGTGGAACCTCGGGTCACGACCATAATTCATTCCAAAACTCTGGTCATAACCCGATTTGGCCATGACCTGAAGTAATTTCCCCCATAGGACTGTATGTAAATACAATTAATTCGTTCCAGACCATACGAACTGTATGTAAATATATTTTCTTTAAAGATTTTTAAGCACAAAAATAGTTAATTATACCATAGAATGCACAGTGTAATAGTAAACTAAATGTAAAAACATTAAATAACACTGAGACAAACACCCAGGCTCACGCTCTCTCTCTCGCTCGCGCTCTCTCTTGCTTTCGCTCTTGCTCGCGCTCTCTCTCTCTATCCCTCGCTCGCGCTCTCTCTCTCTCACTCGCGCTCTCTCTCTCTCTCGAGCATTAGCTCGCTCTCTCTCACGCTCCCTCTCTGTCGCTCTCTCTCTCCTGCACCGGCTTTCTCCTCCTGCTTCCTGCCTTTACCTGCAACCTCCCATTCTTTCCTGTCCTCTTCTTTTTCCCTTTAGCCGACTTGCACTTCTATTTATGAAGAGGCGTGGTAGTCATGGCAATCAGCAGCTCCTGGGATCAATTACGGATGCGGACCGCTTCTCACCTGTGCACTTAGGTGAGAAACGCCCACATCACGAACTCCTCAGGAACCGCTTCAGCCACACACCAACACACCCCCTCGCTAAGCCACGAGTGAGGTGATTATTTATTAACACTGGCCTTTTTGACGGGAGCTGTGGACCCGCTATACCACAGGAGGAAGCTGGGTTGAGAGGAGGTTACAGTTTTGAGGGAGAGTCCCTCTGCGTGATGCACCGAGAACAATGTACAGTACAGGGAGAGACTGAACACATGCGGAAATCATCGGCGCGTATGAACCAGAAGGGAAATGAAATAGAGCACAAAGAGTCCACAGCGAATGCACAGGGAGAGACTGAACACGTGCGGAAATCATCGGCACGCACAAACCGGAAGGGAAACTGGCTTGTTCGTCAACTGAGTGTGTGGTCATGAACAGAAGCAAACGTTTGGCAAACTTTTCGGTCGTAACCCGATTTGTACGTGTTCACAGGCGTTTGTGAACCGAAGTTTCATTGTATGTTAGCCTCTTTGGATTTTCTTCATTGTTACAAAGCAGAACTGTATCTGAAAGCAAAGATTGTAACATGTTGTAATAGCAAGTATTTCTATGTTGTAGAGGTGTCTTGTGTTCCTTCTAAGAAATCTGGTAGATGCAAATTACAGTTTAGATGCATTGATTCAAAGCAAGATAGTGTTAGTGTTGGTTTTATTATTGTATTTGCCACAGATTACTCTCTGTTCTGTGTGTTGTTTGTTCTTTCCACAGCTTACAAACTACCAGGTATGTATTGGTATGGATGCTAATGTGACTTTTATATATATATATTGTGAATAGAAGTGCACAACACACTTGTAAAGGTTTGAGCCCCATATACTGTAAGGTCCAGAATAGCCTTCCCTGGCTTATGCATTCACTGAAACAATGAATCATACAACGGACAAAATTGCAGTGCATGAATGATGTTTATATAGAAAGTCTGACAGGAAATTGAACACAGAGGAATGCTGGGAAGAAGGTCAAGCGGACATGCCATGGAATGGAAAAGCCAGAAGTGCAGTCGTGAGGTAAGGTCAGAAGTGGAGGGTTTAATGTATGAATAGAATCATCTGCCAGTCTTCTTATTGTACATTTTATTCTTCTCCTTTTCTTTTTCTAAATATATTTGGAATGGAAGAAGGTCCAAACTTAAATATTCTGTGCTGTCTACTGGACTTGTATTAATAATAACAATAATAATAATAATACATTTTATTCACTTAACACCTTGTAATTCTATCCCAGATGGCAACATCATTTTGCCCTGCTCAGCATGACTATGCAGTAGCCATCTTAAGTAATGGACCGGTGCATCTACAACCTCAACCTTTAATTCTAAGGTGTGAATGAGGATTTCCTGTTTGAGAATCCAGCCCTTATTACTTATCTCTATTTAATTTTTAAAAGATCAATTTACATATGA
Organism: Polypterus bichir lapradei; assembly: GCA_026402145.1. Lineage (NCBI taxonomy): Eukaryota > Metazoa > Chordata > Cladistia > Polypteriformes > Polypteridae > Polypterus > Polypterus bichir. Next base: position 44,377,307 of record JANRMT010062792.1, read on the forward strand.
GTTGAAGAAAGACAGGTTGGATGGGTATTTCAATCCAATTGGGCAATAAAAAACAGAGGAGCAGGAATATTCATTTCAGTTCACTTCTGAATTCAGAAAACCATTATATTATCCACCTCATGTGAACCCCTTATCTTTTCTAAATCGCCTCCATTTTAATGATGTTAGAATTTCCTGCTTGAGACAACTCAATAATAAAAATGCAGCTGATATGGGAGCATAGTTCTAATTACTTATTAGGGCTGGATGGAGTAATGGCACCAAATTGATGCTGGTTGACAAAATAGGAGGTTGGCTAATGCAAATGGCCACAAGTGGAATGCTATCACAGTAATCAGCAATGTCATCAGAACCAAAGTTATTGAGCAGAAATAGGTGGGGCACATATTTATAGGCACACATTGTAGGATACTTATATTGCTGAAAATTTTCCATAAATAAAGAATAATCTTAAATTATTTTTACAAAGAAAATACAAAATGGGCATCCTCTAGTTACACCATTGGCAGAGCCTTGCCATGTGTGCAGCAGGATTCTCCATGGCAAGACTGAATATTCTTAAGAAAACATTTTTTTTATAATTTATCAAGTTTATTTACATATAACAGCTAGAAAATGTGTTGAGTAAAAAAAAAATTTACCTGGTCCTGTATTTCCTCTGAAATCAGACCATTCAATAATATCCTTGGTAGTGATGCAGACAGCTGTAACATTTGCTTCAAGAACTTCAGAAGGTACTAGTTCATGTTTCCTGTGACACTTGTATAAGACTGACCAGAGACAGAGTCTTCATACAAATAACAATGCTCACATCCTCATGCTTGCATCCACAAGGTCACCCTGATTTATATCCAGCTGTAGTCTCTACTAGATTCCTACCATTGTTTTCCACTAAAGACGAGCAGTATCCATGCTGAACACTAGGTGTCAGTCCTCACTTTGGAACATGTCATCACTACTTTCATTAATGGAAGACACTGGCCGTTTTTCAGGGATACGTCTGAATTGTAAAGGTTACGTATACCCAAGCTTCTTACCAATGTTAAAAATCATCTGCCACCAACTGGGATCTTTGATTCGTATCTGGGCTTTCCAATTCACAAGCTACACTCTAACAGTCACTCCTTGCATATAACACTCTATCTCTCTTGAGCCCAATTGTTACTTTGTTTGGCTATTTTCTATATTATTTTTGACTGAAAAGCCTTAATATTAATGATCTGTTCTGTATCACCACCAACAGCTGTTAGTTTGAACTATATCTCTATCCACACTAATTGAATTAAAAACTTCATCCCAAGTGTCCCTATTCCCAAAACACTATTATATAACATCCCATAATCTTACCTTCATTCCTCTTAGTTAACACATTTCTCTTAATGTTAAAACCCATACTCTGCCCTATTATATTCAAATCAACTACAAATATTGCTTAACTTTGGCTGACTTTAACTGGTATACATATTTCCTAGTGTGTTAAAATACTAATATTAAATAAAGGAGCTTCCCTTAACAACACTGTAAGTGCTAATGTAGTGATAGTCACTAATGTAGTACTAAATGTAATAATTATTCATGTGTTAAATTTTGATTAACTATAGGATGTGGACAAGCCTGCATTTTCAGCCACTCTGACCCCGGCTGACATAATGATCAGACCTCCTTAACAGAGAATCGATCATACTTTAAACATAATGTAGCATTTTAATTACCATTGCTCTAGGCACTTGGACACTTGATCATTTCCCTGAGCACATCCCAATTGGTGATTTCAGCTTGCATACATTCAATCATTTCCTCAAGCTGACACTCAATTGTTTCAATAATGAGGGGAGGGGTCCCCCTATGTTGATTTTGATGCGCATGCATTTAATTGTTTCATCAAGTGGGGAGCAGGGTTGTGCCTGATGAAAAGGCCTCTTACCAACAAGGGCTTGTGAGGTGGATAGTTAGCAAAGTAAGATAACATACAACCGTTTATCCTTAAAGGTAACATTGTCGTTCACTCACATTAAATGACAGTGGGTCTATAATACAGTATAAGGTAATTTTTAAAGTATTTGCTCTTACACATTGTTTTCACAATAAGTACTCACCGTGTTATTAAGCTAATTACATTTTCTAATCTTTATTAATATATTAATTACATTAATAATATTCATATCTAAAACTCTTGATCAAAACTCTTGATCATCGACTCTTGATGATATATGATGATATATGTGGACAGAAGCCTTCTATGTTTTGGGACCCACAAAGAGTGAAAATATTATTTTATGACCGGTTTATATTTAGTTTTTCTTTTTGCCGTCAGAGATTACCAGCACATAAAACTTTAAACTTTTTGTTGGTTTGCTTGTGTTAGAGATCCATGATCCCTTTAATACACTTATCCACTGAAATTTTATTAAAATGATGCTGTAATTACAGCAGGAACCTTGAACATTCTCGGATATCTTGGATGCTATTAAATCTCTGCAATGGAGAAATAGCTACCCAGCATAATTTTATAAAAGCTGCACTAATGTTAATGTTATCTATGTTCACTGAAGCCAAAGAATAAAATCTCAGACCACAAACACCAGCAAGCTGTCAATTTATTTAATTTAACCTAGAAAAATAAAACATTTTAGAATGTATGTCCTATTATACACCAGAGCCTTCTGTTCAAATAAGTAATATAATTTCAAACTATTTTTCTTAGGAAAGTGAATGCAGGCAGACCAGGCCATTATCACTGATGCTATTTACTTTGCTGATGAACACTTGAATGTTTGCTTTCATAAACAGGAGATTAAAAGGGAAGGACATGAACAAAAGGTCTTTAATACTGTATTAAACAAGATATTAATTAATGGTCATTTCTCTATCACACATTAGCTGGAAGACTTACTGTTAAAATGAATATCCTTCCAAAGTTACCACATTCAGAGTACCACCAATAACAACATTTATTCATTTATCACTTTTTCTTACATGGAAGTATGTCAAAGTGTTTTACAATAATAATAACTAAAGTTACAAAAAAAAAGTTGACACTGGTACAAGAGTATTTCTCTGTATATTAATAAATCATTTATTAAAATTAGATACAATCATAGCTTTGTTAATTTAGAAATCAAAAGGGCCATTCCAATTTTCAGTGCTGCTAAATACTTTTTTATAGCTGAGTTTGTAAAATCAGCAAAATCTAGAATATGTGCACAATATGGAAATTTAGCAAGAAAACAAATATTTCTGTGAAACCATTTAAAGAATGTATTAGAGTGATGTGACCATTATTGATTATATTTCCTGCACACTACAGGTCATTTGTGCTGCAGACAACTTAGTATTATTGAAGCTCTTCCTTTTATATTATTATAGACATTCTTAATTTAGACAACTGTTAGCCCATGTGAAAATGGTGATTAATATCTTTCCCTGGACGCTAATCAGGAAGATGATGCTGAACATTCATTTTAATTTAGTCCTCTCTGTTACATATCCCCATATTTTTAACCAACATCGTCTGCTGTACAACTGAGCTTTTCACCAGATAATTTCAGATTTAACTACTCTTATCAGATCTCATCAGAATGGTTGCAACAGCTTCACAACAGCTTTTACAGAACAAGGTGTTAAAATTGACGCTGAACAGGTAAGAATACTCGTATAAAATATGCAAGTTAAAAAAAGAGTAATTCTAATAATATGATTATTAATAATAATGTCATATTTTAACCACTCCACAAACTGTAAACAAAAGTCTGGTTGTCAGAGAAGTTGTACTGACTGTACAGTACATATATCTCACATGTCTTTTGTAGATATCCAGAATTTTCACATCACTTTCATGGATCATCCTGCGATACAAAGTCAGCTGGCATCCATCCAGGCTGGCACTTTTCCAAGCTGAGTGTAATGTCAAAGCTATACACCTGGACTGATTTTGTCCTAATGTGAAGTCTTAAGCATAGTCTTTCATGAATTATTTTTATTAAGAGAGGAGAGGGAGAGAGAGAGAGGTTGGGAGCATGCACACCCACCACATGACAAAACACCTGGATTGGGACCCGAAGGTGGCGGGTAACACCTCAGCACCACACTGGAACAGTGTGAGATTTTTACTAAGAATTAATTAAAATTTAAAAAATGAAAACACCAAACTATCATTATTACTAACTATCCTATAATACTCCATCCATCCATCCTGCTAACTACAGCATCACAGGGGTCTGCTGGAGCCAATCCCAGCCAACACAGGAAACAAACCCTGGGCAGGACACGCGCACACACACACACCCACACACCAAGCACAATTTAGAATCGCCAATCCACCTAACCTGCATGTCTTTGGACTGTGGGAGGAAACCCACACAGACACAGGGAGAACATGCAAACTCCACGCAGGGAAGACCCGGGAAGCGAACCCAGGTCTCCTAACTGCAAGGCAGCAGCGCTACCACTGTGCCACCCTCCTATAATACTGATATTCTTAATTACAGTAACAGTAAACCACAGTTTCCTAATCTATTTTACATTTTTACATTGTGTAACAAGAACTGAAAAATAAGTATTTGTTGTTTGTGAGCCTAATGCAGCTGATGCAGTTCTGTCAGGCATGGATTTTGGTTGATTAAAGCAGGCCTGATCTATCAATTTCAGGCAGAGGCCTTGGGTGAATAGAAGCGGTGCACTGCGCACAGATAGGAAAAAAGGTGCTAACTGAAAAAATAGAAAAGCACAGTCCATATATATACTCAGATGGCAGTTACCCACACCTGGTAAGTTTCATAATAGCTCACTGAATATACAAAATGTGTGAGTATTTAATGGTGAGAAACTTT
>JANRMT010062792.1:44388782-44453905 GCA_026402145.1 Polypterus bichir lapradei
AGCTGTGAGATTTGAAACAAGATTACTGTTCACATGGCCAACTGTACATTGCATGCTCAAGAGTAAGCTCAGCGCACAGCTACAGCTTGGTCATATTACAACTGGAGGGCCAAACTGACAACGTGGCATACAAAGAGATCCTTAACAAATAATTCTTGGTATATTTTCCCTCAGTTTAAAAAGGTTTAATTTTCTTCTTAATAAAAATTTGAAGGCAGTACTTCACCACTGCGAAGCGCGGGTATTTTGCTAGTTTATAATAAAACTATTCTGTGAAATGACCTAATATTCTAATAATTTTTAATATTCAAACTCACTTTCCTTCATTTTAATCTCAGTATAAGTTTTTCACATTATCCATGCATTCACATATCGATACTCAAGCAGCTTATGAAACTGACAATTTGTTGCCACCATACATTGTACAGTATTATACTGCCATAATGTACAGTATATGCTTTGTGTTACATACAGACTAACTGTGCAGATTTTAATTTATCTCATTAGATAACATTGAAAATAATTCACTAAAACAATTACACTGAATTTTATGTACATCAGTGTCAATGGTTTATAGCAGCATTTACGCCTCCAAGAGGCCACCAGTTGTATGCTTACAAATGATATTTGTATAGTAGCAGGGTTCCTCCATTACAGTCCTGTAAGGCTGCAGAGACACAATTACTAAAAACAGTTTCAAATATACACAGAGTAAAAGGTAAACATGTAAGCATAAATAAACAAATAATAAATGAAGTCACAAATAAATGAAGTCACAGTGAAGATTACAGTCAATGTAATGGTCATGAGTTCCACATGAGTCATGTATAAGTGTGTGAGTATGTGTGGCTGATGCAGAAGTTCAGTTCAATCAGTGGTGGTTTCTGTTATAGGAAGGGGCAGTGATCACTGTGCATTAATAGGATAATTGCTATAGGGCAAAGGCTGTTTTTCAGCCTGGTAGTGCAGGCATGCAGGGCTCCGAAATGCCTGCAATAGGGCAGATGAGTAAAAATGCTATGGCCAGGGTGGGTTGGAAATCTATAAATGTTCTTTGCTTTTCTGCTGCAGCAGGTAGTGAAGATACCTTACAGTAATGGCAGCTGAGTGCCAGTAATTATCTGAGCCGTTTTGATGATATGCTGGAGAGTCTTCCTTTTCTCAGAAGTTCACCCAGAGTATGACTCTGTAATGCAGTATGTGATAACAGACTCTATGGTGTACTTGTAAAAGTTACCCAGCAGCTGTTGTGGGAGTTTTTTTCAGGCTCCTCAGGAAGATCTTTCTTGGCCATTGCTGTTGTGTTTGTTGTCCATGGCAGGTCCTAGCTGATGTGGACGCCTAAGAATCTGAAAATCTGGACTGTCTCCACCCTCTCGCCATTAATTCTTATGGGATGGAGACCACTGTAGTTCAGTCTGTTGAAGTCCAGAATCAGTTCCTTTATTTTCTTGGAGTTGAGTGCAAGGTTGTTGTTCTGGCCCCAACTCTCCAGATTCTTCGTCATTATTGGAGATCAGGCCTATCACTGTAGTGTTGTCTGCAAACGTTATTATGATGTTAGTATCCTGGGTAGTTTTGTAGTCATTTGTAAAGAGGGAGTAAAGAAGAGGGCTCAGTAAACAGTCCTGACCACAGACGGGATTCAATAGCTGAATAGAATTGTTTTTTCTTTCCAATTCTTTATGTATTGTACATTAAAAGATAAACTAAAAAAATACACATTTTGTTTATACTGTATAGTGTTCATTATGTAAAAAGGTATGGGGGGGCAGAAGTAACATTACTCAGGATTTTACAGCAGTGTTTTAATTTGATCTGCACATTGTGTAAGGCTCTGTTGTAGTGTATGTGTTTTTGAGGGCTTTTGTGTGATGTCTGAAAGGAAAGTTTGGTTTTGATATAAATTACATGGTTTTGAGTAGAAAGTTTCATTTTGACCTGGAACTTTGAAGTTCGGGGAGTTAAGTATGCAATTATGAAATTGTGCTTAGAGGTTTGAGAAATGAATCTTATTTTCAAGAAATCGAGATAAAACTGTAACACAGATAATTGATGATGCATATACACGTGTTTGAATGGAAGCATGTCACCTGGAGAGCAGGTGGATTCCTTGTCATCTGCATCTCAATATTAATTGACAAAACCTAAATGCAGAAGTTTAAAAATATGCCAGGCAAATTAAGGGTTCTGTGAGATGACTAAAACTACAAGCCTAAGCAAGCATATTTCCTTTGTATTAAATAAAGGAATTCTAATTAAGAAATTGTTTAAAGTGATAACCTGCAACCACTGCTGCCCTTTAGGATGTAATTTAGTAACAGAAACATTTGATGAAAATTATGAATGCTTAAACGTATTGTAAAGCAGACTTTACATTTATTTGTACTGCTCTCTAGTATTTAAAATTTTACAGTTTTATAGCATTTATAAGTAGTATTTCCCTTTACAAAAATCAAGATAGTGTATAGCTGTATATATAACTTGTATATCTGTTGCAGAACATAATACTAATATAAGTAACACAGATTGTTTTATCATTTATCTCTGAAGAGTTACAACATAATCACCTTAGCAGTGGAACTGAAAAGTACTATTTTTGGAAATATACAGAATGACTATGAAAAAATGGTAAGAGTCGATCAGTCTGACCAGTTTCTAGAAGCCTTGCTCAAAAAATACCAAGACAACTTTTAAATCAATTATCAAAGCCTACCAAAATAATGAAAACTAATTTAAAAATAAATGACATTGTCATTTTGAAATGCTTTTGGGCAAACACAACTTGTCTGACTAACTACAGCTCCACGCCAATTTTATAAATGCACCCTAAATTGTTTTGATGTTTGATTAAAATTCAGGAAACCTCCCAGTACTTAACAACAAATGTGCCTAATTCATAAACACTTTGAAGTAATTCAAAAACAGTATGTCTATATCCCATTCTGAAAAAAAGAAATATAGGAATAAAAGGTCCCCTACATTAACAGTCATTACAAAGAGTGATATAGCATGGTGTTTCTCTATTTCTTATTTAATAAACTAGTAACTTATTTTCATAGCTGAGAAGCTTCACTTGAACTACACCAAGTAAGCTGTTTTAGAGCTCTTTAGAGCTTTATTATGCTCTTCAAAATTTTATAAAGTCTTTTTAAAAGTCTTAGCAGAAACTGTCCACAGGAAGATCTCTCATATAAGTGAGGGTATTACTAGGGTATAAAGTGAACATAGTGGATAAAAAAAGAAACAGAAATGTTTCGAAAGCATGATCTGGTATATCAGATAGACAACCAAGAGTAAGCTGAGATGAGGACAAAACATTTTGTAACATGTGATTTGTTGCTTCACAACTATTACCAAAGTCTTCTTGTATTTCTCCAGGTATAGAGGGAATGTCTTCCATATTTAGGGTAGTATTTCCAGCTCCTGGAGTAGTTTCTTCAGCAAACCAAGGAAGTGTCTCCAAGAGTGATATTGTTAAGATTACAGTAGTACTTCAGCCAAGTTTATGTTTCTCAAGAAAGTTGCAATTATTACCGCGATCCTCTGCTTCCAGGGCGGGGGGTTTATCCTTCACACTCAGAACGCTTGCACGTGTACATCATTGTTGCCACGTGTTCCCAGCACTCTTTTGACATGTCCTCTGAGTATGTCATCAGAAATTAACGTGATGCATGCACGAGTTGCAGTACCAGCATAAATATGGGCACCATGTGTTTTTAAGTTTTGGTATGTGACATCAGCATCATTGTTTACTATCAACTTCTCCACAGTGAGAAACATGCCTCTTAGAACAACTAACATCAAATCGGCAGCTGTTTGAAAGTGGGTGAGGAAGTGTGCAAGACAAAATGGAAGTAAATTCAAGACAGATACATCCATGCAAAGTGGAAAATGTCAGAGAAAAGAAGTGGGGATTCGGCCATTGAAAGATAATGCAGTGTGATAGCAAATTGTATCGCAGCTCCAACAGGATCAATCTGCGTGCTTTGATGTTTGATGAATGGTTCGATGCAGTGAAGCAAATCATCAGACTTAAATTTTGACATGCGAATGTCTTCATGGCACTTTTCTTCATCCCTTTCTCACATAAGCAATGCAAGCGTTGCATATACCCCATAGTAACAATGCAATGCAGTTAAAAGTCTCACATACCATCTTCTGTGTTGCTGTTGCCTTTTGCACCTTCGCAACAACATCTCACACTGCCACCTGGTGGAATCCTCCACATTTATATAAAGTATGTGCACAAATATAGTCTGTACACTGCTGGCGTAGTAGCAGCATGCCCAAGTGAATGTGTCGCATAGAGTCAAGTATATCCTGGCCCTTAGTATCTCAATCAGCCATTTGGTCAATGAATGTTGTGCCAATAGTTATGGACAGTAGAGTAAGTGGTTGAAGTTTTCTAAGTTTTCTTTATAACCATCATTTTTGATTCTCTCCCTATGGCAAAAGTGAGTGTGTTTCCCTTTTCCTTTCTTAACCACTGGGACTCTCTCCAGCCATATTTGTCCCTGTTTTGCCCTTAGAGTGACACAAGTCACACAGAACCTTAGAAGACATCTCCTACAGTCATTGAACAGGTGTGGTGCAATGGTTCTCCAAGTCTCAGTTTGTTTGATTTTTGATAGTTGGTTAAAACCAGTGTTGAAAGCTATGCAACACATTTTTGGATTTTATAATGCATCCACACCTCATTGTTATCATTGGCTGGAAGCACATGATTAGTCTAGTTCTTTTTAGTCACAACATACTAAGCTAGTTGGCAGATTCATTTGGTTAATCTTAAGCAATTTAATGATTATTAATGATATGCCACATTGACTCACTGTCAGTCAGTACCACTTGTAAAAATGAAGAGACTCAACACACGTAGAAAAAGGTTTGGGGCAGCCACCCGTATAATATTCCTAGCTGCAAAGGATTCTTTTAAATTCAAATTGAGATAATGATCATACGGAGTCCAAAACAGAACTGCTGAAGGTTGAAAAAGATGGCGGTTTTAAATGGTCAGACAGAAAGTGATGTATGTTAACTGGAAGTGATGTAGGTTGACCGGAAGTGATGTTTCTCTGACATCAGCCTGGGAGCTGGGACCGGAAGTCACATTCTTCTGGGCGCCGGAACTGGAAGTGACATTCTTCTAGGCGCCGGAACTGGAAGTGACGTTCTTCTAGGCGTTGGAACTGGAAGTGACGTTCTTGATTCAGATAGGTTTTCCCACGGCTGGTCTGTAGAGATAGCAGGAGAAGGTTTAATGCACCCCGCCCTCCCCTGGCCTGGTGTGGAATTACCTTTACTTGGTCCACACAACGTCCCCCTATTCGCACGTGTGTGACACACTATTAATTAATAGTTATCTAAGTATAAATGAAAAAGCACTTTCATGATATGTATATTCCTGCTATAGCGTCTTCCACAGTCTGATACTTTTCAATAAAATCCTTATCAAAATTATCAGCAAAAGTGCAACACTAAAATGAAATGCATAATTAATCATAGTAAAAGCATTATCTTTATATACAGTATATATAAAATCCAATGTCTGTTTGTCTTTTCATAAAGACAACTACTTAATGGTTTTAAATCATGTTTTTTTCAATTATTTGCTTGAACATTCTGGTTGATTTTGTGAATTCTCTCATTGTGCTATGTATTATAATTTTCTTGTGCTACCGATTTATTTGTGCACATTTGAGAAAGACGCAGCAGACCGAGGGGTGGGGGACACCTTACTTCTGTTTAGCTAGCAAACAAGAGAACTACTTAACGGATCTAGATTGTTTTTTTTTCTATAATTTGCTTACTTAACGGATCTAGATTGTTTTTTTTCTATAATTTGCTTGAACATTCCGATTGATTTTGTGACTTCTCTTATCGTGCTAAGAATCATAGTTCGCTTGCAGGAGTGATATATTCAAGCTAATCCGAGACAGAATCTGCAGGCTGAGGGGTGGGGAAAGTATGACGTCAGGAGTAGGGAGACAGGCAGGGCCCTCCTCACTCACGCGCCAGCTTCTGTTCGAGTCGGTCTACCTGTCGCCACATTTTGGAGTATACCTTGCCTCCGCTTAGCTAGCAATACCTGTTTGTTTATTGATTTTTAAAGTTTGTCCTGTTTCATTATTACATGGGTGGAGCCACGGGAGATGGCTAGTAATTAAAAACTGAGAATAAAATTGCTGAACTTGCCATTTGTTTTAATAATATATATGCTGAGAGCTGATAGAAATGACAATGCAAATTCAATTGTTGCTAACAAAGACATGTATTATACTTGCAAATGTTGAGTTTTGTTTTCCTTACCATATCTTGTAAATCCTTAAACACGTTTTAGTTCATGAACTCAGTTAATAGTTATCATGGGTTCAGCAACATGATTCTGTACTCTAGTTTTTGATATCTTTATTTTCTATAGCATTGCCTGTCTTAGGTGCATGTGAGGTACCCACTGGCCTTCTGCACTATCACCTCATCCAAATGGCAATATAAAAATGGTGTTCTTCAAGATACTTAAAATACTTACCCTATACATGTGGTACTACTACTGTGCATTGGTTCTACCAAGAATATCTTATCCTCTTCATTTACAGCATGACGTTAAAGTGCTATTATAAGGTCTGTAGTTTTTGCCTAATATTATAAATGAATCTCCCATATCCTTAGCGTTTAAAAAGCTTTTTCCATTAATGCTACAAATATTTGTCAGGCCAGGATGACTAAGACTGTTAAAATAGTCTTCATCCAGCCTTATAATGCAATATTTCATTTTGTAGTGCATCTTGGATACAAAAACTGGAATTACACAATTAAGGAAAGTCAATTAATTTTTGAATATACCCAATTGAATATTAATTATTGTTTTCATACTGACACTATATATAATCAAGCCATTGTCTTTTATTTAAGTGAAGTAGTATTAATTTTGATGATAATTTCCAACCTCTGCTGTATATATTTCAATTATTCCTTATCTTTACTAGCATTTTCATGAAAATAAGCTATTTTGGTCACTGCAGCTTAGCAACAGACATGAACGTCTGTTTTTTTTATTAGATTTCTTGTGCCTAGGAGTTAATGAATGATTCATTTTAAAATTAAGATCTATAATATAGAATTCAGTTCAAATTTTATTTGATTAGCCAAATGCATTTATTCTATGTTTTTCAAAATATGTTTCAACTATTTTTAAGGTATTCATTTTCACCAGCAATAGAATGAAAAGCTGTTGTACTATACCGTTTGATACTATAGGCATGGTTCAACCTTCATTGAGAAAAATTACCAATGACAAAACAAGTTTGCATGATGTGTATCTTTATATTTATTTCTAAGATAAAGTACAATAGTTAGTACTCCTCAGTCACATCTTCTTAAGACCAGTGATTGAATTCCAGTTTAGCCACATGTTATACCTCATGCTTTTTAATAGGTTGTATTATCAGGGAATTTGTGAGACTTACCAGGTGTGTTACTAGTTTGGTCTACTCCCGCATGCTAAGAGTAACACACACACATACACATAGAGATCCTATTCATACAAAGTCTTGTGTGATGCTAATTGCCAATCACCCTACAATATTCCACATAGGACCATTTCATATAATTACATACTGTATAAAAGTGATGCCAAATGCATGTCACTCTTAGCACTCTACATAAGGACTCATTATCACCAGCACTAACAATCATACGGGTGTCCTAGTGACACATGAAGACTCACGTTTTAACAGTCTTTCTACTACTGTACTTGTTCTAAATATTGAGGTGTGACCTTCAGCGGGCAAGAAAGTGGAAATCTTCCCACACTAAGTCCACTAAGATTCACTTTAATCACTCAAGATACAAAGACAGAGTATAAAAATGTAAAAAGCAACATGCCATTTATTAAAGTACTAGACATTAAGCCCGTTACAATAACAGGCACTAGAACAGTAGTGCATAAGCATTAGTAGGAACAGTCTATATTAAATGGCAAGGGACCTTGTATGTAGCTGTAATATGTGTCTTTAATTTTTCAAACCAGTAATACTGATTTGTATTTCCGTAAAATGCCTATAATTTTCTCTGACAGTAATACAGTGGAACCTCGGTTCACGACCATAATTCGTTCCAAAACTCTGGTCGAAACCCGATTTGGTCGTGAACCGAAGTAATTTCCCCCATAGGATTGTATGTAAATACAATTAATCCATTCCAGACCGTATGAACTGTATGTAAATATATATTTTTTTAAGTTTTTAAGCACAAATATAGTTAATTATACCATAGAATGCACAGCATAATAGTAAACTAAATGTAAAATCATTGAATAACACTGAGAAAATCTTGAACAACAGAGAAAACTAACACTGCAAGAGTTTGTGCTATAGCACTACAAACTGCTCACTAAAAACACTTTTTTTAATGAGTTTTAAGTACAGGGAAAAAAATGAACATTTGAAAAATCTGTAATTTAATAAACAACCAAGAAAAGTAACATTGCAACAATGCATGCACGCGCCTGTGTGTGTATGTCTCTCTCGTGGGCCTGTGTGTGTGTGTCTCTTGTGTGTGTGTGTGTCTGTCTGTCTCACGGGCCTATGTGTGTGTCTCTCTCACGCGCCTGTCTGTGTCTCTCTCTCTCTCTCTCTCTCTCTGCACAGGGAATGCACAGAGAAAGACTGAACACATCCGGCCCCGCGCATGCGCACTTCACCAGAAGACACACGAACACCTGGACGCACACAGGGATTTTATTAAAGAGGATAATAATACCAATAGAAGAAAAGTATAATAGAAAACAAAATAGATAGCAAAAGTCTGGATATAGTCTTAGAAAAGCTTGCAGAAAATTGACATTGTCAAGGGTGGATGTTGTCCTGGCGGCGTTTTGATTTAGTGATCTGTATTATTCATAGGTGAGGTTCTCTGAAATTTGAATGAATCTACATAATCTATTATTGAATCGATTTCCTTTTACATGCATGTTATAAAACTTGTGTGGTCATTTTAACTAAAACACCATAAATTATTTTGATAAAGAAGTTGCATTAATGTTATAAATTACTGGCAAAGATAGAAAGAATGTAGAAATGATCAAAAGGAAGAGAAAATGCAGATGTGTTTAGATAAGTTGATTTCAGTTATTCTGTTTGTAAGTTGCTTAAGGATGCTGTAAATTCCTTGGTAGTTCATCATTGTTTGTTTGAGCAAAATTTAAAAACAGTTTGCAGTTTTAAATTATGATGATTTTACACTCCAGGACATGGGTACATCCCTAAAGCATGCTCCTTAAGATCACTGGTAATTCCGTATTGGCATTATATGAGTGAATGTGCCCTTTGATGCTTCCTTCCTTGTGTGCAATGCAACAGAACTACTTACTCTTGTAGGAGTATTGACTTCTTGAGACCCTGCAATAGACTTAACACATTCAGTGAATGACTTGGTGGATTAATATAAATATGCCATAAGGAGAATATTAGTTTGATTATATTGAGCTGCATTTATGTTATTATTCTTAGAACGTATTTCACTTTTAGCAAAGCAGTATCTTGCTATGAGTGCTGCAGTCATTATAAGTGCCCTTCAATTTGGAATTAATTAATTTCGCTTCACAAACAAATTAATTCATATTTAAATGCAGCCTTCTATGCAATTCAAATTAGTACTATATCAGATATTTGTAACCTCAAGGTCAAAGTTATAGACTTTAAAATAAAATCTGCACCCATACTCTGCTGTAATAATTCAGTTACTTTTGTCTTCATTGATATTTTTTCAGTTGCAGTTGGCATAAGTTATAAAGAAAAAAAGAAACATTAAACAGACAGTCATCATAAGGCAAAAATGATTCAGCAGATTTACAATTTATACAGTCACTGTTTTTTATAAAACCAGCTTGAAGATAGTTAAAAATAAATATATTACAATTTAATATCTTTGTTTAATTTAATTAATTAGTTAATCATTTGTTTTTTATACATTTATCATATCTTTGATTAAGTAAATTTAAAAATTAAACTTTAGTATTAGAACTGGAACCTATACAGAAAAGGGGCCAAAGGATCAGGGGGCCCCTCTTGAAAATTAAATCAACTAGACCAAACTAGGGGCCATACAGAAAAAACGGAGTAAACTGAATTTGACGGTAATTTTAAAAAATGTGTGAGCAGAAAAACAAGACAGTGGCCTCCATAATGTAAGACTACTTGATTTATTAATTATTATTCTCTATTTCTTCTCTATTTTTGTTTAATGTGTTTAGAATTGGTGATAGGTGTTGTGCTGTTGTACTGATTAATTCACTTAGGATATTAAACAGAGATAATGCTGATGGCTATAACTTTATTGTTGGTAGCTTCACAGAATCATTCTGGTACACCTCACTACTGTTTGCAATACTTGATGTTAAGAGCACAGATTGTGGACCTCAGCAGCTGCAGTGCTGTACACTGAGTGTCAGCAAATTTCCAATGCCACACTGTTCACTTGGCTTTAGTGAAAACAGTCTCAGTTTGACCGAACTAGTGAATATGATTTTTGTTTTTTGTGTGGTATGTGGGCTAAAAATACAATGTAGAGGTTAAAGGATCAGGAGAAAGGTGTAGTAATAAAGCAAAGTAAATGTCAGAGTCGATAATACAAGAGCCAAGAGAAACCAAAGCCAAAAGAACAGATGGAAAATTAAGTCAAGATGTGCAAACGATGAAAAGCCATAGCAACATGGAATTTGCAAATGATTTTTAGGGGTTGCTTTTCAGTCTTGGATAAGGAAATGATGTCAGCAGTGACCTTATTTCCCATTGTGTTACTGACATCACACGTAATGTAAGCAACATTTCACAAAATGTTGGCATTCACCCCCAGACAAAATGGCACCAGAAACATTATAAAGAAATATACAATCATCCAGTGACTAATAATCATGAATATACAAGATGAGTATAAAAGACTGGTAAAAAAAGACAACAGAAAACAAAATAAATATAAATCAGCAAGTGACACCTAACACCTTGTGGGAAGGGAAATAGCCAAATGATGACCATGTCACTTCCCAATTCATGTTATTGCAGGAGTATTATAACAGGGTTTTATTTGTGTTTTAGTATTTAATACAAAGCACGTATGAGCTTTTGTGTTTTTCCCCAATTTATTTAATGTGCACTAATCTTAATACAAATTATTGTTGTGTAAATTACAAATTATGTGCAATTTGCTCAACTAGTATTTGTATGTGTTTGAGGTCCTATAAATACTCAATACTCAAAAGCAATGCTACTTGGTTGAATAATTCACTTTTATTCAAATGTGTCTGGAAGTCGGTTGTGAATGGTGACAGGGATCATAAGAAGGGGCCAGATATTTTGTCAGACCTAGAGGCCCATGAACTGCAGGGTGCAGTGACACTTATGTCCACTGTTATAGGAACACAGCCAATTTACAGTTCAAATTTAATCTAATACAAATGTTTTTTGGGATATAGGCAGAACTTGAAGTGGGCCTGTACTCATCACTTTGTTAATTTTGACAAGAGACCCCCCCCTTTCCATTCTTAAGTTGACTTTCAATGTATCAAAACAACACAATGATCTAAATTTTACCGTAATTGCAAATTTTCTTAGTATACCAGTGAGTACTGGCACCTCTTCATGAATCTCCACAGAGGAACCCTCCCCCCCAATTTTTCATGAATATAAATCCCCCATAGATGATAGGTTATGATAAGGGAGGGTGCAAAGCAAAAAACAAACAGATGCAGAGAGGGAATGCACAGGTTTTAAACTTGGTGTACTGGAGTTATGAGGCGGCAGCTCTATGCATGTATTATCTATGAATTTTTTTATTTGTTTATGTCAGTAAATGCATTATCTACTCTATATATATATATAACATCCTAAGCCTAAAAGTGCAACGGAAGCGCAACAATGACGTTTTTAATGTCCTGTATTTTGTCACGCTTTAAATCGGCTTATTTTAAAACCTACATATATATGTTTGGTATCATTCTTTTCAGAATTTATTGCGCTTTAATGTGACGTTGTTAGATTTTCAGATTCTTATTCTGTTTTTAAATTATAAACTAAACAATATCAAGAACTCATGTCTCACAAGACAGGACTTTGAGCACAAAGATTTAACCACGCCCGGGGCCGGAAATAAAACACAAGCAGTAGAACAGCTGCTGTTCAGGCTTTTAAATGTTCGAAGTACCACACGAGATGCAGAACACACAGCACGGCAGCAGCAGCAAACCAGCAGCAGCAATCCAGCAGTTGATCGAGAAAAGAGGAGGTAAAAAAAAGTATTTGTTTCCCATTGTATCACCATTTAAGAGGGGGTTTCAGAGGAGCGACCGCATCTCTTTGGGGAGCGTTCAGCACCCCTCTTCACAACACAAGTGGCAGAGATGCAAAGTGGCTGGCAAGCAAAGTGAGCAGGGAGTTGGTGAGTGAACTTTAATGTGATGTTGTTAGATTTTTAGATTCTTATTCTGTTTTTAAATTATAAAATGAAAAATATGAAGAACTCACATCTCATGAGACAGGACTTCATGCCAAAAGATTTAAACATGCCCAGGGCCAGAAATAAAACACAAGCAGTAGGACAGCTGCTGTACAGGCTTTTAAATGTTTGAAGTGCCACACGAGATGCAGATCATGCAGCACAGCAGTAGCAGCAACCCAGCAGCTGATCGAGCAAAGAGGAGGTAAAAAAAAAACCTATTTGTTTCCCATTGTATCACCGTTCAAGAGGGGGTTTTGGAGGAGCGACTGCTTCTCCTTGGGGTGCGTTCAGCCCACCTCTTCACAAAGTGAGTGGCAGAGACGTAAAGTGGATGGTGAGCGAAGTGAACGGGGGGTTGGCGAGCGAAGCGAGCAGGGAGGTACCCTATAGTATCTTTAATATCTTTTTATTTAACCAGTGAAATTATAATAGCACAATTCTTCAAGATTAGTATTGTTGACAAGAAAGTTTTATATTATTCATTGAATTCAAGTTCAGTTATTTTACTTATTAATAGGGTAACTTACAGTGCCATATACTGTACATTGTCAATTAATAACTAACAGTTTCAGTTAACATAAAAATCATAACATGGAATAACATTTTAGATATTTTAAAATTTAGGTGGCTTCATTTTCCATGCTACCCCCAATTTATTTCTTGATACTACTATCTTTTAAAGTGGCACAAATATTAGAAATTAAACTTTGAAAAAAAACAAAGGCTTTATGCATTAGACAGATATTTAACTTAAATATTTAACTTATGTAAAGGATAGCAAAGGACAGCAAAGTTTTTTGATTTAAGAAATTATGCCTTCTATGTTTATAAAGCATCCTTGCAATATTGAAAGAAAACTAGAAATAATTATTTTATCACAGATCCTTGAAACTATTTTCTTGAGGCAAGAATACAATTACAATACAATCCTTAACAGCACTTACATTTTGCCCTTTATATTCTGTGTTCTTTCTTTATATTGACTACAGAGTGAGATTCACATTGAGCAGTAGGGAAAAGAGCACATAAGAGTTTCATTGTACTATGTACAAATAACAATAAGTCTGCAAATCCATGGGGTGAACATGCAAACTCCTGCAAACCGTGGCATTGTGAGGCAGAGTATACAGCTCTGCTTTTATTGCAGAAGCCGGCATAACTGGAGCTCTGTAAGCAGTGGCGGCAGCAGCAGCAGAAGCACCAAGGGCTGAGGGGCGAAGGCACAGACCTCAGACATAGCACTTAGTGAGCCTGTAAATTATCACCTTGGTTTGGAAACTCTGCTAGCTGTACATCACATGACAGATTACTATTACATTTTGCATGTTTTGTAGAATAATGCAAGCTGAGATTATGCTTCTGATGCGTAGCCTGCAAAAAATGGGGAATGAGGAAAGAGTTGTAGATGTCTTGAACTGGGTGATCGGAGTGAGGCAGGAACATCAATGAAAGCGACCACTGAAAAAATGAAAGAAATAAGTGATCATAGGTGTGCCCTTTTCAGTTCTTACTACCTAGCAATTTACAGAAGAGACACAGCAGTTCACATCAGTATCAATAACAATGCTTGGTGAATCCACATCCCAGCCCTGAAAGATGAAACAGAAGAAGACAAGTGCACAGTCTACTTTTAAAATGGCTGAATGTCATAACGTTGTTTTGCTTTGTGCTTTTTCCCTTCTTAAAATGAAATGGATATGATTTTTTACAATATTAAGATGTGGATCAACAGTCAGTAACATTTTTGTCTTGAGAAATGAACATATTCAGTAAGTTCTGAGGCTTTTTCATTAACCAATGCATCTCTGTATCCATTAGCCCTGCAAGAACAGACAAGGAATCTTTAAAATATGTATATTAAAAACTCTTCACTTTAGAACACAATTTTATGTGACAAATTAATATATACCATGATTATGTACTGCATTTATATGACTTACCAGTGGGTTTTAAACTATATAATGTTGCATAACAATTGTAGCAGAATAATTATTGCATTTAAATGAGAAAATATTGCATTCATACTCAGTGGCAATGCAATGATAAGCCATATCTTTGTCTGCTTCATGCCACATAATCATTAAGGACCCAAGTACAGTGAATAAATTTACACTGAACAATGAATAGGGGACATTTCCTTAACTTCATGTCTAATATCAATTGACACTGTTAGTTTATAAATCCTAATCTTTCTTTTAAGTCTCTGTAGAAATGCATCCTCTTTAATGTCTAAATGTTTTTCAGCATTTTCACGTCCAGAAAAAAAGAATTTGGTTGTGATTCTTTAATGTTATTTATTAGAAATAGATTTCTTCCAGTGGTTACTGTTGTTTGAAAATGAAAGATGCAGCACTGTAGGAATTTTATTTAGCCGTAAACGAGCAGAGCTGGACAGGAGAAATTTTGAAAATCAGCTGCTACTTAAGATAAACAGAAAGCTTTATGGTTTATGAAGTGCAAAATTATAACCTTCACTGACTTCAGTTATGATCAAATAAATTATTATTATTATAAAAATGTTTTTACTTTTTGTACTTGAGTACTTTAAAAAGCAGATACTTTTTTTACATTGTACTCAAGTGCTTTTTAACTGAAATACTTTACTTCAGTGAAAGTAGCAATTTGATACCTTTTATCCATCCATCCATTATCCAACCCGCTATATTCTAACTACAGGGTCACGGGGGTCTGCTGGAGCCAATCCCAGCCAACACAGGGTACAAGGCAGGAAACAAACCCTGGGCAGGGTGCCAGCTGATACCTTTTATTCAGGTATGATTTCTGAGTACTTTTTACATCTGTGCTAATACCATCTCCATTTTAGATGAGTTAAAAAATGATTACTGCACAAAAGATATATCTAAATTGTCATGACAAAATCAACAAAACTGTTTACCTTAACCTTAAGAACATTTGTGCAGCTGGTAAAAGAGGAAATAGACAATCCAAATGACATCTAAGTGTAGAATATTATTACAGTCAGCCCTAAATCTATTCCATTACTTTAAACACTTATACTGTCTGACCTGAATCCTCCTGCCTTTGCAGGCACAGAAGACACCAAAAAAACAACTCCTCTTGTCCCTCTTCTCCCTCTATTCCCTCAACATCCTTCTAATTCTCTGTTCTCCATTAAGCTTTTATACCCCTTCAGATTTATTTAACTTTTAATGAACATATGGCTCAAGGCCAGGGTTTGTATGTCAAGATGCCACTATTATTTATCTTTTGGCATCAGGTGTCTTGAAAGCCTGCGTGTAGTTCTCCTTGCCTGACTGGCATATCACATTAAATCTAAAACATGTAGGCTATGAAAGGCCCCTGATAATCAAAGAAGTTCCTAAAGATCAAAACTGGCAAAAGTTTAGGATTCATATTAGAAAGCCTTAAAAGCATGTGAGGAACTTCTAGCTGACATGACAATGGCTAGGAACTAGGGTATCACTAGTAAAGAAAGTCAGGTCTACAAACTCACTAGGAAATGGGCGAACAGAGACCCTGGCAGCAGAAAGGTCCTGCACATTGTAAGTGATGACCAGCAGCCTTACCTCATTGGGATGCCCATAAGACGGAAGGGCCAGGGGAGAGAACATGCACAGAGCATTATCTCCCCTGGAGCGGTAGATAGCAGCCCCTATTATGGGTTGTAGCTGCGCCTCGGATTACTTGAGTCTTTGACTCAGCCCTGTTGGGCTCTGTGGGTGCCTCCAGGGGGTGCTGCAGGGGCTGGGGAGCCTTATTTCATGGTGTTTCCTTTTCACTTGGAAGTGCTTTCAGACCATGTGTACAAAAGACCAGAAGTACTCTCGGGTGGAAGATAAAAGAAGCTGCCTGTCTCTGATGGATGAGCCAGAGTAAATTTAAGGTGGACAAAGCTTGTGAGGAGGAGTGGAGGAGGCAGCAGAAGAGTGACTGAGAGAGAGAAGGGAGAAAAGTTATTGTTTGTTACTGTACTTATTGTACTTGTGGCTGTGGTGAGAAACACTTGCTTCAAAGAGTTTCCCACAATAAAAAAGACTCTGTGCCTTTTAACTTGTGTCCATGCCTGTTTGTGTTTGGGAACCTGGACTCCACAACATGCTAGTGTATGACCATGCTAGTGTATTTGTAGCACCCCAAACCTCAGACACAGCCACCATGACAGACATTCTGGATTCAAATACAAGGTTTATTACAATAAAATACCTTACCAGCCTTTTCTCTGTTCCACTTGACTGCAACTGACTTGGGTGAGGTTAAGTGGCTTCTTTTAAGTTGGATCTGGTAGTACTTCCGGTGCCATAGCATTGCATGGCAAAAACAAGTCCGGGTCACTCGAAAGCCCCAAAGACAGGGAGTTCTTCTCCATGCAGTGCCCTTTGGCAGCACCCAAGGATCCCAACAGGGTTATCTTTCAGGACTACAAATCCCATGGATCCCTGCGGGTGTCCATACCGGGGTCATGACACAGGAGCATTGCCATCTATTGTACTAGGTAACAAACTACTCTTGACAGACAACCTCCCTCAGTCCATCCATTAATCTTCCACCAAGACTGGGATAATAATCAAGCACCATTCTGGCTGTGTTACGCCTCAATAAATAGTGTGTATTCATTATGGCCTCCTGTCTGGGCCAGGAATTGCTCTTCATCCTATTCAGGATGTCAGTCCATCCCATAGGGCACTTACACATCATATACAGCAATGTATTCCATAACATTAGCTTTAGCAATATTATTTTTGTCTTCACACAAATCCCTAATGGACCTGTCTACAAACCAATCTAATTTGGAAACAGCAGCTTTTTAACCACTATCAACAAATATTTGTGCACAAAAAAATCAAAACACTATGAGGAATGAATGATTTTGTTAAAAGTACAATAATATAAAAAATGAATAGATAGATAGATAGATAGATAGATAGATAGATAGATAGATAGATAGATAGATAGATAGATAGATAGATAGATACTTTATTAATCCCAAGGGGAAATTCACATAATCCAGCAGCAGTATACTGATACAAAGAAACAATATTAAATTAAATAGTAATAAAAATGAAAAAAGTTAGCATTTACTCCCCCGGGTGGAATTGAAGAGTCGCATAGTGTGGGGGAGGAACGATCTCCTCAGTCTGTCAGTGGAGCAGGACAGTGACAAAAGTCTGTCACTGAAGCTACTCCTCTGCCTGGAGATGACACTGTTTAGTGGATGCAGTGGATTATTTATGATTGACAGGAGTTTGCTTAGTGCCCGTTGCTCTGCCACAGATGTTAAACTGTCCAACTTTACTCCTACAATAGAGCCTGCCTTCTTAACAAGTTTGTCCAGGCGTGAGGCGTCTTTCATCTTTATGCTGCCACCCCAGCACACCACCGCGTAGAAGAGGGCACTCGCCACAACCGTCTGGTAGAACATCTGCAGCATCTTACTGCAGATGTTGAACGATGCCAACCTTCTCAGAAAGTATAGTCTGCTCTGACCTTTCTTACATAGAGCATCAGTATTGGCAGTCCAGTCCAATTTGTCATCCAGCTGCACTCCCAGGTATTTATAGGTCTGCACCCTCTGCACACAGTCACCTCTGATGATCACAGGGTCCATGAGGGGCCTGGGCCTCCTAAAATCCACCACCAGTTCCTTGGTTTTGCTGGTGTTAAGATGTAAGTGGTTTGAGTCGCACCATTTAACAAAGTCTTTGATTAGCTTCCTGTACTCCTCCTCCTGCCCACTCCTGATGCAGCCCACAATAGCAGTGTCATCAGCGAACTTTTGCACGTGACAGGACTCTGAGTCATATTGGAAGTCTGATGTATATAGATTGAACAGGACCGGAGAAAGTACAGTCCCCTGCGGTGCCCCTGTATTGCTGAACACAATGTCAGACCTGCAGTTCCCAAGACGCACATATTGAGGTCTGTCTGTAAGATAGTCCACAATCCATGCCACCAGGTGTGAGTCTACTCCCATCTCAGTCAGCTTGTCTCTAAGGAGCAGAGGTTGGATGGTGTTGAAGGCGCTAGAGAAGTCCAAAAACATAATTCTTACAGCACCACTGCCTCTGTCCAGGTGGGAGAGGGATCGGTATAGCATATAGATGATGGCATCCTCCGCTCCCACCTTCTCCTGGTATGCGAACTGCAGAGGGTCGAGGGCGTGGCGGACCTGTGGCCTCAGGTGGTGAAGCAGCAGCCGCTCCATGGTCTTCATCAGATGTGACGTCAGAACAACAGGCCGGAAGTCATTCAGCTCACTAGGTCGTGATACCTTTGGGACAGGGGTGATACAAGATGTTTTCCAAAGCCTTGGGACTCTCCCCTGATCCAGGCTCAGGTTGAAGATGCGCTGTAGAGGACTCACCAGTTCCAACGCACAGGCCTTCAGCAGTCGTGGCGATACACCATCTGGACCCGCTGCTTTGCTGGCACGAAGTCTTTTCAACTCTCTGCTCACATGGGCTGCTGTAATTGTGGGTGGGGATGTCTCACCTATGCTGGTACCAGCAGAAGGATGGTTGGAGGATGCAGTACTTCGAGGTGATAGTGGGTTAGGGTGATCAAACCTATTAAAGAAGTTGTTCATTTGGTTTGCTCTCTCCACGTCTGTCTCGATGGCGGCACCCCGCTTCGAGCTGCAGCCAGTGATAATCTTCATCCCATCCCACACTTCCTTCATGCTGTTGTTCTGCAACTTCTGCTCCAGCTTTCTCCTGTACTGCTCTTTCGCCGCCCTGAGTTGGACTCGGAGTTCCTTCTGCATGCGCTTGAGCTCATGCTGATCACCACCTTTAAAAGCCCTTTTCTTCTGGTTCAAAAGGCCCTTGATGTCACTTGTAACCCATGGCTTGTTGTTAGCATAGCAGCGTACTGTTCTTACTGGAACTACAATGTCCATACAGAAGTTGATGTAATCAGTTGTGCATTCAACAGCCTCTTCAATGTTCTCACTACGTGACCCCAGGAATATATCCCAGTCTGTAGTTCCAAAGCAGTCTCTCAGAGCCTGCTCTGCCTCAGGGGACCACTTCCTGAATGAGCGTGTGGTTGTAGGTAGCGCCCTCACTCTTGGTTTGTATTGAGGCTGAAGCAGAACCAGGTTATGATCTGCTTTCCCAAGCGCAGGCTTGTCTTTAACGTTTGCATACAGTAGGTCGATAGTCCTGTTTCCCCTGGTGTTACAATTCACATACTGGGAGAAGGCAGGTAATGTTTTGTCCAGCGTTACATGGTTAAAGTCTCCAGCGATTAGCACAAGTGCCTCAGGGTGCTGCGTTTGTAACTTAGCAACTGCGGAATGGATGATGTCACTCGCTATCTCCGCGTTCGCTTGAAGGGGGATGTAAACAATGACAACAATCACGTGTCCAAACTCTCTGGGCAAGTAATAGGGACGCAGACTTACGGCCAACAGTTCGATGTCCCTGCAGCAATTGGAGATTTTAACGTTTACATGTCCTGAGTTGCACCACTTTGTATTGACATAGAGAGCGAGTCCTCCTCCTTTCTTCTTCCCGCAGATACTTGCGTCTCTGTCCGCTCTAACTGTGCTAAACCCGGGTAGCTCCACGTTAGCATCTGGGATGGTAGTTGTTAGCCACGTTTCACTAAAACACAGCAAGCTGCATTCTCTGTAGGTTCTGACAGTTTTCACCAGCACAGCCAGTTCGTCAATCTTATTTGGTAGTGAGTTCACATTTCCCAGGATCACAGAAGGCACCGACGGTTTATAACGCCATTTTCTCTCAAGTTGTCTCGATTTAATCTTATCTTTTATCTTTGCGCCGGCTCGGCTGCCCCGATATCGTCTTCTTACCTCGTCAGGTAAATAAGCAACCACACCGGCATGTGCATTTCTTCTCAGTGCTTTAAGCTGACTACTTGAATAGGCGATTCTCGGAGTGTAAAAATCCATGTCAAGTAGTAAAAATAGTAAAAAGTGTCCAGGGAGCAATTCCACATAAAAGAAAGTGGTAGAAGTGATCAGTGAAATAGATAAAAATAGAGATAAAAAGGTAAAAAGATAAAGTCATATACGGAGCTGCTGGAAAAGGCTGCCACTTGGATGCGGCGCCGGAAATGAAATTTTGAATATGTTCTCAAAACTCAGGTGTTGTGATGACTGAAATTATTTGCATAAATAGGATTGATTTTATATGTATTTAGACAATAACCTGCATTACGTAGATTCAGAAAAAAAACACTATAAACTTAGAAGTCCTTAAGAAGCAGCATTCCATATCTTCTACTCCAAAACACTTTTGGTGTGTTTTACAATTGCAACATCACTAGCAAAACAAATTTTAGTTTCAGTTCTGCCAAACTGTAGGTGAATCAAAATTTCCCTGTTTCACTCATCACTACTCAAGATCGTGGAATGGCAATACAGTTGGTGGCTTTGCTGCCTCAAAGATGCAGTGACCTTGCTTAGAATTGCATGCCAGTCAGTGTCTGTGTGGGTTTTTCTCCAAGTACTCAAATTTTCCTTCCACAACCCAATGACATTCATATTAAGTCAATTGGTGATTCTGGACTGGTGTGAAAACACAGTAAAACTCTACAAGAAGGACCACAGCAGGCTGTACTTCCTAAGGAAACTCAGGTCTTCTGATGTGTACAGCAAACTGCTTAGAGATGTTCTACCAGTCTGTAGTTGCCAATGTGTTGTTCTATGTTGTGGTCTCCTGGGAAGGCACCTTGAGCTCAAAAGATGCACACTACCAGAAACAAAATATCAGGAAAGTCTGCTTCATGACAGGGCAAGCCCTATACACACTGGAAGCTGTTGTGGAAAAAAGGATGGTGGCAAAATTGGATGCCATCATGGAAAATCCCGTCCATCACATCCAGGAGGCACTGTCAGGGTGATTCCTCCTGACATACTCTTTAATTTCATTTTAAAGATCTACACAATATACATTTATTTATTTATTTGTTTATTTATTTATCAATTGATTGATAGATTATTTTGCTGTATTATTTATCCTGTGAGTCTATATTTTTGCATTTTACATTTCTGCTGCTGTATGCATCAACATTTCCCCCTGGGTTTAATAAGGTTTACCTAATCAAATCTAAAATTGGACTTAAGTGAGTGTAATTGTATGTCTATGCATGAGCAGGCACTGCAATAGACTGGCAGAAAGTTTGTTCCCACTTTAAGCACAATTCAGCCAAGGTAAACTTAGAATTTGAATGTACTCTTTGAATTGAAATCATCAGGTTGGAGACTATGATGTATGTTACGTTAGGGAGTATCTTGTTTTAAAATAATTTATTTAAATGTACATTTTCTGTTAATACAAAAATATATCAATAATAACAAAAATACTATATAGTACAAAAATTACCTGTTGAAAGGCATGTTTAGGATCTCAATTTGCTTGAAATGCATTATAAATTTTTCAGGATTGAAGTGTAGGTGGAAACTGTAAACGCAATCCACTAGCTGAATCAAATTATTTCTCTGTACATATAAATGGATTATATACTGTATAAAATATATGGGAAGAAGGCTTATAATTAAAACTCTTTATTGTGCTATTTCTGGATAACAACATGGTGTCATGACAAGAATGAAATACAATATCCTTTAATGTTGTTCTATACAATACCAATTAAATTGCTTTGCAAAAAATGTGTGTAAACTACACGTAATTGTAACAGAATTTAGTCAGATGTCACTTTAAAATAAAAATGTGTTGAATTAACAATAATGTACTAAGTCCATGTTCATTCATGATTATATCTGATTAATGAGCTGGGAATTTCAGTGAAATTCATTAATTTGTTCATTCACTTGTCTTAGTGAGGCTTTTGTTGATGACAAACTGAGCAAAGCCAGTTAGTTATTCATTTTCGTACCAATAGTCTCCTGGAAATATAATTCCACTAGTATGCTTTGTATATCTCCTCCCAGCAGTAGCTGTTTCAGGGCATCATTTATAGATACACATTGAAGTTCTGAGCAGCACATCCCTACTGAGCTACACAAAATATCATCAATTGTGAGACTAGAAAAACTGCTAAGGAAATGCAATTTGTCCTAAATAAATACACAGTTTTACTGGAGTTGCAGTACTGATAGGTTTTCACCAATCACCAGTCAAATGTTCAAATATTAACAACTTACATTTAATGGGCTTATGATAGACAGGTGCCACATCATGTAGGTGACCACTGTTTATGGAACCCCTCCCAATTCACACTATAATTTTAAATCCATTTTGTAAGGTTACAATGGAACAATAGTTAGTAAACAGACACTCAGTAACCTGTAGTGGTGTCCTCAAAAAGAACACACAAGGCTACTCAAACATTAAGTGTTAAGGTGTTAACATTTGATAAGGTGCCACATGAGAGGTTGGGCATTAAACTAAAAGAAGTGGGAGTTCAGGATAATGTTTTTTGATGGGCGCAGAACTGGCTCAGACACAGGAAGCAGAGGGTGATGTTGCAAAGAACCTTATCAGAATTGGCCGATGTTAAGAGTGGTGTCCCACAGGGGTCAGTGCTAAGGCCGCTGCTATTTTTAATATATATAAATTAATTAGATAGGAATATAAGTAACAAGCTGGTTAAGTTTGCAGAGGATACCAAAACAGGTGGATTAGCAGATAATTAGAATTCGTTAAATCATTACAGAAAGACTTGAATAACATACAGGCTTGGGCAGATTTTTGGCAGATGAAATTTAATGTCAGTAAACGTAAAGTATTACACATAGGAAATAAAAATGTTAGATCTGAATACACAACGGACGGTCGGAAAATCAAAAGTACACCTTGCGAGAAGGATTTAGGAGTCATAGTGGACTCTAAGCTATCGACTTCCTGACAGTGTTCAGAAGCCATTAAGAAGGCTAACAGAATGTTAGGTTATATAGCATGATGTGTGAAGTACAAGTCCAAGGAGGTTATGCTCAACCTTTATAATGCACTGGTGAGGCCTCATCTTGAGTACTGTGTGCAGTTTTGGTCTCCAGGCTACAAAAAGGACATAGCAGCACTAGAAAAGGTCCAGAGAAGAGCGACTAGGCTGATTCCAGGGCTACAGGGGTTGAATTATGAGGAAAGATTAAAAGAGCAGAGCCTTTACAGTTTAAGCAAAAGAAGATTAAGAGGTGACATGATTGAAGTGTTTAAAATTCTGAAGGAAATTAGTACAGTGGATCAAGACTGTTATTTTAAAATGAGTTCATCAAGAACACCGGGACACAGTTGGAAACTTGTTAAGGGTAAATTTCGCACAAACATTTCTTTACACAAAGAACAATAGACACATGAAATAAGCTACCAAGTAGTGTGGTAGACAGTAAGACTTTAGGAACTTTCAAAACTCCACTTGATGTTTTTTTGGAAGAAATAAGTGGATAGGACTGGCGAGCTTTATTGGTCTGAATGGTCTGTTCTCGCCTAGATTGTTCTAATGTTTTAATGTTAGAATGACACCCTACTGTGCTAGAAAATCAAAGCTCAAGCTAGAAAGTATCGGCAATAATTTAAACATTTTTGAAGTTCTTCTTATTAGAAAATCATGTTATTAAATTTAAACATCTACATATTATTTTTTGGATTAGTCATGTTAATGGGCCACATTAGGTTCTATATGCAAGTACTTTAGCAACTGATTCAGGTAAAACAGGAAATATTGTGATTCCTGAAAGATGCCATTTTATAACAGAATACTGGACACAACATTCTGTATAGTATTGGAATATGCAATATTGAGAAGTCAAGCAAAAAGACACCTTTTATTGGTTGACTTCTCATAGCACCCATAATGGTATAACACGCATCTACTACAATATCCAGTATTGCTACTGTATGGTGTTTTCATTGGAGAGATCCATGTTATTTGTTTATAGGGTCATTACTGTCACATGAATACAGTGAAATTCTTACTTCTATGTGCTAATCAACATGCAGCACATCACTAGTTTCCATGATTAGCCAGTCAAACTACCTTACTTTAAACATTTATCATAACCTCAGCAACAAATGTGGTAATGTATTCTGTTATTTCTGCCCCTTCAGTAAGGGCATTAGTGGACCTATTTAGAGTGTCTAATGAATCTAAGATGTGCATTATCAGAATGTTAGCTAGACTCATAAATTAAGTTGTATAAAGACCTCTAGAATGCAAAACATAGCCTACATGGAGCAATGAAAAGCAAGTAACAGCCACATGCTTAATACTGTCACACACGAGCGCTTAGGAGGCAGCGAACAAGTCCTGAGGTAAGTGAATATCGCTAGACAAGGGGTTGATATTGAGGATTAACCTTCTTTATCCTTCTTTCTCCAGAGTTGTCAAAGAAAAATAATAAAATAACTCACTCACCTCCAGCAGTCCCGGATTCCCAAAATGGCTTACATTCCATCACATCACTTCTGCTTCCAGCTCCCAAAGATGACGTCACTTTCAGTCGCCTCCCGATGACGTTCTTTGTTGATTTATTTACCCACATCGGTGTAGTCGGCAGGAACTTTCATTCGACATGTCTGAAGAACAGGACTTGAATACCGTTTTGGCCACCATCATGACAGAGCTTCAAATGGTAAAGATTCAACTTGGGGAGACCCATCCGAACTCATGGAGCCAGAAGCTAGGGCTGAAGCTGCGGTAAGATCAGAGGTGGCTCAGCCTCCCCCTCCACAATTATTACCTTTAATCGAGGTGGAAAACGTTGAATCTTATTTTTTGATTTGTGAAAGTACTTCTAAGTGTAATGTATGGCCGAGGTCGGAGTGGTCAAACATTCTAGCGCCCTACCTGAGAGGGGAAGTGCAGCGGGCTTACTACAACCTAACTGAAGAGCAGGCTACCGATTATGACATCATCAAGGCTGACATCTTTAAGCGCTGCCACGAATCTGCAGAGCAGCAGATGAGGGAATGGAGAGAGTGGAGGTTTGACCCCGAGCGGCCAATAACAGCACAAGCCTTTGAGATCTGGGGCAATCTTGGATGTTGGCTAAGACCTGACGTTAATAATGCCCAGAAGGTGATTGAACAATTGGCTTATGAAATCCTGGTGGGTGCCCTCCTGGATAATCTCGCCCAGCAAGTCCGGAAACAAACCTATAAAGATATGGAAGCCTTGAAAGAGGTTGTCGAGTGCCACTGGGCAGCTTGCAAATCGACAAGGTTGGAACAGTCTACTCGCAAACCAAACAGGCTTGTGTCACTGGTTTTGAGTCTTCCCGACATCTCACCGAGCCTCCGGTCCAACAAAAACAGTTCAGCCTTCCCCACTATTTCAAATGTAGGGAGGTTGGATATATGTACTCTACATGCCCTACCATGAGTGAGCCAATGGACTGCTCCCACATAAAAGTAGAGAGGTATTGTGCTTTGGTTAACCCTTTGTCTCTTCCTTATACAGGGGTAGTGCTAATCAATGGTCATAAAGTGTTAGCTATGTTCGATTTGGGGAGCAACTTTTCTATTGTTTCTATACCAGACTCACATGTATACATGGTGAAACTCGCTATTACAAATCCGCTTCCTGTATCATCTCGATTGATGAATCCATGAAAAGTTTAGTAGTGGTGGTTTTACCTAATCCACCATATCCAGTAATACTGGGGTGGGACTGGTCTGATAATAAAAAGTGGTATTAACATAACTTCTTCTTCTTTCGGCTGCTCCTGTTATGGGTCGCCACAGCAGATAATCTTCTTCCATATCTTTCTGACCTCTGCATCTTGTTCTGTTACACCCATCACCTGCATGTCTTCTCTCACCATATCCATAAACCTTCTCTTAGGCCTTCCTCTTTTTCTTTTGCCTGGAAGCTCTATCCTTAGCATCTTTCTCCCAATATACTCAGCATCTCTCCTCTGCACATGTCCAAACCAATGCAATCTCGCCTCTCTGCCTTTGTCTCCCAACCATCCAACTTCAGCTGACCCTCTAATGTACTAATTTCTAATCCTATCCATACTTGTCACACCCAGTGCAAATCTTAGCATCTTTAACTCTGCTACCTCCAACTCTGTCTCCTGCTTTCTGGTCAGTGCCACCATCTCCAATCCATATAACATAGCTGGTCTCACTACCGTCCTGTAGACCTTCCCTTTCACTCTTGCTGATATCCATCTGTCACAAATCACTCCTGACACTCTTCTCCACCCATTCCACCCTACCTGCACTCTCTTTTTCACCTCTTTTCCACAATCCCCATTACTCTGTACTGTTGATCCCAAGTATTTAAACTCATCCACCTTCGCCAACTCTACTCCTTGCATCCTCACCATTCCACTGACCTCCCTCTCATTTACACACATGTATTCTGTCTTGTTCCTACTGACCTTCATTCTTCTCCTTTCTAGAACATATCTCCACCTCTCCAGGGTCTCCTCAAACTGCCCCCTACTATCACTACAGATCAGAATGTCATCAACAATATCATAGTCCACGGGGACTCCTATTATTATTATTATTATTATTATTATTATTATTATTACAGTGGAACCTCGGTTTGCGAGCATAATTCGTTCCGGAAACGTGCTTGCAATCCAAAGCACTCGTATATCAAAGCAAATTGAAATAATGGAAACTCAGATGATTCGTTCCACAACCCAAAACTATTCATATAAAAATGATTAATACAAAATATAAAGTAAAATACATAATACAAATTAACCTGCACTTTACCTTTAAAAAGAATCATGGCTGGTGTGAGTTTCTAAACTCATGTGGGATTCCACCCAACGGAACAACACGCGGAAGAGCGTCCCAAAGCAATTGCAGTCTCCCAGCGCTGTAGCAGTTCGCCGTATAAGCGCATCCAAAAAGATCGCAGACATGCTATAAGCGCCTGTCATCAATGGGTCATACAAGGAACATTATAAAGATCCCGGTACAATAAATAACAGCGCTGTTGCTGTTTCAAGCTGAATAAAGCTGGTGTTAAAGTACTGAGACTCAGCTTCGCGTTTTGGGGAGCAAGATGGGGACTCACACTTCACAGCGCACACACACACAGTCACAATGCTGTAGTAAACAGATGTTGACTATATGAGTGAGGCACACAGACTCAGACGGAGAATAGGAGACGATTGCCAGAGAGAGAGAGAGAGAGACGCACTGGGCGAGCGAGTGAGCGAGATAAGGAGAGAGAGAGATGCGCTGGGCGAGCGAGCGAGATAAGGAGAGAGAGAGAGAGAGAGACGCGCTGGGCGAGCGAGCGAGATAAGGAGAGAGAGAGAGAGAGACGCGCTGGGTGAGCGAGCGAGATAAGAAGAGAGAGAGAGATGCGCTGTGTGAGCGAGATAAGGAGAGAGAGAGAGAGAGACGCGCTGGGCGAGCGAGCGAGATAAGGAGAGAGAGAGAAGAACCATCAGCTCAGTTGTGATCACATGACGCTCAGCAGACAAAGTGTATCCATACTACTCGTATTGCAAGACATCGCTCGTTTATCAAGTCAAAATTTATTAAAAATTTTTTGTTCGTCTTGCAAAACACTCGTAAACCAAGTTACTCGTAAACCGAGGTTCCACTGTACTATTATTATTATTATTGGTATTAACATAACTACTCCTGTTAAAAAGATGGGCTTGCTAATGGATGGGGATAGTAGTAATCCGGCTGCCTCCAAGCCGTGTATGACGGCCACTAGGACCCATGCGTCAACTCAGTGCGATGGAGTGGAAGGCCCTTCGGACAACCAGGAAGTCGTCATGATGACTGGAGAGTCCGGACATTATGAAACTCCACCCATCGAGGTCAGAAGGGATCCTATTCAAGAACTAAGTACACAATTTAAACTGACACTGTTTTCCTTTAAAAGTCTGCGTCCTCTTGGGGTGCGATCACCCCTCCAGCTTACAATATCCATTTTGAGTGTTTGGGATTACTTTTTCACTTTCTTAAAAACTTTATGTCAACATTTTATGTGTTTGACAGTATCATGCAATATTCTGTTGTCACCTATCTGCTATAAACAGCCTTCTGCAGTAGTGGAGCTGGAGCAAATGTGTCATTTCATTGGACAGTGTACACCATATTATCTAAGAACAAGGAACTGCAATGAAAACTTGTCTAAACTTTACCTGAAAAATTAAAGAAACTCTCTCTCTTGCAAAGAAAATTAAATTTTGTATAGGTAAGAAGGTCAGTTTTCTCATGAAAGCACCCTCCTGACAAGGATTCTCATTTTGTCCCCTTATAAAAATTCACATGATTGATCTGTCAACCCCTGCTATTCTTAAAAGTTCAACTTCTTGTTTACATAATCAGTCTCCACTACTTGTAAAACAAACAAACAATGCACTGTTTTTAATGAGGTCCATTATTATTGGTCACAAAAGTTTCTGCAGTTCAAAATGAGTAACTGCAAGGTTACTGAACTCTCTAAGAATCTCTGCTAATTCAAGTTAATGTTTTATGGATGTGTTGAGTGATGGGATTAAAGACCAGTTCCCCTGGTGCATGCTTTTTGATGATGACATTGTGTTGTGTAGTATTCAGAAAAGAGGAAGTGGAGGGGAAGTTGGACGACTGGAGAAGGGCTTTGGAAGAGAGAGGACTGAAGATTGGAAGAAGACAGAACACACAAGGTTTAATGATGGCAAGGATTCAGAAGTTATATTTCAGGGAGAGCTATTGAAAAGATTGCATAAACTTAAATATCTAAGATCAGTTATAGCCCTAGATGGAAAAACAGATGCAGAGACAACCCACTGCGGCACTGGGTTGTGTGTGCACTTGTAATATAACAACAACAACAACATTTATTTATATAGCACATTTTCATACAAAAAATAGCTCAAAGTGCTTTATATAATGAAGAATAGAAAAATAAAAGACACAGTAAGAAAATAAAGTCAACATTAATTAACATAGAATAAGAGTAATGTCCAATGGTCAGTGTGAACAGAAAAAACAAAAAAAAAACTCCAGATGGCTGGAGAAAAAAATAAAATCTGCAGGGATTCCAGACCATGAGACCGCCCAGTCCCTTCTGGGCAATCTACCTAACATAAATGAAACAGTCCTCTTTGTATTTAGGGTTCTCACGGAAGGACTTGATGATGATGGTCACGTAGACTTCTGGCTTTTAGTCTATCAATGTTGGAGCATCATGATGCTTTGAGTAGGTAGTGGTGGTGCAGGCCGCCACCACAAAGAAACCGGAAAAAGAAACAGAAGAGAGAGTAGGAGTCAGTACGGATTTTAGAGCCACCATGAATAGTTATTATGATGAATTGAACATACAGAGTATCAGGATTAAGTTAAAGTGAAGTTATGAGAACCCCATGTTAAAGTCCATGTTTTCAGCAGTGTTTTAAAGTGCTCTACTGTATTAGCCTGCCGAATTCCTATTGGCAGGCTATTCCAGATGTTTTGGTGCATAACAGCAGAAGTCCGCCTCACCACTTCTTTTAAGTTTAGCTTTTGGAATTGTAAGGAGACACTCATTTGAGGATCTAAGGTTACGATTTGGGATATAGAGTGTCAGACATTCCGATATACAAGATGGAGAGAGATTATTTAAGGCTTTATAAACCATAAGCAGAATTTTAAAGTCAATTCTGAAAGACACAGGTAACCAGTGTAGTGATATCAAAACTGGAGAAATGTGTTCGGATTTTCTTTTCATAGTTAGGATTCTAGCAGCTGCATTGTGCACTCGTTGCAAATGATTTATTTCTTTTTTATATATATAAATTTTTTATATATAAATATCTATGCTAATAAAAGGCAAAGCCCTCACTGACTGAATGACTGACTGACTGACTCATCACTAATTCTCCAACTTCCCATATAGGTAGGAGGCTGAAATTTGGCAGGCTCATTCCTTACAGCTTACTTACAAAAGTTAGGCAGGTTTCATTTCGAAATTCTACGCGTAACGGTCATAACTGGAACCTACTTTCGGCCATAGCCTGCAGCTCGGTCACCGTGTGAGGCGGAGTTACGTCCCGCATCATCACGCCTCCCACGTAATTGAGTGCCTGTCCATATAAGGTAAATATTCACGGGTGAAGGACTGTGCTTATGCAAACGAAGATGAGATGGTCAGAGAGACACGCTGCCGCTAAATATTAGCGGGTGAAGGACTGTGCTTATGCAAACGAAGATGAGATGGTCAGGGAGACACGCTGCCGCTAAATATTCATGGGTGAAGGACTGTGCTTAGCATATTCATAAGTGCAGCTACTGCAGAAACCCTCTGACGCTGAACAAGTCATTGTACACTTGTATAGAGTGCTGCTAGCACCAGTACAAATATATAGTGCTTCACACCAATTTAAAACATTACTAGGAAAGTGTTAACAGTTTTAAGGGATTCTGAAGTTGCCATCAGTTAATTTTTTCACTTGGTGCTAAAGTTTTGCTACTGACAAATCTCAGATAGCCTTCATTATCTTGTTACTCTCAAAAATCCTTTAGAATGAGCTACTGCTGTGATGAACATAGAACATTCTAAGTGTACTGATTTAGAAAGCTTATAGCAATGATTTTTGGGCTATCTTTGGCACTTCTGAATGGAAAGCGGTAGTCACAAATCGAGCATTTGACTTGAGACAGGATAATAGGTCCATTTGTGACTATATCTTTTAAGATGTTATCGGCAGATACCAGCTGGAATGACGTCAAGTTAATTCTTTTGTAATGACTCCTCAAAGGAATTAAAAGATGAATTACTGAGTGATGATTTTAACAAAGCACTCAGATTGGTACCAAAGCTAGGAACAGAAAGAAAGTAAGAAAGAAATAAAATGAAGTTGAGAAGCAGCTGCATTACTTGTCACTTAATGGGCATTCGGTGAACTTCAGTGGATGTGAGAAAGCTTGCTCTTAGGCTTTCTGAAAGAAAGAAAGAGTTGTTTTACTGAAGAGTTATGTTTTATTGTAGTGGTTCAGGGTATTTCACCTCTTCATGTTTAAAGCTGCTGTGAGTGAAACAGTCAGCAATGGACTGGTGAGCATTTTTGTTCAACCTCAGGGAGGCAAAAGCTTATTTTCTTCCAAAGAATTTAATATTTTTTCTGTTGAGGTTTGTAGATTTCGGGGTTGAAGAAAACTTTATCAGTTCATCTCTAGTACAGAAATAAAATATTTACCCTTGTTTACTTAGGTTTTAAGAAAACATTTCACATAATTGGTGTGAGTTCAGTTAGTCCACAAATGATAAATAAAACAACACACCAATAAAGACGACTGTAGATATTTTGAGGAAGATATTTCTTTTTAGTAATTGACTTCCCCACCCCAAAAGTAACACTAGGTTATTCTAGACTTTACTAGCAAAATCCAAGTTTCTGATTTGGTAAAAGAGATGTAATTAAATGGAGTTGGTCTTGTTTTAAGAGTTGCATTTTGAATGTTTTGCTATTCCCTGTCATTATCAATACTTTTAGAACGTCTCAGTAGGGAGAAACCAATAGAATCGCCACCTCTTAGAGTGTTTGACCATGTCATGAATCTATTTTCATAAAGAACTTTAGATTTTATTTATCAAACCCAGATGCTAAGATTCTATTAAAGAGAACCTGGCTAAATGATTTGGTTGCTAGACAATTTGTCCAGTTGGTGTTGGATTTTTTTTTGTGTTTGGAGAACAGATCTGTTTACCCCAGAACTGATCACAGAAAGTTAAAAAAAAGATCACAACAATTAATAATTACCCATTCACATCTACTACCAACTTAATGCAATCTGTGACACAGCTACTGTATGTTAACACAGAACTTTTTTTTTTGTATTTATTTTAGTGTAGTAGCGTTAGCAGAGCAGCAGCAAGTGGAAGCACAGAGCAGTGGCATCTTACACTCACATGTAACTTTTCACAAATACCAGAAAAAAAAAAGCTGAAAACTAATCAAATCCTCGGCTAAGTTCAACTAGTGTAAAGCCAAAATCTGATGAGGTGAAGTAACCAACAGTGCAAAGGCAAAGTCAATCACTCAGCAGGAGGTGAAAGCTTAAAATTGTTGCGTCTCTTAATGATTCAGCTGAGCGTGGGAAGCACCAAAAGCAGCGAAGCTTTTGCAGAAAGGGAGACAGAAGAACTCAGTGCTAAACGTAAGTTCCATCTGTTCT
This sequence comes from Polypterus bichir lapradei, assembly GCA_026402145.1. NCBI lineage: Eukaryota > Metazoa > Chordata > Cladistia > Polypteriformes > Polypteridae > Polypterus > Polypterus bichir. Next base: position 44,421,308 of record JANRMT010062792.1, read on the forward strand.
CTGCCCGTCAAGAGCACATTTATAGTGTATGTTGTATGTCCTGCAGCATGTAAAGTTCAAGTTTTCCAGCCAACAATACAGGCTTCACCTGCCAAAAATGCTTAGTTAATGTAGAGTCGGTCAGGAAAATAAATGAATTGGAGGTCCGTGTTAGGAACCTGATAGCGACTAGGCACACTTAAAATTGGATTTACTCGGTTTGTTTAGACAATTCGGCTACAGTCCCTTCAGGTTGCACTGTATTCACTGTGCTTCCAAAATTAGCAGCACCAATTCAGCCACAGAGCGAGGGGGTAACAGTGAGATGGGGGGTCTAAGTAGCCAAAATTTAGTCTTTCGATATGCAGGTCAACTATTTGGACCCAGAACAAATTCTCCACTCTCTCTCGAGAACAATAAAAGGCCCAAAATTGGTGATTCCTTTGTGCAGAATGTTAGAATTCCAAACTAAGTTAAACCAGCAATTGATGTGAAATGCCTCCCAGGGGCGAAGATTTCTGACATATAGGATCAATTGGATCATGTCACAGACGATGAAGTATCGACATTTATTTACAGTAAACTGAGGTAATATAGGGGAATTTAATCTCTCTCTTTGCACCAAAGATAAAAGAAAATGTCAGAATTTAATTGTGTCTGGCCCCTTACCAAGATTATATAGAGGAGATGTGATTTATTGCACATTGCATTCCCTTCATTGCTGGCTAGAAACCTGGTGTGCAAATAAAAGCATAGCCTTTGAGAACAATTAGGATGATTTTTGGGAAAGGCCTGGATATTTCAAGAGACATGGTCTTCATCCTAACTGTAGGGGATCTTATGTATTATCCCAAAATATGGCAGCAAAACTGCCTGGCTGACTGATTAGAGCATCATCCAGGCCGCAGTCTATGATCGAAAATCACAGGCTGTTGTTTATCCCACCTGTTACTATCCTGTAGCTGTTATCCATAATCCCTGTTGTGGGGTATCCAATAAATGTAGTCATGATGCAAATCTTAGGTTACTTTACAACCAAAAAATAAGGTGTATAATTAGGCCAAGAGATAAAACCAGACCCTCCACTGGGGCACCTATAATAGTAATTCAGAAAGAACTATGCAGTTTTAAATGCTGCTTATTAAACATATACTCTCTTGGAAGTAAAGCTGCATTGGTAAATGATATTATATTAAATACAAAATCTGATCTTTGTCTTCTCACTAAAACTTGGCTTAGTAAATCAGACACTGTTCCCCTAGCTGAGGCATTAACAGATGGATACAAATTCATTCATAAATGTAGAGATACTCCAAGGAGGCCTTGGAAAAATTCATTGTGACAAAATGCAAATCCTTCAAAAAATTCAGATGACTTCACATCCTTTGAGGCACTCATTTTAAATATTAAAATAGATTCCGGCACAATTGTAGTGCTAGTATACAGACCACCAGTGTCACATTCATTGTTCATGTCTGAATTTGGCAACCTATTAACTGATTTGGCTATAAATTATGATCATATAGTGTTGACAGGAGATTTTAATATACACATTGATGTGGAAATTGGCACTTTTAGCAAATGTTTAACATATTTGTTAAATTCAGTAGGATTTTGTCAGATTGTCAAAGGTCCAACTAATAATCATAACCACACATTAGATTTAATTGCAACTTAAAGAGCTGAAATTCAAAATTTAAATATTACCCTGTTAAGTGAAGTAATTTCTGATTACTACTTAATTATGTTTGATTTGGTTCTTTCCTTACCAATGCATTCACAGATTAAAACAAAGGCAATGTGACATCTAGATTGTAATTCTGCTTCAAAATGTATAGATACTTGGAGTAAGTCAAGTGTAATTGTGGAAAACAATTTAGATTAGCTAACATAAAGTTATAATATGACCTTGAGAGATGCTCTGGACACAGTGGCTCCCCTTGAAACAAAAGTGATCAAAGCACATAGAAACTCCCCCTGTTTTAATAAGAAAACTCAAGCTCTTAAATTAGCGTGTTGAAAACTGGAGTGCAGATGCAGCAAAGCTGCAGGCCTTTCAAATTGCATAGACAGAGAGTGTTAAAAAGTATTAAAAACGGTCTCTTTAAAGCTCGCTCAGACTACTATTCTAAAATAATAGATAATAATACAATATATCATATATATAATATGTAATATATTAATATATAAATAATCCTTGTGTACTGTTTAGAACAGTTGATAATTTAACAAATGGGAATTCAGATCTGCAGTAAAAAATACCAACAGACATTAGCAGTACATCTCAGCATGATGGCAAACCCTGTCTCGCCTTATTTTCAACACTTTAGAAATTTTAATCCTGTCACAGAACACTCTTAACTTTAATTTCTTAAATGAAACCTGCAACTTGTTCCTTTGATCTGGTGCCAACAAAACTAGTAAAAAGTGCAATGGATATTCTTGCAGCACCTATTCTTAACATTAATAGTTCATTATTGCATGGCACAGTACCTGATGCGCTAAAAGTGTCAGTCATCAAACTATTACTTAAAAAGTCAGACCTAGACCTACATATACTTAATAATTATAGACCCACTTCAAATTTACACTTTCTCTCTAAAATACTTTGCCAGTCAGATTCAGTCACACCTTAAGCATCATAATTTACTTGAGAAATTCCAGTCTGGTTTCTGTACTGGTCATAGTACAGAAACAGCCTAACACGTGTTGTAAACAACATTCTGATATCCTCTGATAACGGAAACTTTACTGTAATTATGTTGTTAGACTTAAGTGCAGCGTTTGACACCATTGACCATTGTATTTTAGTGCACTGACTGGAAAGTGATGTTGGGCTTACAGGCACCGTCCTTACCTGGTTCTTATTTATCAAATCGATTCCAGTATGTACAGAAATGTGCTGACAATACTCCATCATCATACCCAGAACTGAGATATGGTGTCCCGCAAGGCTCAGTACTGAGACCTTTACTGTTTTCACTTTACATGCTTCCACTGGGATCTATCATTAGAAAACATAATGTTAATTTTCACTCAAACAGAGATGACACCCAGTTATACCTTTCTTTTAGACCAAATGAAGTTTCTCCAATGTTAGCTTTAATTAGTTGTGTTATTGAATTAAAGGAGTGGATGGATGAGAACTACTTGTCTTTAAACACTGATAAAACAGAGATATTAATTATTGGAGGGAATTACGCTGATCGCAACAATATTTTGTCATCATTTAACTCAGTTGGAATCACTTAATTTTACTGAATCAGCCCGCAATCTAGGAGTTATGTTTGACTCTAGCATGTCATTTAAAGAGCACATTGCAAAGTTTTCTAAATCATGTTTCTTCCATCTTAAAAATGTTGGGAAATTAAGGCGTTTCCTAAATAAGCAGGATTCTGAGAAATTAATTCATGTATTTATTTCTAGTAGGGTTGACTACTGCAATGCAGTGTTCACTGGATGTTCAGCTTCCAGTTAATCCAAAATGCTGCTGCAAGAATTTTTACAAGAACAAGAAAATACGAACACATAACTCCAGTTCTTAAATCCTTACACTGGCTCCAGGTTAAGTTTAGGGAAGATTTCAAAATCCTCCTTTTAACATATAAAGCCTTAAATGGCCACGGTCCAGCTTACTTGTCTGAACTTACAAAACAGAACGTACATTAAGATCTCAAGATGCCGGTCTGCTTATGGTTACAAGGATTCAGAAAATAACAGCAGGAGGTCAAGCTTTTAGTTACAAGACCCCAAAACTGTTGAATGGTCCTGCTGCTACTATAAGAGATGCCCCTTCAGTCTCAGCTTTCAAATCCCGATTGAAGACTCACTACTTTAGTTATCATTCCCAAACTAGAGCTGCTGATTAACTGTACAGACTGCATCTCTGTTGTTAGTCATTAGCACTAAAACATAATATGATAGTTATAATTTGTTACTAATTGTCACTTATTCTGTTTCTCTTCTTGGTACTCAAATGTGGCACTTGGTGAAACTGCCATATTGCCAGTAGGGAATCCATTCCCGGGAATTCGGGAATCCTGCATGTTATTCCCAGGAATCCCGGGCTCCCGTGAATGACATAGAGCACGGGCATCTCACATGTGAACGGTTTTAGAATGACCAACACTTATTTTTAATAAAACTACTGCAATATGTTGACACCAATAAAAGACTAACCTTAACTACAAGCAGTTCATGCTGTCATATAAGTACATGTATCTAGTTAGTTGCATAATAAGAGTGTAGAAAGCACAACGTGTCGAGCGTGCGGTCATCCAATCGAGAGTGCACCTTCGTGCAGGGTACACCAGACGCTGAGAAAGCATGCTCTGCCTCCAGTGAAGTAGGCGGCGCAGTCATCAGATACTGATACACTTGTTCTAAACAACACCCGCACTTGCTGTTGCTCTGAAACACCTCCATTTCAACTTTTACTGATGCATCCAGTTTCTTGTCATCATTCTGTGATGGCAAGTTTCTTGGCACAGCTAATGCGGATGCAACAGACTGACGCATTGCAATTTCAAGTTGCTGTTCAAAGCTGTTGTCTGATGAAGACACCAGCCTGTACTGTCAACAGCATGTGCCACAGACATCAATGAACTCTGCCCCGTCCCGGCATTCATAAGCTGCAGAGTGCAGACACCTCCCAGTCCACTGTGCTCAGTCTTAGTGGGAGCCGGGAGACTGGCTGCTGCTGGTCTGTTGTTGACTGAATTAATGAGCAACACACTACACCGTGGGCCAAAAAACCATGCCACTTAATTATTTTCAACTATAACTCTGTTATTTCTTGATCGATTTTTACACTTTTACAAGCTATATATGTGAGCTTGGCTTTTCCCGTTCAGCTGGGAATTCCAGCAGTTTCATTCCCGGGAATGCAGAAATGAAAAACGTCCGGGAATCCTGGGCTCCCAGTAATCGGGAGCCCGGGATTGGATTCCCTAATTGCCAGGTTGTCTGCCTGTCTAAGGCAAAGAAGGGTCCTTTCTTCAGATTGGCTGGCCCAGCACGGACTCAACTGTGGAATGGCCAGTAGGTGAGAGGCAGCTTGATGATCAAGGTCACCAGGACTCTGAACAATCAGAATCAGAATCCTATTATGAGATATCATTTACTCTTGCATTTTGCTCTGTACTTATACTGTATTTTAATGAGGATTACTTGTGTTCTGTTCTGTGTATTGTATTGTATTTACTCCAATTATTGACACCCACTGCACACCCAACCTAACTGGAAAGGTTATTCGGCATTACCTTTCCCAAGATTTCTTCTATTTTTCTCCCTACAGTGGTTATTTTTGGAGATTTTTTCCTTGTCTTTTTAGAGAGTCAAGGCTGGAAGGCTGTAAACTCCATTACAGCACTCCTTATATGATATCTACTCTGTATATATAAAATCCTAAGCCTAAAAGTGCAACGATTTTATGTCATGTTTTTTGTCACGGTTTAAATCAGACTTATTTTAAAGCCTACATATATATGTTTGGTATCATTCTTTTCAGAATTTATCGAACTGTAATGGGATGTTAGATTTTCAGATTCTTATTCTGTTTTCTTTAAATTATAAACTAAAAAATATCAAGAACTCACATCCCGTAAGGCGAGACTTTGTGCCAACAGATTTAACCATACCCCTGGCCAGAAATAAAAGACAAAGAGTAGATGACAAAGACAGCTGCTGTATAGGCTTTTAAATGTTTGAAGTGCTACATGAGATGCAGATCACATGGCACGACAGCAGCAGCAGCATCAAGCCAGCAGCTAATCGAGCAAAGAGGAGATAAAAAAAACTGCATTTGTTTCCCATTGTATCACCGTTTAAGAGGGGGTCTCCTTGGGGTGTGTTCAGTTCCCCTCTTCACAACACGAGTGGCAGAGACGCGAAGTGCCTGGTGCGTAGCACAGGCAAGGGGGGTTGGCGAGCAAAGCGAGCAGGGGGTAAGCCCCCTAGTTGAGCTATACAGTACATTGTATTGTCCAGTTAACAACATAAGGGATTGTGTGGATTATAAGTAGAACTTTTCGATAAAGAAATCTATTAATTAATATAAGTATGTAACAAAGTCATTTCACATTAATAATAATGGCTCATCTAATAAACATTATTCTTAAATATGTTCTTAAATTGTTCATATACGAAAGACAGAAGTTTTAAGGTAAGGTAGTTATACTCACTAATCATGGCACTTGAGGGTGACAACATATTGCATGCTAATTAGCACATGCAATAAAGAAATATACGGTGCTCTTTACATGAGACAATAATGGCCCTTTACAACTATAAACCTGATTTGCATAATATTTAATTGGAATATAGGTGGGAAATTAATAGATCCCTGCTTTCAGGACAGCTTTAGCATTATTCCAGTCATTTATATTTTGTACTGCCTGGGCAGGATGGCAGCAGATTTTTAATTAGAAATGGAATTGGGAGATGAATCAAAGTCAATATAAAAGACAAGATTTAATACCGAAAAGACAAAGATATAGTATACAAAGGTTAGAATGTGAAACAAAATTTGTACTTTCAGAATATTATAAGGTCATTGATAACATAAATAAATCATACAATTAAAAAAAACAGTATGAAGGTTGAAATCTGTTGTCAAAGAAAAGAAACAAATTCAAAACAAAAGTGTCAGAGCCTAAACCTTTCTCAAAAGTCATAGTAGAGTGGTTTGTAGCAAGGTGTCTTTAACCAAAAAGAAACCACACTAAAAATTATTTGCACGATTCTTAGTTTGACCACAAGCTTAGATGAAAATGACTCCACACTGTCGCAATATGCTCTGTATGGTGGTTGGAGATCATCACAACAAGGCAAACATTTGGATTACATGGCTGATGTGCTATGCTATAGTTACAGAAACAAGTCCTGGCTGCTTAGACAATACACAAAATCATGGAAGTAAATGATGCACAAAACGGGCATGCAAATGTCATGCAAAAGTAAAAATATTAGTTTCAAATCAAAATGAAACTGATTAAAAATGACAAAACTTGCCTAAAACCCATAATAAGTAACTCAGTATAAAAAAAAACATAGCAGGAATGAACTAAAGCTCTTTCCCTACTTCTTCCATTTTTATCTTTTACCCTTGGCCTGTCATCATCTTCAAGGATGTTGCATAGCAATGTTGTTTTTATTTTATCTTTCTTTTTTTTGTTTATTTTGGCAGTTGGATTTTGAAACATATCTTTCCTGTTCTATGACCTACTGCTGAGCCTTTGGTTCACCTTTATGAAATTTTGTCGTGTTACTGATAATGTTACATTTTTTCACTTCCTTACAGACTTGTCAAGACACTTAATATTATTTCACCTTTGTTCTGATCTGCACTCCAAACCAGGCTTACATTGCCTGTGAGACTTTACAGGATGGCGCACTGCTCTGTGATTTATCAGTTCAAGGTTTTATACACAAAAAAAAAATTCTGATTGGTGGGCTGCACATCCCATTTCTCTGTGCTCATCTACTCAGTGTGTGCCTGACACATGTAACCAGTTTATAAAGGGTCATCTATAACTAGAAAGCAACTTAGCACTAAATGAGAATTCCATGGCAACCACAAATTCCCTATTACGGCATTGTGTAGTATACATTTTTTTAACGGCAGACAATGTGGGTTTGGAGCACATGAATATTTTCAATAGGTTATGTTGGCATATTGAGGTTTTTAAATTGTCCAGAAACCTATGAATTGCTTAACAGATGTTTAATTATTTCTGCAGTTTAGCAGTCCTATTTTCCCATTCCCATTATTTGTGTTTGCTTTTCAGTTGATCTGTTTATATTTTCATGCAACAATGTGATTCAAGAGTATTGTGAAAAACCATAAGTAAACATTTTTGGCATGCTGTTTGTGTTGTGACCACATACTGTATGTGCACATGCTCATTCTTTGGGAGATTTCTGCAAGTAAGCTGCTAGGGAGCATCCTTAAAATAAACTACCAGGAGAATACTGGGTCTTCTCCAGTTTACTCTTATATGAGTTTCTTCCTCACTTTGTTACATATATTCTGTTGAATTATAACCCGGGGTTATAATCCTAGAGTGCCCCTATCATCTTCCAGAGGCAAAGAAGGCTAAAGTGGAGCTTGAAATCAAGCGCATGCTGGACTTAGGAGTCATAGAGGAAAGTTATAGTCCCTGGTCCAGCCCAATAGTCTTGGTTAGTAAGCCCAACAGAAGATGGAGGTTTTGCAATGACTCCTGTCAACTTAACCAGGTCTCCCAATTTGATGCTTATCCTATGCCTCGAGTGGACGACCTCCTTGAAAGGCTTGGACCGGCAGAATATCTGACCACACTTGACATGACCAAGGGGTACTGGCAGGTTCCTTTAATGGACTCCGCAAAGGTTAAGACCACGTTTATCACCCCTAGTGGGCACTAGCAGTATCGTGTCATTCCATTCGGGTTACATGGGGCTCCTGCGACTTTCCAGCATCTGGTGGACAAAGTGCTCCACCCACATAACACGTATAGTGCTGCCTACCTGGATGATGTCGTCATCTATTCCAGCATCTGGAAGGAACACCTACAGCACGTTCGAGCGGTATTACGGACGCTGGGTGAAGCCAGTCTTTGGATCAATCCAAAAAATGTTTTTTTGGGTTGAAAGAAGCCAAATATTTGGGTTACCTGGTGGGTCGTGGTACTGTGAAGCCATAGTGCTCTAAAGTAGATGTTATTTTTAAATTGCCCTGTCCGCGAACCAAGCGGCATGTCCAAGTGTTTCTCAGTTTAGCCGGGTACTACAGCCATTTTGTACCACGGTTTTGAGTGACTTAACAAAGAAGAGGGCTCCCAACATTGTGGTATAGACCAATACGACAGAAGCTGCATTCAGTGACTTAAAAAGGCCCTGACGTCAGCACCTGTTTTGAAAGCACCTGACTTTTCGCTTCCTTTTATCCTCCAGACGAACACTTCGGACACAGGCCTAGGAGCAGTGCTGAGCGCGAGCGTCAATGGTGCTGAACGCCCCGTCATGTTCCTGAGCCGGAAACTGCTGGATCAGAGACCAGGTATATGGCGGTGGAAAAAGAGGCTCTTGTGATCAAGTGGGCGATTACACAGTTGAGGTACTACCTCCTGGGTCGGGAGTTTACACTTGTCATGGACCATGCACCTTTACAGTGGATGGCCCTACACAAGGAGTCCAACCCTCGAGTCACTAGGTGGTTCCTTGATGTACAACCTTATAAGTTCTCGTTTGTTCATCGGAAAAGCTCTCTCCATACCAACACCGATGCTCTCCCTTGCGTTCACAGCCTCTTGGTGCAGGTCGCCCGAAACGACGGGTCTGGGCTGGGGGGGGGCCATGTCACACACGCATGTTTAGGGGAAAACTAAAGGGCCTGAGTAGATGTAATTCCATTACGGAACTGGGGGGTGGCGAAGTGCACTAATTCTTTCTCTCGATTCCTTGCAGACCATTCTAGGAAAATCCCGTCCGGCTCTGGGGTAGACAACAACATCACTTCCGGTTCCAATCCTGATGACATCACTTCCCATACTGGCCTTTAAAGCCGCCATCTTGTTTCTAGTCAATCAGTTCTGTTTTGGGCTTTTTGCATCAATTTTGAAGCTGGGAAAATTTATACGGGTGGCTGCCCCAAACCTTCTCAAAATGAATCATGTGTCTTAAAATAGTTTTTTATTCCTAAGCTTTTGACAACCTACCAGGTGTTATCATCAGAGGAAAATGATTAGACATACAGGATTCAAATATACACACAAAGAGTACATGTCTCACTAATGCTAATGCCTCCTTGTTCACTTATTAAACATAAAGGTTCACTTAGTAACTTTAAAGTGCATAGTTTATACAATACATGTTATCATCTTTGTCCTAACACATTCTCCTGTTGATTGTTTTCATGTGATTTTTTTTCACACTTTCTCTATCCCTTATAAAGTGCTATCTATAAACCAGTCTGCAAGTATAAAACTTCTTTATGTACTACCACAACAAAACATGCATTGTATTTCTGTGGTCTTGAGAAGACTTGCAATAATATACTATATCTACTGGATTTTTTACTGCCATTGATCAAATAGGCAAACAAACTCTGTACGGTGTAGTTTCATAATTGCAGAAGTAAAATGCAGCTCTTGTTTCAGTGTTTAATTGCTCAAAAACATTCCCAGGCAAAACTATGAATTCACCTCACAAACATATTTTTATGGGCCGATCAGCTAACTCATTAAGCCATTACTGTTCTCTAAGTACCCTGAGGCATTCCTCAGCATGCTTGGGAACTGTTTTTCTATCTTTCCCTATTGGGGAAAGTATTGACTTGTCACCTCAAAATCTACTTTTTTTAGACCTTTCTGTTCTATTATTTATTCTCCTTGGAATTAAAGCTGCCAAGCTTCCATTGGCCTCTAATGTTATACTAACACAATCTCTGTCCTTTGGCTGTGGAAGATTGCTTTTTTATAATCTGATACACGTGAAGATATCTGCACTGAGGATTCACAGGTTTTACAGCCATAATATTGAGAACTTGATTCTCTTTCTCTAAATTAGTAGGCAACTAAGTGTCTGGGGACCTGTGACGTGGGGAGGTTGGTTTTCAAACATCTTTGTCTCCTTTTTCCTTTTTCTTGCCTTTATGTTGGACTGCTGCTGCTTTCTCCGTTTCATGCTTGTGCAGCCTCCAACTCATCTTCTTGCATCTTCTAACTTTTTCACAAGGCAGGGATGGGAGGTGGTAATCAGTGGGGATTTCTTTGTTTTATATACTCTCAGATGTTATCACTTTTTTTACCATTTTTCTTTGTTTTTTTATATCAATAAAAACGTGATCACAAAAAAGCAAACATGCTGTTTTGAGGTCACTATTTGTTAGAGAATGTTGAGAATTTCAGTCTCTAAACTGTTATTATGTGAATACTGATTCAGTGTGTGTCCACAATTCACATGAAAATCATCTCTTTGTTAATAATTAGAGTTTAGCAAATTGTGCAAATCTAGATATGATGTCAGAGTAAAAAAAGCATGGCGTGTCTTTTTGAAAAGACACAATGGACATTGTGGGAGCTTCTGAACCACAGTTGAATTACAATGTTAGCAAACAGTATGTAGAATTATTATGTTCTGGTCCTCTGAAAGGAAAGAACAAGATAAGAAATGTAGTTACAGACAGATATTTTAGCAATTCTATATGTATTGCAAAAAAAAACAACTTTCTTTATTTTCGGTTATACTCTTCTTTGCTTTAGCTTATTGCATTTTTATTTCCTGTTACTATATATTTTCCAATTTACTGGTGTCCCATTAAGTAAACTTTACAGCCTTGTACCCAGCGCTGCCCATTGGTGGACTAAGCACACTCAAAAAGTGAGTGCTTGCTTGCTTTAGTGTGTGTGACTTTCTGATCTAAACTTACCCAAATAATCATAAGTCCAAAATACAGATTAGTCAATGCATTAAATTAATTGTACTAGAATGCTATTAAACATACAAAAACAAAAGCTCTAGCTTTGTTTTTAATGTACAGCCTAACTAAAGGTATCTGAATGTGTTAAGTTGCAAATGATACACAGAGTACAGGTTTGTTGTAATTGCACAAAGCAAAGAAACGTGTCAAAGTAGGAAGAATAACAATTAATCCACTAAACAGGCACTGGAGACAAACGTTTCTTCAAATCTTTAGCTAATTTATTCAGTGTAATAATTGAGCTAAATCAACAAATGCAATATCTATGCTGCCAGCTACTAAAACCTTTCAGACATAGTGTTCTCATTTCCCTGCAACAGACACAGTAGAAAGAAAACATATCTTTCATTAGATACTTTGTATATCCTTTTCTTTTATTTTGTCTAATACTACTGTGATTTATATATCCATTTCTATTATTTTTTCTGATACTACTGTGATGTAACCTTCTGTGCAGCTGTGTAATGTAGATACCTTTGATTTGTGTTGCCCGTTTTCATATTTGCTTGCTGTGTCATATACACCAATTGACGGGTATGTCAAAACATCTCCAAAATGGCAGGTGGTTAGTACCTACTAAAAGTGGTTAAGGAAGGACAACCATTGAACCAGTGACAGGGTTGTGGGCTACCAAGGCTCATTGATGCACTTATTGATGGGGAATGAAGGATAGCCTGTCTAGTCTGATTTCACAGAAGAGCTACTGTCACACAAATTGTTAAAAAACACGTAATACTTTCCATGATAGAAAGATAAATAACCACTGTGGTATATAGCCGGCAGGTTATCCCAGCCAATACCCCCAAGGCTGCCAGATGGAGCCCTCCCTGCAACATGGAGGTGCCCTGAATTCCAGCAGGGCCTCATGGACCTTGGAGTTTTAATGCACAGCCCTGCTGAATACCATGGGGAGCGCTAGGGGACGCTGCAGGGAGGCTCGGAGATTTATATCGTCCGTATAGCCCGGAAGTATTTCCCAGTCACGGGGACAGAGGAAATGACATATTTCTGGGCTAAGGAATTTTCCTCTGACCCGGAAGTGCTGGGAAATCACATGGACTGAGGGAAAGAAGCACTACCGGGTCAAGAAATATAAAAGAACCATGGGAAACCCCAGCAGATTGGGCCGAGTTGAGAGGAAGGGTGACTGAGCTGCTGTGAGGTGTGGAGGATTGTTATTATTGGATTATTATTGTGTTTATTGAAAGTATAGTGGAGGTGGAGATGCTTTGTGCACATTATTATTATAATAAATCATTATTTTGGACTTTTACCTGGTGTTTGACGCATTGTCTGAGGGTTCAAGGGGACGACGGCGCCCCTTATCTGTCACACCACAATAACTTATTTTTTTAAAAAAAATCTACTTCAAAATACTATAAAGATGATACTAAAGAAAAAAGATTAGCTAAGTACTAATATTAAAGCAAAACACAAAAAAAGCTAAACAGTGCAGCAATTACACTCACCTAAAGGATTATTAGGAACACCTGTTCAATTTCTCATTAATGCAATTATCTAATCAACCAATCACATGGCAGTTGCTTCAATGCATTTAGGAGTGTGGTCCTGGTCAAGACAATCTCCTGAACTCCAAACTGAATGTCAGAATGGGAAAGAAAGGTGATTTAAGCAATTTTAAACGTGGCATGGTTGTTGGTACCAGACGGGCCGGTCTAAGTATTTCACAATCTGCTCAGTTACTGGGATTTTCACGCACAACCATTTCTAGGGTTTACAAAGAATGGTGTGAAAAGGGAAAAACATCCAGTATGCGGCAGTCCTGTGGGCGAAAATGCCTTGTTGATGCTAGAGGTCAGAGGAGAATGGGCCAACTGATTCAAGCTGATAGAAGAGCAACTTTGACTGAAATAACCACTCGTTACAACCGAGGTATGCAGCAAAGCATTTTTGAAACCACAACACGCACAAACTTGAGGCGGATGGGCTACAACAGCAGAAGACCCCACCGGGTACCACTCATCTCCACTTCAAATAGGAAAAAGAAGCTACAATTTGCACGAGCTCACCAAAATTGGACAGTTGAAGACTGGAAAAATGTTGCCTGGTCTGATGAGTCTCGGTTTTTGTTGAGACATTCAAATGGTAGAGTCAGAATTTACCGTAAACAGAATGAAAACATGGATCCATCATGCCTTGTTACCACTGTGCAGGCTGGTGGTGGTGGTGTAATGGTGTGGGGGATGTTTTCTTGGCACACTTTAGGCCCCTTAGTGTCAATTGGGCATCGTTTAAATGCCACGGGCTACCTGAGCATTGTTTCTGACCATGTCCATCCCTTCATGACCACCATGTACCCATCCTCTGATGGCTACTTCCAGCAGGATAATGCACCATGTCACAAAGCTCGAATCATTTCAAATTGGTTTCTTGAACATGACAATGAGTTCACTGTACTAAAATGGCCCCCACAGTCACCAGATCTCAACCCAATAGAGCATCTTTGGGATGTGATGGAACGGGAGCTTCGTGCCCTGGATGTGCATCCCACAAATCTCCATCAACTGCAAGATGCTATCCTATCAATATGGGCCAACATTTCTAAAGAATGCTTTCAGCACCTTGTTGAATCAATGCCACGTAGAATTAAGGCAGTTCTGAAGGCGAAAGGGGGTCAAACACCGTATTAGTATGGTGTTCCTAATAATCCTTTAGGTGAGCGTATATTCACAATTATATAGACCAACAATTAAACTGGCAATCATATAGTTCAATGTGCTTAATTTACAAATACTTCCACATTCTTTGTTTTAATTTTCAGGAAAAAATGAAATGAACAGGGGATGCCTATCTCATTATGGTTTATCTTCAGAGGTGGTCAATTCTGAACCAGGGAGTGTGTGAAACCTGAAATACAACTATGAAATAAACACTTTCACAAAAGGTACAAGTATAACAAAACAAGTGCACTTTTATTCAAGAATTTAACCGAAGAAAAAAGAAAGCAGGTTATGGTAGGTCGTTGATATGACAGCTTGCATGGTGCAATGCTAAGAACTGCTGCCTTTCAATCAAGAGGTTGCAGTTTCGATATCAGCTGCTTCCCAAATTTACCATTTTGAGTAGTGAGCTACTCTTATTGTTTATATCATACAATAAAAACATACATTTGATTTGCGTCTGTAAATTTATAGTACTTGTCAATTTTTTTTTTCAGTTTTATTTTCCTTTACTCGCGTTTAACCTTCCACACCCCCTCCCATGTGATGCTTTTTTCAGATAAAGACGTGGTAGGTACAAACTTGTTTCGTTATACCCCGTCTTTATTTGAAAACTGTGTCAGATCTTGTGCGTGAACGAGACCTGGAAAACTGTGGACGTGGGTACGAGTGTTGTGCGTGACTGAGAATGACTGTGGATGTGAATTGTTTTTATTCAGTTTTATTCTTGAGTGTTCCTGCTCACATTGAATTAGTATGCGCCTTCTGATCCATGATGTCAAAGCCGCTCTGACAAAAAAAGAGAGACTTAGATATATATGACATTTGGAATAATTCGTTTTATGACCTGTACTGTGCATTTTGGAAAGCATTGTTGCACTAATGCAACATTATATTCATTTGCATACCTTCATGTGGTTATAGTCATGAGGCGACTGCGTTTGTTTTTTTTTTTTTTCTGATCTAGGCCAGTGTCCACATGTTGCTGTATGTTGGTATCTCTTTTCAACTCCAGGAGATGCAGAGGACAGAATAGTACAGACAGGTCAGTTCCGCACTATAGATAATCATCAGATTCAAATGTTAACAGTTCCCACACACACCCAAGCAGCATCCTTCTTACATTTACGACATGTGTATAAGGTGTGACGCCTGAAGTCCAATATCAAAGAAACACTTTTACAAAAGGTACAAATATACCAGAAAAAGTGTGCTTCTATTTAAGAATATAACTGCAGAAAAAGAACAGGCGTTAGGGTGCGACATTGACATGCATTTTCTACGACCGCTTTGGTTGCGCAATAATATCAGCTGTTGACTGGTAATCAAAACTTCATGGGTTCAATCCCCGACGAGTCCATTTTGAGAAGTGAGCTGCTCGTATTCTTACGATTTTAGAATAAAAACATACATTTGATTCCAGTCTGTAACAGCCAGTGTGATTTATGATACTTGTAAAGGTTAGCTTTGTTTTTTTTATTCAGTTTTATTCTCTCAGTCGCGCTCACAATCCCCCCCCGTATTTGACACTGCTGTTTTCACATAAAGGGGGTATAACGAAACAAGATTGTAACTACCACGTCTTTATCTAAAGAAGGCGTCACATTGGGGGGAGGGGGGGTGTGGAAGCTTGAACGTGAGTGAAAGAATAAAACTGAAAAAAAAAAAATCGCGACAAGTACTATAAATTTACAGACGCAAATCAAATGTATGTTTTTATTGTATGATATAAACAATAAGAGTAGCTCAGTACTCAAAATTATAAATTTGGGAAGCAGCTGACATCGAAACTGTGACCTTTTGATTGAAAAGCAGCAGTTCTTAGCATTACACCATGCAAGCTGTCATATCAACCGCCTACCGTAACCTCCTTTCTTTTTTCTTTGGTTAAATTTTTGAATAAAAGTGCACTTGTTTTGTTATACTTGTACGTTTTGTGAAAGTGTTTATTTCATATTTGTATTTCAAGTTTCACACATTATACATTTCATGTCTACATTTTGTAAATTATTAGTAATACAGTGATCCCTCTCTATATCGCGCTTCGACTTTTGCGGCTTCACTCCATCGTGGATTTTAAATGTAAGCATATCTAAATATATATCACGGATTTTTCGCTGGTTCGCGGATTTCTGCAGACAATGGGTCTTTTAATTTATGGTACATGATTTCTCAGTTGGTTTGCCCAGTTGATTTCATACAAGGGACGCTATTGGCGGATGGCTGAGAAGCTACACAATCAGAGCACGTATTACGTAATAAATAAAACTCTTCAATGATATATGATTTGCTTCCCACGCGGTGCTTCACATAGCCCGAACAGCACGTATTGATTTTTGATTGTTTGCTTTTTTCTGTCTCTCTCACTCTCTCTGACATTCTCTGCTCCTGACAGAGGGGGTGTCAGCAGATGGGTTGTTCACACACTGGCCTAGAGGATACGGACGCTACTCTAAAAAATGCTGAAAGACTACCTTCACATTGCTCCCTTCCTTGCAGCTGCTTTGTCCGGCGGTGCTTCGCATACTTAAAAGCCCGAACATGTTTGCTTTTCTCTCTCTCTCTGTCTCTCTCTGTCTCTCTCTCTGACATTCTCTGCTCCTGACGCGCACTCCTTTGAAGAGGAAGATATGTTTACATTCTTTTAATTATGAGCCAGAACTGTTATCTCTGTCTTGTCATGGAGCACAGTTTAAACTTTTGACTAAAGGGTGTTATTTCATGTCTAGAGGGCTCTAATAATGTTAAAAAACGTATTTAGAAGATCGTAAACAGGCTTTCAATGCTCTAACTGCAAAAATATTCGATTTATAAATAAAGAATCCTACTTCACGGAAATTAATTTATCGCGGTAGAGTCTGGAACAGATTAACTGCGATAAATGAGGGTTTACTGTACATGAAAAACGTTTCTGTGTTAACGTTTTTACAGAGATTGTTGATGACACTGAACACACATGAAATATATGTATTCTAAATGACGATGCATTTTTTACCCAATAAAGCTCCAGAACTTCACTCGAAGATAAACACTGAGCACTGAGAAACTTCTTTGTAAATTGAACTGTGGCGGTGGGTGGGGGGATAGAATAGCCAGCTACTTGCTGCTTATCTTATTCGGCACATTTACAGGACAAAAGACACTGAGGGAGAGGTGCGAACGGATTTAAGGTGGGCCGGATTTACGAGGTTTCTCGTAGGCTCTGATAAATCTAGTGCTAAGTTGGATATTTACCATTTAGTACAGACATTTAACTTGGATATTTAGAATATTAACAATTAAGTGTGACATTTAGCTTTTAACTAACATTTAGCATTTAGCAAAGAAATTTAGCATTTACATTGGATATTTAGCATTAAGTAGTGGCATTTACCATTTAGGATTAAATATTTTCCATTTAAACAAGTAATTTCACATTTTCATTTCAAAAATGCACACCTTTGTTTCTTGTACCATAATCTCCATTTTTTTTCAAAGTACGCCATTTTACAAATGTCAACCCATAGGTAAAAGGCTGCATCAGAAAGCAGAGACTTCAACAACAGAGAAGAGAAAGACCAATTCATTTATTAACTCTGAAAGCAAAAAACTCGGAGACAGACTTGCTGCTTTGGAAGATGGAAGCAGAATAATATTAGAATCGAAGGTCTACCTGAGAATCAAGAAAGTCCAAACCCAGTGAAATTCGCAGCTAAACTATTTTCTAAAATAATTGGAGAGGACTTTAAAGCAGATTCTGGGATAGCAGCGGCTTATCGTGTACGTGTATCAAATACTGTTAGACCTAGATCTTTTATTATTCGCTTCGAGAGATTATTATTTAAGCTAGAGGTGATGGCATTTCTCAGACACAAGCAAGAGATTATATATGAAAATAACCACATTCGTATCTTCCCTGATTTCTCTCCAGCAACAGCTACTAAACGTGCAGTCTTCTACAATATTAAACAGTGGTTACGGCAAGCCAATATCAAATACAGCCTCTTGTATCCTGCCAAACTGAAAGTGGACTTGCACAGTCAATTTTATGTTTTATTTTTCTCTACCCTAAAGGAGACTATTTAACATCATACCCTTGGTTTATTGTTACTATTATTGTATTAAGACTTACTATGCTTATTCTGGACCAGTTTCTAACACCATTCCCCGGGCTTATTATCTTAATACATTAAGATTGCTGATGATTATATATATTTTAAGTTCATAGTTTGTTAATGAATATATTTTAGGCATATAGTATTTAGACTATATTGGCAATAGATATCTCTATTTTTTAATCCTAAAACACCGCTGCTTCGAGGCTTGTTTTGCTTTGGATGTGCTTTGTCTCTGGGTATGTCAGAGGACCAGGACTGTGAAGTGGGGTCCAGCCTCACGTGGGGAGGCAAAATGGGAGGGTGGGGGGTTAAGGGGGGAAGAGGAACAGAGCAGGCTATATGTATATCTAATCTATCCTTTTAATCTTTATAATTATAACTACCAACGTAACAATAGGCTGCATGGCAATAACTCTTGGGGAAATAGGAAATTAAGGTTAAAGCTGTCTCACTTCCAGTTAAGACTATAAAATGACATCAAAAATTCAGAATCAATGTCTCTATGATGGGACAGTTAACTTTGTGAGCTGGAATGTTAAAGGCCTGAATCATGAATTAAAGAGAAAGAAAGTACTCTCTCACCTAACAGGTTTAAACGCTAAAATAGTATTTTTACAGGAGACCCACTTACTAATCAAGGATCAATTCCGGCTGCAAAAGGACTGGACTGGCCAAATGTTCCATTCTAGCTTTACAATAAAAAGTAGAGGTGTGGGAATTCTCATACATAGAACAGTCTCATTTGTAACATCAGATATAGTATTGGATCCTGAAGGGAGATATGTGATGGTCATGGGTAACGTATCTAACTGTAAAATGATTTTGATAAATGCTTATGCACCTAATGTCGATGATAAGGAATTTATACAAAATTTATTTGCATCCATTCCCAATGTAAACACTCATAAAATTATAATGGCTGGGGACTTTAATTGTGTTTTAAATCCACTCTTAGATAGGACTTCTATCACAGGGGGGATGACATCTAACACTGCAAAGATAATTACAAAGTTTATAACTGATCACAACTTATCAGACCCCGGGAGGTTTCTAAACCCAAACTCAAGAACATATTTTTTCTACTCACCAGTACATTATTGCTACTCAAGAATTGATTATTTCTTTATAGATAATAATTTCTTGCTTATGATTAAACCTTGCAAATACGATGCTATTGTTATTTCTGACCATGCCCCTCTGATCTTGGAGCTAAAGTCATTATGCCCCACACACTCACCTCGCAGATGGCGTCTCAACCCGCTTCTATTAGCAGACGAGAATTATGCAGAATTTATATCCAAACAAATCAGTTTCTTCCTAGAGACAAATACATCCTCAGAGATTTCTGCAGGAATACTCTGGGAAACTCTTAAGGCCTTCTTAAGAGGACAGATTATTTCATATCTTTCCCACAGAAATACATTAGAAACCAAGAAAGTATCAGAGCTAAGAAGCGAAATTACTAGAATAGATGAAGAACATGCCAGGCTTCCAAGCAAGGCTTTACATAGGAAAAAGCAGGCTCGGCATTCAGGACTAAACCTACTGACAACTAAAGAAACTGAACAACTAATTTATAAATCCAGACATCATTACTATGAACACGGAGAGAAAGCTAATAAGCTTTTAGCTCAACAAATTCACAAGCAAGAAGTCCGCAACGCAATCCCAGTAATCACCAACACGAACGGAGACAAATTCATCGACCACAAAAATATAATGCACACATTTAGAGACTACTATAAATCTTTATATTCTACTGAGTTTAAAGGAGACAACACACAATCTAATGCATTTCTGGATACATTACAGATACCACAAATAGACATTTGTGCGGAGGAACTCCATAAACCTCTGGCGTTATCAGAATTACTAGATGCTATAAAGTCACTTCAAGGCGGGAAAGCAGCAGGCCCTGATGGCTACCCTGCAGAATTTTATAAGAAAATCTTCGTTCAGCTAGCTCCCCTCCTATTAGCAACATTTATAGAAGCCAGAGACAATCAAACGCTTCCTCAAACTTTTTGCCAAGCATTAATTACCGTTTTTCCTAAACAAAATAAGGACTTATTACAATGTGCATCATACAGACCAATTTCACTTTTGAATGATGATGTTAAAATACTCTCAAAAATCATAGCTAGAAGGATGGAGAAAGTGCTCCCTTCGGTAATATCACAAGATCAAACTGGATTTATCAAGGGTCGACACTTATCTTCAAATCTTCGATGCCTATTTAATGTAAGATACTCACCAACTAAGTCAAACACCCCAGAAATATTATTATCATTGGATACAGAAAAAGCATTTGACATGATTGAATGTAAATACCTTTTTACTACATTAGAGAAATTTGGGTTTGGCCCGAACATTTGTGCATAGATCAAACTACTGTATACCAATCCAGAAGCTTCAATTTGTATCAACAACATTTGTTCAGACTACTTTAAACTAGAACGTGTTACCAGACAAGGATGCCCCTTGTCACCGCTGCTGTTTGCAATCACCATTGAACCACTGGCAATACACTGTTGAAATGCTGATCAGATAAAGGGGATTATCAGAGAGGGACTGGAACAGAAAATTTCTCTATATGCAGATGATATAGTACTGTATATATCAGACCCACAAAATTCTGTGCCTGCAGTCTTAACAGCACTTCAAAAGATCTCAGGTCTCAGAATTAATCTGAATAAAAGTGTACTCTTTCCAGTGAATTCTCAAACATATAATATTAGATTAGACACACTACCTTTTATCATTGCAGATCAGTTTAAATACCTCGGGGTAAACATCACAAGTAAACATAAAGCTCTTTATCAAAAAAATTTTGCCGTCTGTATGGAAAAATTTAAGCAAGACTTGCATAGATGGTCAACCCTTCACCTCACTCTAGCTGGAAGAATTAACACTGTTAAGATGAATATTCTTTCTAAGCACCTTTTTTTATTTCAAAACATTCCAATATACATCAATAAATCATTTTTTAAGCAATTAGATTCAACAATAACCTCATTTATTTGAAACTCAAAACATCCATGTATCCAAAGAGCGACTCTACAAAGACAAAAGGCAGAAGGTGGCATGGCTCTACCCAACTTCCAGTTTTATTACTGGGCAGCAAACATACAAGCTATAAAAACCTGGACACAAATAGATGAACATACACAGGCCTGGTCCGCAATAGAACTAAAATCCTGCAGTACTTCTTTATATTCCCTGCTCTGTGCCCCAATAAATGCAAGTTATCGGCAGTATACTAATAACCTAATTGTGCTTCACTCACTCAGAATATGGGCCCAATGTAGAAAGCATTTTAAGATGGAGAATCTTTTATCAGTGGCACCTCTGCAAGAGAACCACCTCTTTCAACCTTCGCAAACATATGCAGTTTTTAATATCTGGAAAAAATTTGGGATTAACTTGCTTAGAGATCTTTATATAGACAACGTCTTTGCATCCTATGAACAATTACGATCTAATTTTAACATTCCAGCTACACATTTCTTTCACTATCTTCAAATTAGGAACTTTGTTAAACACAACCTGCCCGATTTTCCTCATCTTGCACTCTCGTCCATGCTGGAAAAAATATTGCTCAATTTCAAGGACTCAGACACCATCTCTGCAATATATAAAATGATTTTACAGTCCCTCCCTTTCAAAGATTCAAGAGGACACTGGGAAAAGATCTCTCAATTAATATATCAGAAAAGGAGTAGAAAACAGCAATGCAGAAAATTAACTCGTGCTCCATATGCACAAAGCATACAATTATTCAACTCAAAATTATATATCGAGCACATTTGTCTCGACTAAAACTCTCCAAAATGTTTCCAGGGCAAGATCCAACCTGCGAACGCTGCAATGAAGTCCCTGCCTCACTTTGTCACATGTTTTGGGTCTGCACCAAATCAATGTCATTCTGGACCAAAATCTTTAATTACCTTTCAGATAGCCTTGGTCTCACAATCCCTTCTAACCCATTAACAGCTGTGTTTGGGGTTCTTCCAGATAGGTTTAAAGTGGAGAAGGACAAACAAACTGTGATTGCATTCACTACACTTTTGGCACGCAGACTTATTTTGCTGGAAGAATCCTAACTCTCCTCTTTTAAGTCAGTGTGAAACTGATGTTTTATACTATTTGAAATTTGGAAAAAATCAAATACTCAGTTAGTGGATCTGTACAGATTTTTTTCAAAACATGGCAGGATCTAATCAGTAATATTTTAGAATAAGCTCTTAAAGCACAGAGGAAGCAAGTATTTCTGTATTTCTTTTTCTTCTCCATTCATCTCTATTGGCTTATCAAACTCATCAATTTAGGTATGTTTACCAGCCTTAAGTTTTACTCCGTTGGCCTTCCTCTCTCTCTCAGGGGTGGGGGTCGATTTGTTCTCAGTCCTACTTTTTGTAAAAATTGATTGATTTGTATGGAATGATTGCAATAAAATTAATAAAATTTCAATAAAAAAAGAACACAATGTCATCAGCAAACATCATAGTCCAAGGGGACTGTCTAATCTCATCTGTCAACCTGTCCATCACCATTACAAATAGAAAGGGCTCAGAGCCGATCCCTGATGTAATCCCACCTACATATTGAATGCATCCGTCACTCCTATCGCAGACCTCACCACTGTCACACTTCCCTTGTGCATATACTGTACAACTTCTCTGCCACTCCCGACGTCCTTATACAATACCATAACTTCTCTCGAGGCATCCTGTCATATGCTTTCTCGAGGTCCACAAAGACACAATTCAACTTCTTCTGGCCTTCTCTATACTTCTCCATCAACACCCTCAGAGCAAACATTGCATCTGTTGTGCTCTTTCTTGGCATGAAGCCATACTGCTGCTCACTAATCATCACCTCACTTCTTAACCTAACTTCCACTACTCTTTCCCATAACTTCATGCTGTGGCTCATCAATTTTATCCCCCTGTAGTTACTACAGCTCTGCATGTCCTCCTTATTTTTAAAAATCGGTACCAGTACACTTCTTCTCCACTCCTCACACATTCTCTCACTTTCCAAGATTCTCATTCTCTTCATTCATCAGCCTCTCAAAGTGCTTTATCCATTTCTCAACACACCCTTGTGAGTATGTTTCTATCTTTATCCTTTATCACCCTAACCTGCTGCACATCTTTACCTGCTTGGTCCCTCTGTCTAGCCAATCGGTACAGGTCCTTTTCTCCCTCCTTAATGTCCAACCTCTCATACAACTCATAATATGCCTTTTCTTTAGCCTTCACCACTTCTCTCTTCACCTTGTCCCTTATCTCCTTGTACTCTTGTCTACTTTCTGCATCTCTCTGACTATCCCACTTCTTCTTCCTCTTACTCTGTATACTCTTCTGTAGTTCACTGTTCTACCACCAGATTTCCTTTTCCTCCTTCCTCTGTCCAGATGTCACTCCAAGCACCCTTCTTTCTGTCACCCTTACTACTTCTGCTGTAGTAGCCCAGCTGTCTGGTAACTATTCATTGCCACCCTGTGCCTGTCTTACCTCCTTCCTGAACTCAACCTTGCAGTCTTCCTTTTCAACTTCCACCATTTGATCCTTGGCTTTGCCCTTACTCTCCTCCTTTTCTTGATCTCCAACGTCATCCTATAGACCACCATCTTATGCTGTTTAACTACACTTTCACACTTTCCCTGCCACCAATTTGCATTCTTAAATCTCTGTCAGCTTGACTCTTCTGCATAGGATATACTGTAATCTACCTGTGTGCATCTTCCTCCACTCTTGTACGTCACCCTATGCTACTCCGTCTTCTTAAAATACATATTCACCACAGCCATGTCCATCCTTCTGGCAAAATCCACTATCATCTGACCTTCTTCATTCCTCTCCTTGACACCATATCTACCCATCACCCCCTCGTCTTCTCTATTCCCTTCACCAACATGTCCATTGAAATCCGCTCCAATCACCACTTTCTGTCCCTTGGGTACACTGTTCATCACTTCATCCAACTCACTCCAGAAATCTTCTTGCTCATCCATCACACAACCAACTTGTGGGGCATATGCACTAACAACATTCATCATCACACCTCCAATTTCCAACTTCATAATCATTACTCTGTCTGATACTCTATTCACTTCCAAAACACTCTTGACATACTCTTCCTTAAGAATAACCCCTACTTCATTTCTCCTCCCACCCACACTGTGATAGAACATTTTGAATGAACCTCCAATCCACCTGGCCTTACTCCCCTTTCATTTAGTCACTTGCATGCAAAATATATCAACCTTCCTTCTCTCCATCATGTTGGCTAACTCTTTCCCCTTACCAGTCATACTGCCAACATTCAAAGTAGGCTATTGTGCTTATAGTATACAGTAGTGTATGACAAAGTACATTATTTTCATTGTGTTTAAAGGTGCTTTAGTACTAATTAATAACAACCTATTTAGAAAAATACAAGAATACTGTATAGAGGTTTTTCAGTACTCACAGTTGTTTTGTACTAAATGCAAAAGGGTTAAGAGTAATAAAGCAGGTAATACAGAATTTTTACCTTTTCACCTTGCCTCTATCTCACCTGAGAAACATTTGGTAACTTTAAAGAAAATATTCAGTGTAGCATAAATGTTTTTGTTTTATATGAGAGGAATGTATCATTTTCCTTCAGTTCTAAAAGCATAGGACTTAGAAAATTAAATATGTAGAAGTCAGTTCACAAGTAAAAATAAAGTATCAAATCATTTTCCAATCCCACTTATTTTATTATAAGACCATAGGTTAAATAAGTAAATTCAAGAGAAACAGTATGGCTCATATAATCTGTTCCACAGAATACCATATTTCATAAGGTAATACTGTGAAACACAGTACTGCAAAAACTGTGCAAATCCTTTATAACTGAGAACAAAAAGCCTGTAACTGAATGTCCGCCTAATTAGGTATCAGAGCAGCCTGCAGTACATTAATAATGGCTCGTGCTGACCTGCATGGGCGCCTTGTTAGGGAGAACAGTACCTGTGCTAATGATCAACAGCTGCCATAAATGTTACTTTGAAGATGACTTCTGTGCAAGGATATGCAGGAAAGAAAAGTATTTAAAGAAAAATATATCTGAAAAAAACACTTTAGTTATGACTGTTGAAATAAGAGGAGTCATTTTATTAGAAAACTCTGAATACTAGTAAGACAGTGCCTAAGACATTAGCACAATATTCCTAGGAAAATGACTGGCTCAAAGATTCAACATTCTAGAATACCAACAAAGGACATGTTGGGCAACAGATAAAAAAAAGAAGGACTAATCTTTCAATAATGTAACACAAATACACTATTAGTATTGCATATAGTGTCAAACACTTCAAAACATCTTTTTATTTATAGCATTACTAGCTTTAACAATAAATATGTTATGTATTACCTCTAGCTCCATACTTCTCGGTTACAAACGTAATGAATGGAGGAAATACAAAAACACTTGTTATTTCCATGCCTTACTCATAATATTTGGGACTATTTAGTTACTTCTTTTTTTCTTATGCTGTAGTACTAGGGTGTTGTACAGTGTTAGCCATTATGGATGTAGTGAGGAGTTAATCAAAATGACACCTTTTATTGGCTATCTAGAAAGATTACAATATGCAAGCTTCCGAGGCAACTCAGGGAACTCTTTCTAGTTAGCCAATAAAAGGTGTCATTTTGTTTAATTTCTTATGCTGGAAAGGTAGCAGATGTGGATCCTTTATAATCATGAAGCTATTAAATAGTTAATATGCTATATTCTTTAAATATTTTTGTGCATTGCTACTGAAATTAGAAGCACAACGTTCTAAATGCTTTACATTAAGGCCATCTTTTAGAACAAATGATAATGGCACTATGATTAATATATTTTATATCACTATAAAACTGAACAAATGTGTTAATACTGTAATATTGCATTTCTTTCTTTTTGAAGCAGCTAAATTAAATGTGTTGTGTTGTAGCCATTTCAGAGATCAGTATTCCAATGGCCTTTGCAGGACAACGTTTCTGTCTTAATCCTTATAACATAACATCCTTATAACAAATAAGATAAAGCTTTCTCTATTCTCTTTACAGCAAAATAGTTCCTAGTATATGGATTCTATCTTGTTTTGCTCAGATGCCCTTGTTAGCATCAAGTATTTGGCATTAAAAGAAATTTGTTTAGGCTAAATACGATTGGTGATCCCAGGTCTTTGTGACATTTGAGTCAGCTGTGGAGCTACTGCTTGAGCTTCCCCCACCACTCCCCTGGGAGCGAGGCTGAAAGTTATATGTAAAAAATGTGACTTCTTCACCATCAAATACAACAAACAGTGCCAGGTAGATTGTAAAGATTGTATAAGAGTGGGTGATTATACTTGCAATCCCAAATTGCAATATTGCTGGAGAATATATGGCCTCACCTAAGATGACTTGGTGCATGACTAAAATAATGAACAAAATGTTTGAAAAAGTTAACAACAGAAGGTAAGAATAAAAGCCAGATTTCTTGGTTGAAAGGTAAACATGCTAGCTATCACACTACCTGATTGGTGCTGCTTTTCTGTTGATAGATCACACTGTAAACTTTCTTGCCACTTACTCCAAACTGCTCCCACTTCCCCTAGGGCCAAGACTAAAAATTATATGTCAAAAACATGAAATACGATGAGAAGCAGCCATGCACGCAATTTTAATCTGTGGCTTAAGAAACAAAACTGTGCAAATAGAACTAACATAGGTTGTGTTTCATAGATATAGGTGATAATATAGACTCATTACAGATATACTGTAGAAAAGAACATAAGGAATTTGACAAATGAGAGGAAACCATTTAGTCCATCAAGCTTATTTGTTTAGCTAATGGCAAAGCTGTAGATAGATCTGTAAAAATAGTGTATATCTACTCTCTATATATAAAACCCTAAGCCTAAAAATACAATGGTGACATTTTTAATGTCATGTTAAACCTACATATATATGTTTCATATCATTCTTTTCAGATTTTATTGAACTTTAATGTGATGTTGTTAGATTTTCAGATTCTTATTCCGTTTTTAAATTATAAACTAAAAAATATTAAGAACTCATATCCCGCGAGATGAGAATTTGTGCCAAGAGATTTAACCACACCCATGGCCGGAAATAAAAGACAAACAGTAGGACAAGCTGCTGTACAAGCTTTTAAATGTTCGAAGTGCCGTGCAAGATGCAGATCATGCGGCACTGCAGCGGCAGCAAGCCAGCAACTGATCAAGCAAAGAGGAGGTAAAAAAAAAAAACTATTTGTTTCCCATTGTGTCACCATTTAAGAGGGGGTTACAGAGGAGCAACCACATCTCCTTGGGGTGCATTCAGCCCCCCTTTTCACAACGTGAGCGGCTGAGACGTGAAGTGGCTGGCGAGCAAAGCGAGTAGTGGGGAACCCCCTAGTACAGTATATAAAAATAGTAAAATGAAATGACAAAAGAGAATGCAATGGGTCTTCAACCAGGAGTTGCTGTTTAATAAGTGTAAAAGAGGATTTGTTTAGAAAATACAGTAGACGGGGGGAGCAAGGATACTCCATGGGTGCAAGGCACGTCATAGAAACAGCCATGAAAGAACATCCTTTCTCCCCAAGGTCTGAGGATCAAGCAACATCCATGTCTTAGTTTGTGGGGTTTTATTCCTCCTGAGCTGAAGAAGTGGAACTGGAGTGAAAGTGATACCATGCCTCTTCTGGGTGTTGTCCTCCATTGTATGACTGCATGACTAATGGTTCCTCTCCACAGTCCCTCCCTCAGTGTGGCCCTTCATTGGTTCCTGGAAGAGACTCAGCAAGCTTCCTTGAATGAATAATTGCTCCCCTGCTCCAGCTCTCTCAACAGTAAATAAAGGGAAGACTGTGGACATGGTGGAGCACTACAAATATCTAGGGACAATAACTGATAATAGGTGAACTTTTGATCTCTGTACAGAACAAGTTTGTAAGAAGGGGAAGACGCAGCTGTTCTTTCTGTATATATTTGGGCAAAACCACAATGACACGTAATGACACTTATCATATGTCTTTTATGAATCTGTTGTTACATTTGCTTTTATATGGTGGTTTGGTTACCTCAGCATTAATAATATAGAATATCTTAACAACTTTGTAAAAAATAGCTGTACAATTATCGGTTTTCAGCACAACTCTGTCACTGAACTGTATTAAAGATAGAGTAGAAAGAAGGCTAGTCATCCTCTTTTTTCATGAATTTTAGCTGGCATCAGCCTGCAGATTTAGATTCGCAAGGGTAAAGAGCAACAGATAAAAGAACTCTTTTATTATCTGAAAGTTTCATTAACACCAGCTCTATCGAGATCTCCAAACGAAGATTAAATGTAAGTAATTATGTCTCCTCACAGATCTCTCTTGGAAGTAAGAGAGATAAAAATAAATTACCCAAAACAATATACACTTTCTTTTTTTACCACATTTTTTCTATCTGGGCAAAAAAACTGCTCTGTTCATTTAAATTAATTTCATTGTGATTTTGTCTCTCTCCTTTCCACAGTGTGATTTTAATTTCCAAATCTAAATTAAGTAGCACCTACTATAGCCATGACACAGATGTAAGAAAAACATTCATCGGAAATATAATTAGAGTTTAAGTTTCTCAGTTGTGAGATGCTAGCTATAATTTATTTTCCATACGCCACTACATGCTGGTACTATAGCAGCATGTTGTGGCAGGTGCTTCTTTGTGAGATGCATTTAATTTTACAACATACCCATTTCCACTGTGAAAATCTTAACATGTTTTATCAAGTTCACCACGTGCAGTGCCGTCTTGTAGAATGATCCAGAGAGCAAATAACAGGAGATCTGAACAGAGAAGAACAACTTGCACATTTTACTACCAGAATTTTAAATGGTTTTATTTAGGAAAATTAGTGCTACACTAAAATCCTGTTTACAATTTTTACAAAATTATAAAACCAAATGCTATCAATAGTACGTGGAGCATTAACCTCAAGATCTTTATTTGTTTATGTATTAGTCTATTCATCCATCCTTTCATTTTTGACAGCATTTAATGTTACATTCCACACAAAGTTAAAATACATGTAAAATATATGTCAAAAATATATTACTACCTATATCGATATATTTTAAAAAATGTTATAAAATGCCTCAAGGATAAATATAATACAATTTATTGCAGCATAATTTAAATTGCAAAATGTGTAAATTATTGCTGTTTTTACAGTATATTTTGCAATATGTTTTCCAACATATAAAAAGGTTCCAGCATATAGAAATGCTTGTTAAAGCATTAGGAATAATATACTGTAAGATATATTGTAAAAACAAATACAACAACAAGGATCTGCGCTGGTATCCCGAAGGTTGCCGGTTTGAATCCCTGTCACTGCCAAAAGAGATCCTACTCTGCTGGGCCCTTGAGCAAGACCCTTAACCTTCAATTACTCCAGGGGTGCTGTACAATGGCTGACCCTGCACTCTGACCCCAAGGGGTATGCGAAAACTAACAAATTCCTAATACAAGAAATTGTATAAGGCGAAATAAAGAACAAAAAAAAAAACATATTTTTATATATATTGTAAATACTAGCTACAATATACCGTACAATGTATTTTTGAGTTTAAAATTAAAGCCTACGTGTGCTGGTAGAGCAACTGGCTTGAACTACTTTTAGTTCCAAATAAATAGGGCCATGGGGAAGACAGTGTTTAGCTTTTTCCATGTATAAAGATATGACATGAATTATCTCCCATGCATCTGAACATACAGAATATGCATGCCTTATACACAATATATTTGTCACTCTGTTTGTCACAATATATTAAGGAAATATGTTTCTTTATATTTCAATTATAATCTTAATATATATATATATATATATACAGTGAATTCAGAAAGTACTTGGACCCCTTCACTTTCTGCATATTTTATTGTGTTGTAGATTTGAAAAGTATTTGTGTGTCTGTCTGGTTGCTATGTCTCTGTCATTCCAAGAGATGGCACATCACAAAACATTTTTAGTAATAAAAAGCATTGCCTTTGTCATTAGATCACAAACAATATCCCTGCTTCTACGAACCCCATAACAAATGGCATATAACAGAGACTAAAAACATTAACTCATCCTGTCTTAGATGAGTAGTACAGCTAGTGCACTCAATAACCAGTAACAGGGGTGACTAACTCCAACCCAGGAGTGACGCAGTGGCTGCAGGTTTTTGTTCCAACGCAGTTACTTAATTAAGAGCCAAACCTCACCAATGACAGATTCTTATTTAATTTCATGGCTTGTTAGTATTTTAACTCTGCCATTTCAGTTCATTCTTAAATCATGCATTATGCCTTTTAACCAAGAGTGGCTTCTGTCTAGCAAATCTAGCATAAATGTCTGATTGAAGGACTGCTGCTGAGATGGTCCTCCTTGTAAACAGGTTCTCCCGTCTCAACAGAGGACTTCTGAAGCTCTGTTAGAGTGTCCAGTAGTTATTGGTCACCTCCCTGACCAAGGCCTTTCTTGCCTGGCCAACTCTAAGAAGAGTCCTGTGGTCTCAAACTTCTTCTGTTTCACAATTATGGAGGCCACTGTGCTCCTGGAAACACTCAAAGCTTTAGAAATGGTTCAATACTCTTGCCCTGATCTATGACTCACCAGAATCTTATTCAGTCAAGTTGTAGAAACAACTCAAGAACAATAAAAGCAAACGGGATGGACCTGACCACAATTTGGAGCACCAAAGTAAAGGGTCTGAATACTTTTATGAGTGATTTCAGGGTTTGATTTAGACTACATTCTTAAACCTTTCTGAAAACACTGTGTCATTCTGGGATATTGAGTATAGATTGATGAGTAAAAATGTTAAATTTATCTATTTAAAATTAAATCTACAACACAATTAAAGGTGCAGAAAGTGAAGGGGTCAAAACAGCTGTACCCATTGTTATATTATATTGAAAGATATGTCAACATTTTTTGGATATTTTGTATTATATTCAATTTTTGTAAGGGGTAGGTTTGAGGGAACTACTAAATACCTGTATAATAGTTCTTGAAGAAATATTTTATTTTCTGATAAAATATTACCACATGAATATCAGAAAAGCTTTTAATTTCCAAATTCTACTCCTGATCCAGGTCGGTCACTAAAAATATCTTATCCCTAGCCTCGCAGGTTTCTTCTCCACTGTGAAACCTTTTCTTCCACCTCTTTAGAGAAGTTTTATCTTTTGGACTTGGACTCTTGATTGTGTTATTATTATCAGTTAATTGTTTATTGGATAAATGTTGATTTGGAAGAAACACATAATAAATACTCATCAGAGATGGATTAACTCTCACCCTTTTCAGTCTTAATGTATATAATCATCATTGATCAATGCAAAAAAAAAAAAACCTTTAATGTCAAAATGAAAACAACATTCTGTAGATAAAAGAGAAATAAAAACAAAAATACTGCAAACATATCTCCCCTTCCCAGAAACCTGAGCGACTTGCTTTGGCAGACTTACATCTTTTTGTGGATCTTCATACAACAGTTTTCTCCTGTTGTTCTAAGCACATCCAGGATATGTTAGATTTGGGCAATAAAACTTAAGAACCTGAGGACATTAAATTGACGCATCAAGGTGTATAAACAAGTAAAGTTAATATAACGCTAAATAATTGCCATAGCCAATCATTAGTCCCTTAATGACCAGTGGAGTATCGCTGGGATATGTACAATTGCTCTTGTCCAAGTTCTACTTAGTGAATTGCTGTCAGAGGTTCTGTTAAAAATTTGTAAGACATAGGAAAATAAAAATAGGTAAAGATTATTTCCATTCTGAAAAAGTGAAAAGAAAGTTAGAGACACAAAGTTTCAGCTGTGTAGCCTTCATCTGTCATATTATTAATTATACTGGGTTATTTAGATAAAGAATGTAATTTCTGCACTACTAAGCAATTTACAGAATTCACCCGATTCACCTGATTCATTCTTCAATGTAATGGATTTCTATTCACATTCAATGAATAATATAGAAAAGAAAGCAAGCATGTTTTTACATGTAAAACAATAATCACAATTAGATAAAACTAGCAGAATACCCGCGCTTCGCAGCGGAGAAGTAGTGTGTTAAAGAAGGTATGAAAAAGAAAAGGAAAAATTTAAAAAATAACGTAACATGATTGTTAATGTAATTGTTTTGTCATTGATATGAGTGTTGTTCCCATATCTATATCTATATCTATATATATATATATCTATATCTATATCTATATATATATATATATATATCAAAATACCCGCGCTTCGCAGCGGAGAAGTACTGTGTTAAAGAAGTTATGAAAAAGAAAAGGAAAAATTTTAAAAATAACGTAACTTGATTGTTAATGTAATTGTT